>CAJGYO010000013.1:64078436-64478436 GCA_904845875.1 Miscanthus lutarioriparius
AGAAGAAGAGGGGCACGCACTCAAGGTACAGCGACCCATGTATTTTATCAACGAAGTACTATCCGACTCCAAACCCCGCTACTCCTAGATCTAGAAACTCTTGTACGCCGTCCTCATCACAAAGAGAAAACTACGTCACTACTTTGAGTCACACCCCGTGATAACAGAACATCGTTCCCTCGGTGAAGTCGTCCGGAGCCAGACGCCACAGAAGAACCGCGAAGTGGGCACTGAGTGATGGATCAAGGCATAACATATGCCCCACGAACGGCGATCAAATCCCAAGTATTGGCTGACTTCATCGCAGAATGGACCGAGATCCAAACGCCACCGGCGATCGTCGATCAGGAGTACTGGACAATGTACTTCGACGGGTCACTAATGAAGAAAGGCGCTGGTGCAGGGCTGGTCTTCGTATCACCCCTCGGGGTCCGAATGAGGTATATGGTCCGTCTCCATCTCCCCTCGTTGAATAATGTTGCTGAGTATGAAGCTCTCGTCAATGGCCTACGAATCGCCATCGAGTTGGGCATCCGATGCCTCGACGTTCGGGGCGACTCCTATTTGATCGTCAATCAAGTCATGAAGGAATCAAGCAGCCACGACGCCAAGATGGCCGCATACTGCCAAGAGGTCCGACGGCTGGAGGACAAGTTCGACGGCTTGGAACTCAATCACATCCTGAGACGCCTCAACAAGGCAGCTGACACGCTTGCGAAAGCGGCATCTGGCCGAGAGCCGGTCCCCATGGGAGTTTTCGCCAGCGACCAGCACAAACCCTTGGTACACTACGAAGGGTCGGGGCGGGCCGACGACGGCCCATCCGATCCTACCCCGGGGGCTAACCAACCAGCAGCTCCGCCCGACCCTGAGGTCATGGAGCTTGAAGAAGGCACAACGCCCGACCCTCCGAACGACTGGAGAACGCTCTACCTCGACTATCTTCTCCACAACACTTTACCAGTGGATAAGACGGAAGGCCGACGGCTCGCATGCCGCGCCAAGTCCTTCGTTCTTGTAGGAGGCGAACTCTACAAATGAGGCCATACCGGGATCTTGCAGCAATGCATTCCCGCCGAACAGGGCAAGCTTCTGTTGAGCGACATCCACGGCAGGGTCTGCGGTCACCACGCCGCACCAAGAACTCTGGTTGGAAATGCATTCCGACAGGGCTTCTACTGGCCCACTGCAGTAGCCGACGCCGAGCAAATCGTACGCACCTGCGAAGGGTGCCAATACTACGCTCGGCAGACTCACCTCCCGGCCTAGGCACTCTAGATGATCCCCATCACATGGCCCTTCGCGGTCTGGGGGCTCGATCTAGTTGGACCTCTTAAAAAGGCACCCAAGGGCTTCACCCACCTACTTGTCACCATAGACAAGTTCACCAAATGGATCGAAGCTCGGCCGATCTCTACGATCAAATCCGAGCAAGCCGTGCTGTTCTTCCTCGACATCATCCATCGTTTTGGAATACCAAACTCCATCACCACGGACAACGGCATGCAATTCACCGGCAGGAAATTCATTCGATTCTGCGATGAGCAACACATTCGGATCGATTGGGCAGCTGTCGCACACCCCCGGACGAACGGGCAGGTCAAGCGCGCTAACGGCATGCTCCTACAGGGCCTCAAACCCAGGATCTTCAACCGGTTGAACAAATTCGGTGCACGATGGGTCACCGAGCTCCCTGCTCTGCTCTGGAGCCTGAGAACAACTCCCGGCCGGGCCACCGGCTACACGCTCTTTTTTATGGTCTACGGTGCCGAGGCCGTCCTCCCGACAGACCTTGACTACGGAGCACCAAGGGTCAAAGCATACAATGAAGAAGGAGCTGAGGCATCCCACCAAGACGCCATGGACCAGCTGGACAAAGCCCACGACATCGCCCTCCTCCATTCGGCCAAGTACTAGCAGGCGTTGCGACGGTACCACGAACGACGGGTACGGGACCGAGCCTTCAACGTCGGGGACCTTGTCCTCCACCTCATACAGAGCAACAAGGACCGCCACAAGCTCTCCCCGCCCTAGGAAGGGTCGTACGTGATCGCGGAAACTCTCCGGCCAGGCGCCTACAAGCTGAAAACCATCGACGGCAAGGTCTTCACCAACGCCTGGAACATTGAACAGCTACGTCGCTTTTGCCCCTAAATAAACGCATACTTTTCCATATCAGTCTTTTGTCTTTACAAAATCCCCGAACTTTAAGTGACGTCCGACCCCCAAAGCACAAAGGGTCCGACCTCACTCAGGGGCTGATACAAACTGGTACAAGTACGTTTATGCTATAAACACATCCCATATTACATTTGCAAACTTTTTCTGAGTTTTTTGATTCATCCCATGAACAAGTCCTAAAAATTAGGATTGCAAAAAATACGTCCTGAGTATAACTGGTAGGACCGCGGGAGAACCACACCCCGGCGGTTACAATCTCTTTGCTCACCAGCGTAAATCAGGACTAAATCACCTGCACCCCTAGTCTTTTTGCGAACTTGAACCATGGGAAGGATCGAAGGACACCGAAACCTCCTCCAAAGAGGAATTGTTTGCCGCAACAAAAGATGAAAAAAAATTTCATTCTTTGCACAAATTCACCACTTACAAAGTAATTTCATCATGAAAATGGCTAAATGAGCTCCCAAGACCAAAAGCTAGCCGCTCAGGGACTCCCCCACAAACTTATTCGATTACAATCTCTGCTTAGACCGACTACGACTACTACTATGGTCTCCATGCCAATCTCGTCAAGCACAAGCACCAGAAGGAGCTCTTCATCGCCGTCGAGGGCGTGTACACGGGCCAGTACGTCTACTGCGGCCGCCGCGCCACGCTCTCCATCGGCGACATCCTACCACGCCGTAGGATCCTCGAGGATGCCGTCGTCTGCAACGTCGAGCATCACGACCGGCGACTGTGGTGTCCCTCCACCGAGGCACCCGGGGACTACGCCATCGTCATCAGCCACAACACCGACAACGGCGCCCAAACGAGGGGGGCCCCCAGCTAGAGGAAGGCCACAATGAACCACGGCAAGGTCAACAACGCTCAACACCCTCCAGCGCTCCCCCTCCTTCGGTGGCGGCGGCAACCTCTCCTCGGCGAAGGCGGCCCGCACCATCTCATCTACGTTGGATGACCTCCAGCTCGACATCACGCTCCCGACTCATCGACAAAACTGTGAGTATCTCCCTCTAGCATTACCCCCTCTCTCACCTAGGATCCGCCGCAACGCATGAGCGTATTCGGTGGAGAAGAAAAGGGAGAAGGGGTAGCGGCTCAGGGGTAGAATGAGAAGCGGACGAGAACCCCCCTCCCTCTCCTTATTTAAGGAAGAGGACCAACAGATAAGGAAAGGCGAAAGGCGGGACCGAAAAACTCTCTGCCTTCCCCCCTATTCAATACAGGTGGCAAATCAATGCGGACAGGAACCCGATGGGACGCGCCGGGACCGATGGGACGCTGCGCAATTAATGAGACGCCACCTGACCAAGCGGGCATGGCCCACCACCACCCACCGGGCGCGAGGACCAGGGCACGCCCGCACAAGCGACTCTCCGTTCCCCCAGGCAGGACCGTGAGATGACCCAACAACGAAACCTCCGTCCAGAGGGAGCCTAGCAGGCCTCACGGGCCGATCGGACGGCCCAGGTAACACAACGGAGAAACAACCGCTGAAAGATAAGTACCTCTGCTTACTTACTTTAAGCAATAATTTCTTCACCGAGCCACTGACCCCAGCAACGGCCTGGGCATGGACATTACTCGGGGGGCCGTCGAAGGCGTCTATTTGTTTAGACACTCTCTTTGCCCGACCCCTTATTGCAACTAAAAACCAGGAACATGGTGTGTGGGTATAAAAACTTTGAAATCAACTAGACGAACCATCAGACTCCACGCCTCGACGGCTACGGTGTTTTTTTGTTCACCAGCATAAATCGAACTCATAGTTCCCCGCACCACTAGCCTCGGCTCTCACCTTCCCGAGAGGGGTTTGGAGGGGTCCCCCTGTAGAGCCTCCTTCACGGAGAGTCTGTCAGGACGACTAAGTCAATCGGGCGGCTCGAATCGCCACTGAGAGACAGAAACAAAAATTACGATGCTCGTGCAGGTCACGCCAACCCCGTCGTAAACAACGGACTCGAAATCGCGCGGACACATCTAATAGGAGCTTCCCGTCGTTCACACCACCAAGGTAACATTAACAAACCCTGTTTTCGTTTCAAATTTATCAGATATTAAACTCATGCAGACGCTGCATCGCAACACTTCATGTCGCGTCATGAAGTGGCAGTCACTTCGTCCTATACGAGCAACGAACGACCGAGGTTCGTAGGCCGGCCCGCGAAGGGCTTGAGGCCGCCTCGCGTCAAACAGAGCCAGGGAGAAATAACCAAGATGAGCCCCAGCGGCCCTACCCGACCCCACTCAGAAGCGGACAGGGGCGTCTCGACCTTTTCTCGTTCGAATCTAACCCCGAGCCAAACCCATAGAATCTCCACCGAGGAGAGGCCAACGGGCCCCCTGAGCCCATCGAAACAGCTCAGGCATCTGCCGGGAGGCGGGTTGGAAAAAAGTGAAATGCCACCAGCAGGCTCTACCGACCCCATTAGCAAATGATGGACACGGATTTCACACGAACGTACCCGTTAGCGAGCTCATTGAGCGCGACACTCGAGCCGTCGAGGCAAGTGTCGTCAACTCAACCCCTCCGGTTGCGAAAACCGAGGACGGGGTAACGCACGAAACATGGCCGACCCCTATCAGACCCCAACAGGGCTCGGGGACTCAAGCCGCTTGATCCGACATCGAGAGACCGAGGTTCGTAGGCCGGCCCGCGAAGGGCTCGAGGCCGCCTCGCGTCAAACAAGAGCCAGGGGAGAAAACGTAGATGAGCCTCAAACGGCCTTTGCCCATCCCGCATTAAGGCGGACAGGGTCATCTTAACCTTCTAAAAAGTTCGACCCAAACCCCCTGCCGAGCCCATAGGATCCCTGTCAGAGGGGGAATCTGTTGGAAGGTAGGCCAAAGGGTAACGAAACCCCGCCTGGGGGCTTTGCCGCAAAGCAGCCGGACCAGGTTTTTTCGTCCGAACACCCCCGTTAGTAAGCTCATCGGACACATCATTCGAGCCACTGAGGCAAATAATGCCGCCCCAATCCCTCCAAACGTGAAGAAAGATGGGCGGAACGAACACCACAAAATGAGTCGGCCCGTCTCTAGTAACATCCAACCCCCACAAAAACAAGGGTTCAGATCTCACTCGGGGGCTGGTAAAGGTATGAATACCTCCTCTCTCTTACCGAAATAAGTCTCCTTTTTGCCAAAAGGAAAGAAGGTAAGATCAAACAAAACAAAATCATGAAGCAAAATCATAAAACTGTTTCCGAACACGACACTACCGACATTAAGTTCGCATATTACATATAACTACTCATCAAATTTATTTAACTAACTACTTCCGCGGAGGAAGAGCCATCTCTTTCAATCTGTCCGCTAGGTCCCGTGCAAAAGGTGCCACCGCCTTCTCCATCTCATCCAGCTCAGGATCTTCATAAACAGGCGCGAAGCCTTGGCTCATCACCTTCAGGTTAATCTCCTTATCATAATGAGAATGGGCGACGGTAAAGGCTTGGGTGATCCTGGCGCAAAAAGCATTTTCCTCAAGTTGGCTCACTCGCGCCGTGATACCCGCAACACGGGCCGTGAGCGGGCTGGTCTCCACCGGCTCCACCACCTGCAGGGCATCAAGGACTTCCCCAACGGTGATCTGCAGAAGGTCGTGCCCGTCGCTTTTAGCCTGAAGCACCCCTCGCACCTGGGCGAGCTCCCTTTTTAGTCCGGCGGAGACATTCTCGGCAGCCTGCTTCCGGGTCATCGCGGTTTCAAGATCCACACGAAGGGAGTCCGCCACCCGGCGCACCTCATCACGCTCCCTGATGACCCGGTCGCGCTCCTCACGAGCCGCGCTGCCCTCTGAGCGAAATCTCTCCTCGGACTGACGTGCCTTGTCCCGCTCCCCGCGCAGACGATCGATCAGCACAGCGTCCTCGTCCACCTTCTTCTGAAGGGCCACGGCCTCGCTCTCGGCCTTCCACCTGAGGTTCCGCTCCGTCTCCAGCTCGTTCTGGGCCTCGATAGCCCACCTACTGGCCTAAGCATCCTTCTCGAGTAGCTCGTCCCGCTCCTTCAGAATTCTGGCGGCTTCTTCCTCTTCAAGCTTCGACCTCCCTTCAGGTCCTCGAACATCCCATGAATCTCCTCCGCATCCCGACACGCCTCGGCCTCCTGCTCCTGGGCGGCAGCAAGCTACGCGGCCATATCTGCTCGCAGCCGGGCCTCTTCGCTAAGGTGGTCCCACTCCACCTTTTGCTCACGGAGGAAACGGGATTTATCCCGACTACGAGCAGCGATAATCTGCAAAAGGAAACCAATATTAGAAGTTCGAAAAACACAAAAACATATGAAGAAAGAAGAAAACAACGAGGAAAATCAAGCCGATACCCGGGTCGTGGGAACAAAGACCTTGCGCAGGACTTCTCTGGCCTGGTTCAGAGCCTCCATCATGCTCGAGATCCCGAGGTCAAGGCTCTCCCGCTCCATGCTCTCGGCATGATCGTCAAGCGAGAGGGCAACCGACGAGGGATCCCGAGGGGACATCCACTAGAGCGGCGGCTCCCCCCGCGCAGGGGAGCGCACGCCTCCCGATAAGGGGGCCGGGGGTGGCTCCCTCTTGGTCCTATGCGCCACCACCATGGCGCCCGACGACCCTTCGGCGGTGTCCACCTCTATCCGGCCCACCTCATCCACTACTACCGGGGCTGCCGGTGGCACCGACTGCTCCATCCCCTCAGACGCCAACACGGCAACATCCAGCCCCACCGGGCTTGGAGTGGTCGTGGCCATCTCCACTTGGATCTCCGGTGGCGCGAGCTCTGCTCCTTCCCCCGACACCACCTCCATCGGTGGCGTTAGGCCCATGGCCGGCTGTACCGCGCCCATCTCGGAAGATACCGCCGGCTCAACAACCGCCAAGAGCACAGGCTCCACCATAGGCGCCATCGAATCAGCCAGCATGGCCTCAACATCAGCGCCATCCCTGCCCGAAACAGGGGCGACGTCGGGCAGCACCATCCGTCCCGCCTGAATGGCGAGACTCTTCTTGGGCGCCAGCCCCAGGGAGTGGCCCGTCCACAAAAACCTACACAGAGGTAAGAGGCGTCAGGTCAAAATAGAAAGGTAAAAGGATGAAAAAACGGGGGAATCAGCGGCTTACGTGGACGCCTTCGGCCGTCGGGAGCGCTTTGGGGATGAACCCCTAGGACCTTGCCCCAACTCGTCTGGACAGGGCCTTTTCGAGCCTGCCCCCTGCTCCGAGGCAGGGGGGCTCGTCTCCCTTACCATAGGGGGCACGGCACCAGAGCCGCTTCTCTCCACCATCACCATAGGGTCGGCAGCGGCAGGCCCGCCTTCCTCCATCCACCGATCCTCGCCCAGAACGCCGTGCAAAGCGGCAGACTCCCCGGCTCCCACCAACTCGCTTCCCTCCGCGTGGAACGCGAAGGGTCCCTGCGTGGACGAGTGGGCATCTGTCGACGTGCCCTCATCCTCCAGGATGTCCCAATCCACGCCAATGGCTACCTCGCCGTCGTCGTCGTCATCATCATCATCATCGCTGCTCATGTCTTCCCCTCGATCCCATGCTTCTTGCTTCCATCGCATCTCCTTCTTCATCTCGCCTCCTTGTCTTCTTATCTAGTTCAGCCATGAGGTGATTCCCTACCGCCGTGGCCTTATTCTTCTCGGCAATGAACCAGATCGTCTTTAAAGGCTAGCCTCCTCGGCTGGTCCCAACATCACAAAAACAAATATCGAACCGTGGAGATTCAGGAAGAAGGAAAGTCACGGGAGATAAGGCTTACAAATTCAAAGAACCTGTGTTCCGGCCGCATTGGGGATGACCGGGCACCGGTACACAATGTCTAGGACGTCACCAAAGAGAATCCTTCGTCGGCTCTATCACCTCCTTAACGCTACCGCGCCACTTCGAATAAGGGAGCGCCTCGTCGACAAGTACCGCCCCTCGAACGACATCCCGCCATCATCCGACATAGGGCCTTGCTGCCATCATCAGCGCCACCCTCCTCGCGTGGTAGGTGCCAATGATCCCCGCCTTTACACCCCCTGCTCCTTCGAGCTTGGAGACCGCAAGAAGGTCGGCAAGGTGCTTCTTGTCTTTAAGCTGGACACCCCAAGTCCACGACTCCGGATCCTCTTCGATCAAGCGCCCGTGTACTTAGGCGGTAGCACTCGGGTCATCCTCGACGTAAAACCACCATGCGAGTGCCATCCCTTGTTCGAGGTCGCCAGACGCATGAGCGGGTAATCCTCGACCGGTATGGCGCGCAAATGAATGCCGGCACATCCCATTGGCACATTCACCTCCTTCCCCCCGACCCGCCTCTTCGACAAACTGATGGTCAAGAAGTATCGCCACAAATCAAAGTGGGGATTGATCCCCAGGAAACCCTCGCACAGGGCAACAAACGCCACCATATGTTGAACCTCATTGGGAGTTAGATGCTGCAGCTCCACATCATAATAATCCAACAGCCCCCGAAGGAATCTATGCGCAGGTATGGTGAAACCCCGCTCATGGAAAATGGCGAAAGACACAACATACCCTTCGAGTGGCGCCGGCTCAGCCTCGTCACCAGGCAGCAGCCACTCCTGGACGGCGGACAGCGGACAGAGAAGGCCGCGGCGGACAAGGCCCTCCAAACATTGGGGGGTGATGCCAGATTTACCCCACAACTCCATCGAGGCGATTGGGAGAAAGGGGGGCTCGAGCTCGACGGCGGCGGCGGGGGAGCAGGAGGCTGAAGGCGAACTAGCGATGGAGATCCCAGACGCGAAGATGAGAAGGTGGGGTACAGGACCTCGGGGGCGAACCCCGTGGTTTTATAGGGGCGACGGGTGTGAGAAGGGCAACCGCCTGCCTCGATCTCCGGGCCTGCCACGTGCGTCGTCCTGTCACGCCGCGGGACACGCGCCCGCAGTTCCTATCTTCTCCCACCATAAACCACGGCGGATGGCTCGACTTCCCTAGGCGAATCCGGACTCTCTTCCCACCCGGAGAAGCATGGGTCATAAAGATTTGTTCTCTCTCTTTGGCCCGCCTAAGGGCCCGGAGGCTCGGCGGCCGGCCCAGCTAAGGGCGGGTCCACGAATGACCCAAAATCAAGGGCGTAAGCATTACTGAGGTCCCGATCCGCGGTCAAGCCCCAGTTAGGCAAGTCTTGAATAAAATCCCCGCGAACGGGATGCCACGATCCAGCTAACAAGAAAACCTAAATCTTACGATCTTACCCACGGAGGGCCCACGCAAGGGCTCGGGGACTACACCCACCGGTTGCGCTCGCACGCACCCTCTGGAAAAGTGACTCCGACGAGATCGAAGAAAGCCCCCGGATGATTCAACCCGAATCACCCAAGGGCTCGGGGACTACTATCGGGGACCTAATACTAGGGTACCCCAAAGAGAAGGAATCAATGAACCATCGAACGGTAAGGACTCCCGAAAGCGCGGTTACATCTCTTGCCCGACCAAACGGAAGTCTTATTCCGCCTCGCCCGAGCGCCCATGTGCCCTTGGGACCCGCTCTGCCTCGCCCGACGGCTGAGGGTGACTCCGCCTCGCCCGACGGCTGGCTCGGCTTCACTCGACCCGCCGGGGGACGACTCCACCTCGCCCGACGGCTGGAGGGCGACTCCGCCTCGCCCGATGGTGGGCTCGACTTCACCCGACCCCCAGGGGATGCGCACCGCCTCGCTCAACCCCCGAGGGCTGGGCTCAGCCCCGTTCGATGGTCGGGGGACAACTCCGCTTCGCCCGGCAGGTAAAAACTAGGTTTTTACCTCATCCGAATGGCCAATGACGAATCTTGCCTCGCCCGATATCCAGAGGCTAGCCCAGTCTCACCTAACGAACCATGCCCTGTACCCTCATGATGACGATTACAGGGTAAGACAAGACACTCGGGTCAACCACAGCATTAGACGCCATGCCCTGCACCCCTATAGGGAAGTACCGTCAGGATGTGACCAGGCGAGCGCTTGGACCCCTCCGGGTGTGGCAGAACCTGAACAGTGTTGTGGGCGCCTGCTCTCCGTCCTACAGTGTTGTAGGCGCCACCCTCAGCCTCCGGACAAAGAACCCGACGCAGACATACGACAACCACTATGTTCCAAGGGCAAACCAACAGTCACCGCGCCTCCCGACTCCCACGGGGTCGGGGCTCGGCAAATCCTGTCCGACACGCTGCCCGTAGGGGCAGGATGGGACGTACCCACTTGCTAAACAGTGGCCGTGGCGTGGCCCACGACGGTCTACAATCGCCTCAATCCTGACACGATCTGCCATGATGGGCAGATCAGGCGTGAGGAAGAAGGAAGGACCGGGTTCCTCGAAGGACCTTCTATGCTCTTAGTGTTTTCTTCTTCCTCGTCTATAAGAAACCCTGCTCCCCCTTGATCTATAAAAGGGGAGGCAGGGCTCCCCACTAAGGGATCGATCAACCGATTCTGAACAGGTTAGCGCACACACTCATGCACCACACGGCCAAGCGCCAACAGAGCTCTTGGCGTCCTTCTAATCACTCCATCAGGGACTTGGGGTCTCTCCCTCTCCCAACCGTTTGTACCCCCTACTACGAACCTCATTCAGTGCTAATAACACAAGCAGCAACAGACTGGACGTAGGGACATTTAGCCCGAACCAGTATAACCCTTGTGTCCTTTAGCGCACCATCCGGGCCTAACGCGCATCAATTACAAATTTACTCGCCGGTGTTTGTTTGAAACACCGACACTCAGGCGGAGATACAGAGGATTTCTCCAGAGTTAGCCCAAGCTACTAGAGATAGGGCTATGGACGCCATTCAGGTGGGCAGATTATAGGAGCAATTAAGACATCTCACCACCGCTCATAGGAACTGCGAACGTATGTTAGTTCGTACGGTGGAAGGAAGGAATGAAGCTTGGCATAGGGAAAATGTAGCTAGAGCTAGAACTCATGAGTTAGAATTTTATGTAGAAGACTTAGAAGAGCATAATACCTATCTACATGAGGAAGTTCATAGGCTAAGCAATCTCCTAGATCCAAATCATGAACCCCAAGCTGATGACATGGATCCTGGTGTTATCCTTGCCGATGGTAGTGAATCGGAAGAAGAAGAAGAAGATCATGAAGAATTAGTAATGATCGATGAAAGTGACAATGAAGGCGGTAATATTTCCGGAATGGATACCGAGCCTAAAGTTTGATGTAATCGCAAAAAGGAGTAGAGTTGTGAAATAGTTAGTTCTAGTTTAAGTTAAGTAGTCTTGTTTAAATGCGGTTTTGTGTTTAAATAAGTGAAACTAGTGTAATGAGTTGCAGCCCGCTCTTTTATCAATCAATAAAGGCTTGTGAAGTAAAGTTTGGTTTCTTGTGAACAGATGCGTCGTACGCGGGGTTCATATATTCCTGGTACTTCACAAAATGAGAACGATATTCCAGATCCGCCACCAGTTCCAACAAATCTAGCGGATGCTATAGCCGCACTTGTCAATGTGACGGTTGAAAATTCGCGTTTGCTTCATGAGATGGCTCAAAGTAATCAGAATCAGATGCATGGAAACTGTGGTCGCCATCATAAAAGGAAGGAGGCTACATATGTGGACTTCACAGATACAAAACCCCTAGTGTTCACTAAGGCAGATGAACCATTGGAGGCTGACGATTGGCTTAGGACCATGGAGCAGAAGTTTGATCTTATACCATGCACAGAGTTTCAGAAACCAGTCTTTGCTGCTCAGCAACTTAGAGGTGCAGCCGGTGCTTGGTATGCAAATCTTATGGCCATGCAACCCGCAGGTGTTCCGTTAACTTGGATGGAGTTTCGTACTGCTTTTAGAGCCCATTATATCCCGGAGGGAGTTATGGCTATGAAGCTGGATGAATTTCTTGCTTTGAGGCAAGGGGACCAAACCGTGATGCAGTATGTGGGAAGATTCAATCACCTGTCACAATATGCACCTGAACATGTCAATACTGATGCCAAGAAAAAGAAATGGTTCATGAGAGGTCTGAATACCAAATTACAGACTATGATGACAACATGTACCAATGTCACTTATCATGAGGCAATGAATATTGCTATTGCTTCAGAGGCAAAGTATCGGCAGCATAAGGAGCTCAAAAAGAAAAAGAGTATGCCGTCTGGATCTTATGGGGGAAATCCAAAGAGGTAGAGGGTGATTTATCATCTAGTTAATCATAATTGTCCTCCTTATCGTCCACCGCAGTTTCAAGCCGGTCAGCAATCAAATGTCCGTCCTGCTACAACTTATCAGAATCCACAACCGACAAATGCTTCTGGGGTTTCTGCTTCAACACCCCAGGGTCACAAGTATCCCTGTTTCAATTGTGGCAAGCCTGGTCATTTCTCGAGAGAATGTCCGTATCCAAGGCAGTCTAATCCCAATTATCAGAAGGCCCCTGCAAATCAATAATAGGCTCAGGCACAAAACAAGAATAACAATCAAAATGCTCAGAAAGGCAAAGATGAAAGGAAGACAGGACGGGTGTTCTATATTCAAGCTGGGGAGATTCCTAAACGAGAGCCAATGATGATGGGTATGTTTCCTGTTGCCAATCATCCTGCAGTTATACTTTTTGATTCTGGCGCATCGCATTCATTCATCAATAGAACATTTGTGGTGAAGTATGAAATTTCAATTGGGACAACAAAGGAAAATTTCTTTGTATAGTCGCCCGGAGGACATCTGTGTACTAAGGAAATGGTATACCAGGTGCCCATAAACATAGGTGGGCATATTTTTCCCACTACCATGATTATCCTTAAGGATCAGGATATAGATATAATCTTATGAATGAATTGGATGTATCAGCATAAGGCTGTTATAGATGCTTTGAATAGAACTATAAGGGTGAGTTTGCCAGATAGAACTTCTCAACTTCTCATCCAACTTCCAACCTTAAGAAGATCATGGGCGAGTTTGTGCAACTACCACAAAGAGATTAGAGATATCCCGGTAGTATGTGAATTTCCTGATGTGTTTCCTGAAGATTTACCCGGTCTACCACCTGATAGGGATGTCCAGTTTAACATAGAATTGCAACATGGAACAGCTCCAATTTCTCGGAGAGCTTATAGGATGCCACCTAAGGAGTTAGTCGAGTTGAAAACTCAGTTGCAAGAATTGATTGAGAAGGGGTTTATACAACCTAGTTCATCGCCTTGGGGGTGTCCGGCAATTTTTGTGAAAAAGAAAGATGAGATTCTGAGGTTATGTGTTGATTATCGTCCGTTGAATGAAGTGACCATCAAGAATAAATATCCATTACCTCGGATAGATTTGCTTTTTGATCAATTGGCCGGAGCCAAGGTTTTCTCAAGATAGATTTGAGGTCGATATCATCAAATCAAGATAAAGCTGAAGATATTCCCAAAATGGCATTTACCACAAGATATGGATTATATGAATATTTGGTAATGTCTTTTGGTTTGACCAATGCTCTAGCTCATTTCATGTATTTGATGAATTCAGTATTCATGCCTGAGCTAGACAAATTTGTAGTGGTGTTTATTGATGATATTCTAGTATATTCCAAGAATAAGGAAGAACATGTGAAACACCTCGTAATTATTCTCGACTCGCTTGAGGAACATCAACTATATGCCAAGTTCAGCAAGCGTGATTTTTGGCTTAAGGAAGTATAATTTCTTGGACACATCTTGTCAGCGGAAGGAGTTGCTGTTGATCCAAGCAAAGTGAAGGATGTGCTTGATTGGAAACCACCAACCACAGTTCATCAAGTTTGGAGTTTTCTCGATTGGCGGGTATTACCGTCGGTTTATTCTAGATTTCTCTAAAGTATCAAAGTCCATAACTGAGTTACTGAAGAACCAAGTCAAGTTTGCCTGGTCATCTGATTGTGAAGAGGCTTTCCAGACTTTGGAGAGACTGTTGACCACTGCACCAGTATTAGCCCAACCTGATATCGAGAAGCCGTTTGATGTTTATTGTGATGCTTCAGGTATTGGTATTGGATATGTGTTGATGCAAGAAGGCCGAGTCATTGCTTATGCATCCAGGCAACTTAAGCAACATGAAGAACACTATTTGACTCATGATCTGGAGTTAGCAGCTGTGGTCCATGCTCTGAAGATTTGGCGGCATTACCTACTTGGTAATATGTGTCATATTTATACAGACCACAAGAGCTTAAAATATATCTTTACTCAATCAGAGTTGAATATACGACAAAGAAGATGGTTAGAGCTGATTAAAGATTATGACTTGGAAGTACATTATCACCCTGGTAAAGCAAATGTGGTGGCAGATGCCCTCAGTCGCAAAGGTTATTGCAATTGCCTGACAGTAAGAACAATGGGTCTGACTTTATGTCAAGAGATGGAGGAATTGAATGTAGAGGTAATTCAACAAGGTAGTTTGACCAACATAATTGTTGAAGCCACTATTCAAGATCTAGTTATTGCTGCTTAGAAGGAAAACAAGGGTGTAGCCCATATCAAGGAAAGAGTCATGAATGGAAAGGCGGAATGTTTCAGTATAGATAATGAAGGTGTGCTATGGTTCAAGGATCGCCTGGTGGTACCAAAAGTTCCTGAGTTGCGGCAGTCAATTCTTGAAGAAGCACATGCTACTAGGTTATCTATCCATCCGGGAAGCAACAAGATATACCATGACTTAAAACAAAGGTTTTGGTGGACAAAAATGAAGATAGAAATTACGAGATATATAGCAAAGTGTGATACTTGTCAGAAGGTGAAAGCTATACATTTGAGGTCTGCTGGAGAACTACAACCATTACCTATTCTAGCTTGGAAATGGGAGGACATAAGTATGGACTTTATTGTTGGTCTACCCAAGACATCAAAGGGATTTGACTCAATATGGGTTATTGTAGATCGACTCACTAAGTCAGCACATTTTCTTCCTGTCAAGACTATATATCCCACTGTCCAATACGCCAAGATATATTTAGCAAGAACTATGAGTCTCCATGGAATACCAAAGACCATAGTGTCCGATCGGGGTACACCATTTGTCTCTAGTTTTTGGAAACAATTGCATTCTTCATTGGATACCAAGCTCCTGTATAGTACAGCTTATCATCCAAAGACTGATGGATAGACTGAAAGAGTCAATCAAGTGCGTGAAGATATGTTAAGGTGTTGTGTCCTTAATTATTCCAACAAGTGGGACGAATGCTTACCTTTGGTCGAGTTCTCATATAACAATAGTTATCAGGAAAGCATTAGAATGGCTCCATTTGAAGCACTCTATGGCCATAGATGCAGAACATCACTGAGTTGGTCGGAGCCCGGAGAAAGAAGATTCTTTGGAGTTGACCTTGTGAAAGAAATGGAAGACAAGGTTAGGCAAATACATAGTAATTTGAAAATAGCTCAGTCCCGCCAAAAGAGTTATGCGGATAGACGACGGAGACCATTGGTGTTTGATAAAGGAGATTTTGTATATCTGAAAGTATCACCAATGAAGGGAGTTACCCGTTTTGGTGTTAAAGGCAAGTTGTCACCTCGATATATTCGACCATTTTAAATTTTGGAGAGATATGGAAAAGTGGCCTATCGTTTGAAATTACCAGAACATTTATCAGCTGTACATGATGTGTTTTATGTGTCTCAGTTGAAGAAGTGTCTCCGAGTGCCTGAGCAGAATGTTGAAGTTGAAGGAGTGGAACTTGAACCAGATCTGACTTATTCAGAATATCCTATCCGAGTGTTGGATCAGAAAGATCGTGTTACTCAGAGGAGAACAATAAAGTTCTACAAGATACAATGGAATAAACATTCAGAAGAGGAAGCTACTTGGGAATCAGAAGATTACTTGTTAGAAAAGTTTCCAGAGTTTCTTGCGTCATTATAGAATAAAGTACAGTTAGTTAAGCTCGGTTGTTACAAATTGTATTTTGTAAAGGAACCTCAGTTGTTTTATGGATGAGAATTGGATGTTTTTGGATTGACACATTTCCTTTTCCATTACTTACCCTATGGCTTTGAATCTCGGGGCGAGATTTCTTTTAGGGGGAAGGATTGTAACACCTCGGGTGTTTAAATATTAAAAACCGGACATATCATCATATGCATTGCAAGGCATTGGTCATATTGCAAATTTTGTTATGCATTCACTAAAACAAGTTTACATTTATGTTATAAGCATTGCTTGGTATTGTTTGAATCAAGTTTGAAATCTTAGTATTGATTTGAAATTCCGAAAACCCTGATTTTCAATATTTAAATCCGACCCTGAAAACCCATTTCAAAATCGAAGCACATTTTGGGGTTGAGTCTTAAAGCAAAGTTGTAGAGCTTGTCGAGTTGTACAAAGTTTGTTTTTGGAGTTTTTCAAGTTGTTTAGTAAAATTTGAAGTTATTTAAAAAGGCGAAATTCCTTAAATATCCCCGCTTTAAATTCAAAAGTTCATTTCAAAATGTTGGCCGAATTTGGGTATGGTTTCAAAAGCAAAGTTGTAGAACTTTTGATTTGGAACAACTTCTGTTTTTGGAGATTTTTTAGTTGTTATGAAAATTTGGGAGTAATTTGTGAAATTTGGCGGATGGCAATTCTGTAATTTCGATGAACAGTGTTCACCGCTTGAGCTACACCGCCGGCGAGCTTTGGTTTGCTTCTAGTCACGCGCGTGGCCGTCTGGGCATCACGTTGGTGCGGTAAAGGCAGCAGCGTGGCTTCCTTGAGCTTCTGAGCCGTGTTATTTGGACCGAGGCACCGTCGTCGTCGTTCTTTCCTCTCCTCTGTTTTCTCCCACCGCCACCGCCATTCTTCGTTGAGCCCTCGCCGTCGAACCAGCGCCTGTGCCATCGTAGCAAAGCGCTCAACAACTTTGCCTCTTCCTTGCGTGCTCAGCCGAACCATCCTTGACGCTAGATTTCGTCGTGGAACGTCGCTTGCCGCCCTTCTTCCTCGCGGCCGGCAGCACCACCGTGGTGTGCGCGTCGCCGTGGCCAGCGCGTTACGGTGAGCCTCTGCTATTTCTGACTCTTGCTTCCACTTCGCCTCGATGCCGTGGTGCTTTGTGCCCGGTTGATTGACCACCGCAGTCGCCGAAGCATCGCCGTCGTCGAAATTTGCTCCGCCGTGACCGCTGTGACCGTCGAACCGTGTCTCCGTTGCTTCTCAGGCTCGGTCAGCGACTCCAATGTGTTCGGGGTGAGCTCCTGGTTCTACCCGAGTTGTTTGTTTCATCGTTACCGAGCTCCTATCGCCGGCGCAGCGCAGCCGCGCTGCCGTGTCCGCCATGGCCGTCGTCATGCTCATGCGCCGCTGTAATTGGTCCTGATTGTGCCACCAATCGACGCGTAGGGGTATAGGGGTCATTTTAGTACCTTGGTCGTCGCCGTTGAGCTCACCGTCGGCGAGTTTTTGTCGGTCAGCGCGCGTGTCGCCGTGGTCAAAGCGCGAGGTAGAAGATGACAAGTGGGACCCGGTTGTCAGTGACTCAGCGTTCAAAATGAATTTTCTGTTTTTCAGATTTAAATGAATAGTGTCTATTTTGTTATTTTTGTGTAGATTTATTTAGAGCTCCAAAAATTATGAAAATTTTTATGTGACTTCTTTGTGATGTGTACTATTTAGGAAAAATATGAAATGTTATTTTTCAGTACTTTTTGAATGTAATAAAAATTGCTCAATTAATTAATAAATGAGTTTCCAGAATTTTTCTAGACTTATTTATGTATCCAAAAATTATGAAAATTGTTTTGTCACTTAGTTATCATGTGATGAACATATAAAAAAATTTTGAGGTCAATTGGAACAAGTTGATTTATTTCATAATTATTAATTAATTAATTAATTCATAAAAGCAAATAGTAACCTTTAGTGATTTAGGTTTTGTTTGAGTTTTTGATTAAGTGATGTCCTTGGGTCATTAGTTGGTAATGATCCTTTGCAATTGTTGTGAGTGTTGCGAAAATGGTTTAGTTAGTTTGACTTGTAACTGTACCGCGAAGGAAAGTTGTATTCAAGTTGTTAAGTTTTGCATCTATCATCGAGCATCATATTTTGTATCCGCATCATGTTAAACATGGCATTGTTACTACGTGTAGTGAACGAAGGTGAACACGTGGTAGTTAATCAAGTAGTTGAGGAGGTTGATCCGTCTGTGGAAGTTGGTGTTGATATTGGTGGAACGACTCCGGACCCGGACTTTTCCGTCAACGAAGGCAAGCCCCGGATGCATACAACCCTACCTTGTATTTTACAAATTGATTTCGCTTTTGCTTCTTTTTACTGCATTAAGTGATTAGGAGTCAAGTGAAAACCAAATTGGTACCTTACCAACCTTGTTATTCCATATTTACCATATTACCAGTTTTAAATTCGTATATGCCAGTTTTGCTTAGCTATGCTTAGAACGGTGAAAGTCGGGTGATTACTTGTCATCTAAAAATTTTAAATGGAGCTTTGGTTAATTATGTTAACATGTGATATGGGAATGTGGAGTAATAAATCTAGACCGGGCGGACTCGGTGTGTGTGAGCCACAAGACATGGAGGTCTTGTGAGCAGGTTCTTTCCGCATGTGTCGATTAAGGTCCGTCCGTTGTTGAATTGCATGAGGTGAGACTTTGTAGTACTAACCACATACTTCGGTAAGCCTTAACTTGGCTATTCTATTACAAGAATGGCTACTCGTGCACTGGGAGTGGAGAGATGGCGAGAATAGCGTGTACCCACGTGGTAATGGGCTGGATTGGTGGAGTACTGTATTCTCGGGTGGCGCGGACCCGTTCTTGTTTTAGAGGATCCGAGGGTAGGTTGGTATATGTAGGTTGGGGACCTGCATATGTCGTGTGGTCTGAAATTCCCAGCTGGGTTTATAATCGGTTTGAATCGTCGTTGCTCCTCGGTTATGGAGACTCAACTCACTGTTCATCATCATAGTAATTAATAACTGGAACTTGAGGATGGTCTGTGAAGGTCTTGGTTATGAGGTTTCATGATCTCAATGCGAATTGTGTCAGCTTTGTATATGATCTTTATGAAGTTTTAAACGTTGATATAAAGAATTTTGTTAAAATGCTTTTACGCAAAAGAACCTTGATTATTGCTAAAGCCATACCTTGAATCCCATGAGCCTGCATTCCTACGTTCTTTTAAATTCTTATTTCGGTTAAGTCTTGTTGAGTACTTTTGTACTCAGGGTTCGTTGACCCTTGTTGCAGGTGAGGCTCATGAGCAGATCTGTTTTGGATCATGCTGCATGACTATTGTTCAGTGTGATGACGATAATTAAATGTGTGGCCCTTGGGCAGGGCAGCTTAAGTTGTGTGTTTTGTAATATATTATAATGCCACTCCACTACTTTGGTTTGTTTTATTATCGAACTTAGTTGTATGGTTTGAAACAAATGGTTTGTAAGCTATGTTATTGTAAGACTTCTGTTGTTTTTACTCTGATGTATCTATTTGAATAAACTGTTGTAATACTGCAATGACTCTGTAATGTGATCCTGCTCGGAAATCGTGGATGATTCGGGGTTCAACGAGGACACCCGATAGTCTTCTTAAGTTACCGAGAACGTATGCATAGATGTCAAAGGTCGTTGGACAGTGATAGGTGCATGTGGGCCCTATAATTTAGGATGTTCTGCCACACTATGACCTAGAAATTCACTATCATCCGGGAAAAGCTAATGTAGTCGCCGATGCTCTTAGTCGCAAGAGTTACTGTCACACTATGATCACAGAATCCGTACCACCTGAACTCAAGGAAGAGATTGATGATTTCTAACTTGAGATACTGCCGCATGGCTTCTTGAATGAGCTCCGCATACAGTATGATCTCACAGATCGCATCCGTCAAGCTCAGAACAATTGTGAAGAGGTCGAATATCTCTGTGGTTTGATGAGGCTAGGCTACAAGACCAACCACCATGAAGATGAACAAGGGACCATCTAGTTCAAGGATAGAATCTGTGTACCTTCTGATCCAGCCCTACGAGAGGAAATTCTGTCAGAAGCTCATGATTCTAAGTACTGTATTCACCCTAGAGGTTCAAAGATGTATCAAGACTTGAAGAAACACTTTTGGTGGAAAGGCATGAAGACAGACATTGTGGGACATGTGGCACGATGTGACACCTGTAATAGAGTCAAGGCTGAACATCAAAGGCCTACAGGATTGCTGAAGCCCCTTGACGTTCCCGAGTGGAAATGGGAGAGCATATCCATGGATTTCATAGTTGGATTGCCCTGTTCACAGAAAGGCAATGATTCTATCTGGGTGATTATTGATCGTTTGACCAAGATTGCTCACTTTGTACCAGTTAAGACCAAGACCGATGTCGAAAAATTAGCAGATCTATATGTTGAGCATATTCTCAGACTGCATGGGGCTCCCTCTAGTATTGTATCTGATCGTGGTCCTCAGTTTGTGTCCCGATTCTAGGAAGCTCTGCACAAGTCCATTGGAACCAAACTTGATTTTAGTACCGCTTATCACCCACAAACAGATGGATAGACTGAACGAGTAATCAGATCTTAGAAGACATCCTTCGCGCTAGTGTATTGAATTATGGCTCTGATTGGGAGAAATGCCTACCCTATGCAGAATTCTCTTACAACAACAGCTACCAAGCCAGTATCAAGATGTTGTTGTTTGAAGCTCTATATGGCAGACCTTGTAAGACACCTTTGATGTGGTCCCAACCGGGAGAAAGATCGTTCTTTGACTCCGCTAAGATTCAAGATGCCAAAGAAGAGTTGCTCAAGTAAAGGAGAATTTGAGAATTGCTCAAAGTCGATACAAGAGCTATGCTGACAAAAGAAGAAGAGAACTTGAGTTCAATGTGGGAGATTTCGTCTATCTCAAGGTATCCCCGCTACGTGGAACTGTCAGATTCCATGTGAAAGGCAAGATTGCCCCTAGATTTGTTAGGCCATACAAGATCCGCAAGAGGATTGGAAAACTCGCCTACAAACTTGAGCTACCTGAGGAATTGGTGGGTGTACATCCCATATTCCATGTCTCACAGCTACACAAGTGTTTGAGAGTGCCCGATGAAGTAGTTCCAACTGATACACTTGACATTCAAGATACACTTGAGTATAAAGAACATCCTATCAGAATTCTGGGTAGAGATACCAAAGAGACCCGAAGCAAAACTATTCCTATGTGCAATATCCAATGGAGCAATCACACTGAGAGAGAAGCAACATAGGAGTAAGAGTCTGACCTCCGGCTATGATACCCTTACCTCTTCAAAGAGTACGTTATGCTTTAATCTCGAGGATGAGATTCTGTTAAGGGGGTAGGGCTGTAACAACCCAAAAATCCACACACCAAAAATCACAACTATAAAATTTTTGTTGTGATCCTATGCAATATTGAGTGACATCTGTAGGAGCCAACCCTAGGTGTTGCATTAGATGTAACCCAACTAGACAATTTCATGAGCATGGCATGTCAATTGTTAATTATGTTTATGTAAATCCTAACAAATAAAATGTAGCATACATTGTTAATTCAAATAGTGATTTGGATTTCTATTTGCTTTGTTTAATGCTTAACAACTCTTTTTAAGTAATAAACTATAAAGTAATTATAAATCAAACCAAAGAATAAATGCTTAAAGAGAAAACTAGTTCTATTTTTAAATAACAAAACTACACCTATTTTTGTTATACAAAATAGCTAAATAAAGTTCCTAATATGTATAAGAGTGTTGTGGACCACACATCTAATAATCCAATGGATGAGGTACACCAGATTTGAATTCAAACTCCAAATCAAATTTGAATTCAAATAAAGAAGAAGGAAAATAAAACAGAAAAAGAAAAGAAAAGAGGAAAGCCTCGCATGCCTTAGCTCGCTTTTTCGGCCCATAAACCAGCCCCAAGATCATCACAAGAAGTCGGCCCAACTCAATGCGACGAGCGACCGAAAGAAAGCCAGCCCACCCAAGACGCTGCACGCCCGCGCCGCCCACTCGCCCCCCACCACTGCTATCATCATCTGACCCCACGTCGCCACCACTCCCCACAAAGGTCTTCTTCCTCCCCACGCTAGCACCTCCTCCGACCGAGTCCCGACCAAAACGACAGGCGCGGGCCCAGGGTCACGCGAATCACCTAGCCCTGTTCCCTTGGTGCCGCGCCCACGCAACCCTGCGCCAACCACCCGCACCCGCGATACCGTCCGATGCAATCGGCGCATCGCCCGTCGTTCGCCACGTCCGCCATAGGTGAAGCTTAGACCTCGGGGCTATAAAGCAACGCCTAGAGCGCCCTAGGGATTCCTCAGCCCACGACGCCGCCGCTCGGTGGCCCAACTGCCCGCACCGCACCAAGAGAAGAGGGCCGAGAAGGAAATTCGAAAGAGGGGAGGTGAGCAGAGGACTCAGAGACGTCGATCACCGGAGCTCAGAGCGCCGCCCTGAGCGCCTACCCCGACGACGCGCCTCGCCATCGCACCACCACCGAACACCGCCAGCACCACTCGTTGAGTCCTTTGCTGAGACCTCCTCCTAGCCCATGGATGTCGTAGCAGTACACACGCTCGTCGCACTCACAACGCCGCCGTCATGGCGCGGCCATCCCGTGCGCACCCGGCCACCTCGCTGGACTAGGACGTAGCCATAGAGCACCGCCGTGATGCCTAGAGGATAGCCGCGTAGACCAAGTCATCGTTAGCCGCCACAGCGCCTTGGCCACAAGCACCGGACCTTGCCCAGAGTTCTGCCATGCACCACCACCGCGTGCGGACTCCACCACGCCCTATGGTCGTCGTCGATGCTATATCATGCTTCCCACTAACCATCTGAAAGAAAACGGGGCACCAGGACCCCTGGAACTGCCCCTAGATGCCCCACCGGCAAGCACCGCCACGCTGAGCCACCGATCACCGTGGCCAACGCCCTAGGAAGCTCCGGCCGCCACCTTGACCCCACCACTGTACACGCCGAGGCCTAGCGATGCTTTTCCCCACCTCAATTGGACGCCAGCGCCACCGTAGGAGTTCGCCGGTGAGCACACCACCGGCGGGAGCACGTCGGGAAAGGAAGCAGAGGATTCCCCTCACCGGCCGCACACACTTGCACCCGGTGCACATGGACCAGGCCAGAGGAAAGAAGGATAGACTCGGTCCACCGAAGACCAGCCTACGGTCCATGGACCGTGAACGCCAGTCCACCATGAGCCACGTGGTGTGGGCCGAACTGTGGACGAAACCCAGTGGAGGCCCTTGGCTACGACGTGGCAGCGCCATAGCATGCCACGTGGTGGGCCAAAGCCCTGCCCGTATCCAGGCCCAACCGGCCCAGTTTGGACCCGGCCTGTGTTGACCGTTGGCCGAGGCCCACATGTCAGCGACATAGAGACTCTGGACCCACTTGTCAGTAGATGACGTCATGCTGACGTCATAATGACATCACGCGGGTCCCACCTGCTAGTAACAACACAGCCGATGTGACGTCATGATGATGTCATGGTGACGTCAGCAGCTCTGGTCTCACTTGTCTGTGACTGATGTCACGGTGACGTTGACTTGACGTTGACTTTGACCGGACCCACATGTTAGTGACCCAAGAGCCCTGGTCCCACCTGTCGGAACTTATGACGTTGATGACATCATGCCGACGTCAAGATGACGCCAGCGAGACCCCACCTGTCAGCTCGGAACCGAGATGATGACGCCATGCTGGCGTTAGCATGCCACGTGGACTAGTCACAGTGTGACACGTGTCAACCCAGGATTAATTCAGCCTTATCCCATTTTCAGAAATGGATTTAATCTTTGGAAATTCATAACTAATTCATACGACCTCAGAAAAATATGAAACCAGGACCAAAATTCATCTAAATCGAGCTTTACGCAATGAACCCATGTTTGAGTGCATTTGGCTCTTTTGAATTTTCATTGCTTCTTTGTGCTATTCTATAGACGTCGCTAACTCGACTACAATGCGATCGTTTGCAGACTTGGAGGAGAACTAGACGGACGAGGACCGAGAGTACCATGAGGAGTACGAAGACAACTACACTGAAGGTGCCACATCCCACCCAATCTCGTAGCACCTATTACGCATGGCTAAAATAGAAATGCTAGTGCTTTACTTTATTGTTATGATCACACTATGATAGGACTTGCATGGTAGTATGCTTTCTTGATGGCCTTTACCTTGACGCAACCTTACCCCTGCTCACCCTTTGTTAGGCTAATCACATGTTTGCTGCTATATTTCATTGCTTATTACTTCTACTACGCTTGTACTACATTGATGCGTGGTGGAAAACGGTGTTATCTGGACTATGGGGAGAGTGCTGCGTGTGTGACTTGGTTGCGTGGAGGGTGAGGGTTGTGTCGACCAAGTTGGAGTATACGACGAGCCTGGTTCAAGTCTTTCCATGGGGTGCTACCTAGGCACCCCTAGAATGGATACCTGTGGTGGGTAAATGGTATATGAGGTGGCCCTGGGTGTGAACCTATGATGGGAGGAGCCTAGGGTGGAGGTGCTATGGTGGCACGGTAAATGGAAACCCTGATGAAGACATTCTGGCTTGGTCATCCCTAAGGACTTACTAGTACTCAGATTCACCGGGAAGCCTTACGTACCACTCACCCTATATGGTGCGGGACGGCCGTACTACTGGGTTGGATATTGCCACTACTGCTAGGTTGATAGCGGACAGTGTAAGGAGGTACGGGGCGTGGAGGATTCCCCCCACACCCTTCCGAGACTTCATGGAGACCTTGTGGACTCGGCTCATGACTCACAGTTTCAGCCACCCCAGACTAGACTTGGGGTGTACCAAGGCTGAATGGTAGAGTGGCATTATCCTAGGCTAGCAAGCGGTCGGAATCAGCCCAGTTAACGACGGTCAGCGAGGAAGGTGGATCTTGTGGTTAAGTAAAACCTCTGCAGAGTGTATGGTTGATCGATCGATACATATGCTGACTTGTCGGCTATGGACCTTTCCTGGGTTTCGCTTAAACTAGATAGTGAGATGAGTCCTTCTCTTCTCCCCCTGGGAGTGAGTGTTCGGTCGTAGCCAGGGGCTACGGGCCTTGAGACAGTGCCGAGAGGGAGTTGGCCTGTCGACTGAGCGATGGTATGGTTGCGATGTGGTGATGGTGTGGAGATGGTGGTAAATCGATCCCAGGATCGAAACCTAGCTCTGGACGGAAATGGGGAGGAATGGGTGTGGGAATAGTGTTAAAACTTGACCAACTATTATTATGTACTTGATATGTTAATACAAAGGAAACCCCGGCCTTATAGGTTCCTTTTGATTATATCCAACTTGCATCCAATTTCCACAAAGCAATGCTCATAGGGTGGGAGTGGCCAGTACAAATCGTACTGATAAATTTTGGCACACAGGTTCTGTTGAGGAGTATAGCTCCGAGGAGTTTGATGGATGAGGGGTTCGTTCCTACGCTCAAGTTTGGTGATCTTATCTTCAAGCTGTTCTGAATGAATGCTACTTTTGATTCCGCCAATGCGGCGATGTAATAATTTATGTAATTCCGCACTATTTGTACTCTGATATTATCGTTGTATGGATGTGATAATCGACTGGAATTTGGATAATATGATCTACAACGGTCTTATTACACTTCGACTCTGTGGATTTCCCTTCGCGGAAATCAGGTCGTTTCACAACAAATATAACATGGGGTTCATGAGGCTTAAAAGGCTGACACTGGTTCAACTGCAATTAGCTTTTAATGAGTCGTGATTTTAGCAATTGGGTGGCAACAAGTTTATCCACAAGCCCATATAAACACATGATCAGGTAAACATGAATAATGAATAGCATAAACAATTAACCATTAATGAGCATCTTTATCATCAATATCATCATTGTTCATCATATATTCCATAAGGGTTCCTAGGCCGCACGTGACCGTGAGCACGGCTGATATACCAGTTTTACACTCTGCAGAGGTTGTACACTTTCACTATGAGTCATGATTTACCCTTTCTCCCAGGGTCATGAGCCTCTTAACCCACTACCAAGGAAGGTTGGTAGGATTTACTATGAAGCCTTTCAAAGGTTCATCAAACAAGTTAGGGACGCTAGGTTTCCCCATCAATAAGCATAATCCCCCCTCCAAGGAGTGACTAACAAAATACAAAGAAACCAAAGTGCACCCTCTTGGCAGGCCGAGATCATACAAATTGGAGCCCCTCTTGCATCATAAAGGTAACCAGTAATAAGCTAGAAAAGGTCCTCATACTGAGCTAAAGCCAGAGCCATGTAGCCCTCACAGCTGTACTATAAGTTTCGGATGGTCACTTATAGATAAGTCCTTAGGAAGAGGAATGTAGAGCACCATAAAATAGCCTAATGCTCTAGCCCCCTTATTCCATGTTGCTAAAAAACATCTTTTAGTGTTTATTGCATAATCCACTAGTCAAGTTACAAGATCATGGTTGTAGTTGAGCACTAGCATCATACTATCCAATGCAATACCCCAAAGGTATCAAGGCACAAGCACAAAAGACTAGGATATCCTTAGTGGTAATCAAGGTAGACACATGTAGTATGAATTAAATGATTAAAGCTGCATAGGACAACAAGGAAGATCCCATGCTATACTTGCCTTAAACTTAGATCCTTCTTCAAGTCCAAAACTTCAAAAATACGCTTCTTGATTCACCACGTATAACTCATCGACTGGACAAGATCATAACGCACCACACAAGCATCCATGCAATCATACACGAAGCAAACAATAGATCTAAATTAGAACAGTACACCAAACATAAAATCAAGATGAAAGGTTTGTAAAATGAATCTATGTCTCACTACGAACACATAGACGCAAAAAGCATGCTAATCGGAGCTTCGGTGAAAAAGATACATCTACCAATAGATTTGCTTTATACGCGGAAAAGAAAACTATAGGCTTCATTTATTTTAACTATATAAATTCATATATATAAGATATTTTATAAATAATATAAATTGAATTAAATCAAATTTAGATTTGAATCATAAAACTAAAGTAAAACAAATCATATTTTATTTATAAAATCCAGCTGCATAGTTATTATTCAAATTAAAGTTTAATTATAAAATTCTAGAAATAGTGACATGATAAACATTGTTACTAATGCATAATTTATGTTGTTACGAATCCAACGCAACTTGAATGGGCTTAAATGGAGTTAAAACGTAGAAGATATGAATTAAACAAGATTTCCTTTAATAAAATAATACATTAAATTTAACCTCAAATTTAAAAAGTTGAAAACATATCTAACAGTAATATGAACATGTAGATTATGAAATTAAGAACCTAACGCAAGTTGAACGGATCAAAATGGAGTTAAAACAGAGATTTTATTGCAAAAACAAAATTAGTGGCAAAACTGTAAATAAGTGAAAACGTATTTTGGATCTAAACCGAAGAAACTACGCTTTCCAAAGAAGAAAATGTAATCCGTGATTGTGCTTTAGACTGTGGGTTAAGATTTAAATACTTATAAGGGCTCTTTTGCAAAACTACAAGACGAAGGGGTATCCTTGATCTTGGGCCGTCAGATTAGATTCGAGCGGCTACGATTGAAAAGAAGGGAGAGATAAGATCGGCCGGCCGGCGGTGAGGTCATATGAGGCGGTGCCATGGCCAAAGCAGCGCTTCCAGGCGGTTCTCGGCCTACGGTCCACCGTTTGATGAACTAGAGACACGGGGAGAAAGAGGGGGCAACAGAGGACTCACCTAGGGTGTTCCCGACAGCAGGGAGAGCACCGAGACGACGCATGGCTCGTCGTGGCAGACAGCCTCTTCCAGTGATCCACGGTGATGTCCTATGAGCAACCGAGACCAAGATAGAGTAAGGGGAGGGGCTCAGAAGCTTCATCACCTTGACGAGAAGCTTGGCAGTGGGCCAAGAGTATCGCGGAAGCAACGACGACGAAGGACTATGGCGGCGGGTGGCTTGCTTCTCGACGAGATCCGCAGAGCAGTGCTAGGGCGAAAGTTGTGGGGAGAAGATGGAAGGAGGGGTGCGAAGGGGACCTCAGAGTCTTATAGGGGCACCAGACATCCTCCCCACACAAGAAATCCCGGGCAGATCGATTCATCGGTGGGAGCAGAGTCTGACTTAGGGACGGCTCGAGGTAGAAGAAGACCAGCGGACGAGTGGGCTCCAGCGGTCAACGACACAGGGTGTGGGGTCCACCTATCAGTGAAACACAGAAGAGGAGGGAAGGCCTTCGTGTGGGCTCAGCTCGCTGGCTGGGCCGATCCACTGGGGTGGGCTGCGCAAGGAGGGAGAAGGAAGTGGTGCTGGGCCAACCGGAGTGGGCCACGGAATTGGAGGGAGGGAGCTGGCCACTCGGGATTGGAAGGGGGGAGGGAAAGGGTGCCCGCGTGGGATTTGGCTGGGCCACGCGGTAAGGCAAGCCTTTTGGGCCAAAAGAGAGAGAGAGGGGTGAGGTTCTATTTTTTTTCTTTTACTTCAAAGCCATTTTTTTATTTCATTTGCAAAAGCAATTTAAACCATTTTAAATTTTCAATCAAAACCACTCAACCAAATAAATCAAATGCAAGAGCATGTATGCTCAAACATGTTGCTACCTTATGATGGATTTTAATTTAACAAAAAGTTTTATTTCCTACATTGTCATGAGCACAAAATTCATAAATAAACCATTTCAAACCTATTTTTAAAAGAGGCAAATTTTAGGGTATTACAACTAGTGAGGAGTGTTGACTCTCTGATACCTCGAGAAAACATTATCGTGTTCCTTTCCCTCTCTTTACTTTGAGCATTTACATTTGAGCAATTACATTCATGTTTTTATATTCCTAGAATTGTCATGCTAGAGTAGGATTAGAACTTAGGATGCAAAACTTTGTGCGGTAGAATAGAAACACAATCTAGGCACAAGGGGTGAAGTGCGCTATGCGTTAGTTTTTATTTATTGTGAGAAAAATTAGATTAGCCCAATTCACCCCACCTCTTGGGCATCTTGATTCTTTCACCTCTATTAATCCATTAAAACAAAAAAAGTAGCTCCTTATAGTTGGATCTACTGTGCCTCCACAATGTGCCCTGTGGCGAGAGAGAGAGATGGAGAGAGGAAATGAAGGGATCTAAGAACATTGATCAGCCGATGTAGCACCAAGGGCAAACCTGATGTAGCTCACGGACACCATTTCCATGCCACATCGCTCATGCACCCGCTAGACTCTTCATCCCTGCCTCCATAGAGCTATGGAGGGACATTGCTTGAAGCAGGGATGCCACCATGGAGCCATAGAGGGACATAGCTTGGAGGGCGTCACCATGGAGCGGAGGAGGGCTGGGCATGGATCCATGGTGACCCGCCATCATGGAGCCTTACCTACTCTGCATGCCCCATAGCAATTCCACCTCCTCACCTCGGCCGCCACCATATGCTTCATCCTCCTCCCACGCGACAGTCATCTCCAACCTTCATGCCGCATGGTCATCAGACCCCGCCACCGCCGAGTAGATGCTCGATATGGGATCTGAGGTAGCCCAACAAATGCTCCAGATGTGATCTTAGGCAGGGAAGGAGAGAAGAGAAGAGATGAGATGAGATCTAAGCGGAGGACTGAGGGGTGGACTTGGTTGGTGCGCCTCCCCTAGCTCTAGAGCTCCATATAGGTGCTTGCCCACAATTGTCATGGTAGGGAGTGGAAGGGTGGGCCACTGGGATAGGGGCTATGTGGTGGGGATGGGTGGGGTTGGAGAGTGGCCGGCGAGGTGGTGTTGGGGCGGTGCTAAGGCGGCTGAGCCGAGAGCGAGGGCATTGAGTGAGGCAAGAGGGAGAGGGAGAAGGAGAAGGAGAGGAAGAGCGAGGAGTGGCAGTGCGACGGCTGTTGAGTGTGGTGACTGTTGAGGCCATAGGGGAGGTTAGGGTTACTTATTGGGTCGATTGTATTTTTCATAGGCAACCTATATAAGATGCTCTCCTCTGAAAATAGATTTCAGAGGTGGGCATATTTTTCTAGTGTTTGCTAAAATCTGTTGTCTCCTAAAATCTTACAGAGGAGGTTGGATAAAAAGTGTTGTATGTGAAAATGAAAGCATGGGTCTTCTAAAATTATTTCCGTAGTAGGGAGGGGCACATGCTAGGGTTTGCAAACAAAGGTCATCATGGGATTATAATAATCCTAATAATCATTCTGAAGATGCCTAATATACTCCAACATGAACCAATACTATATGCCTGCATTCCAGAATAAGAGAACCAATCGATGGTGCCTTAGTCATCTAGCTCAAATCAAGCTACCATGACCTCAAAGGCAAAACAAATTAACAAAGGGCACGCATGCAGGTAGATACCGGCGATGAAGAGGCATGCAGCATGAGCCTAGCTAGCTTGAAAGGCACACAGTTAGTGGAGAAATCCAGAGTGGTTATGGTTAATGAGGCCCATCAGTAGCCTAGTTGTTTGAATTAGGGAGCCACTGTAGCAATCAGGGAGGGGGCCTTTTTGTCAAAGCAGGGATGGGGACGTGCATGATTAGCTGCACATCATAATATCACATAGCAACACATAGCTAGCTTGAGGAAGGAGCATCTCAGGCAGCACAAGGGCCTACACGGCTAGCCAGTACTGCTCACTGGTCTCCCTAACACTGTAGCAGACCAATCCATATAGAGCCTAATTTGTGCTCCTGAATCAGCTGAATGCAACACATATGCTGCTTACTCTCTGTCACACACACTCTCTAGAAAAGATTCGATATGATCGATCGAGTTGGTTAAACTAAACCAGTCCGAGATTGTTAAGACGTCGCCCTTTCTTGTAGTGCAGTCCTCTATTAGCTTGTTGATATATCCTCTCTCTCTCTCTCTCTCTCTCTCTTTCTCTCTCTATTCTCTAGAGCTCTCTATGCTGTGTGATGAGCATTCATTAGGGGCTCTCCTATGGGCGTCCCCTTATTAGGGCAATGTGTTGTTCCACTACCATTACTGGAAACGTGAATTGCCATGTCGGTGCAAAAACGGACAGAAAAAATATTTTTTTAACGGTGTACTGATGCATTTTTTCTGTCGGTTCGTCGTCAGAAACATTTTCCCTGTCGGTCCAACACACACAGGACCTGGGGCGGCGGGCGGCAGCCATGGAGCTAGGGTGGTGGGTGGTGGGCGCCGGACGTTGAGATGGGGCGATGGGCGGCGGACCTGGAGCTAGGAGCGACGGGATACGTGCAGGTGGCGGCGCGTATGTGCGCGATGAAGTGAGAACGAGTGGAGTTAGCGGCCGCATCTTCGAGAATTTAGGTTTTGGGGTTTTCGTGGCTTTTGTTTAAATATTTTCACTGCATTTTCTATTACATAGATGTGCCAATACCAAAAGACAGGAACCAATACCAAAGACAGGACGCCAAGGCCAAATCCATACATGCGACTTATTTTTTCTATGCATATGTAATTTTACTCTATGTGTAATATAAAACCGACAATATAAATGCTATTTTACTTGTGCTTGTGGAATTTTTTTTCTATGCGTTTTAACAAAATTGACAGGGTAACTATAATTTCTCTGTGAGTATTGTCACGCACAAAAAAATCGTTCAATTTCCCTGTGAGTTTTCGTATTTTCTGTTGGGATTTTTTTGGAACCAACACGTTAATAACTAATTTATCTGTGTGTACCGAAGAAAACGCATAGAAAAATTTGTCACCCACATGGCAATTCACGTTTCCATTAGTTTACTGGATGCTAATAAGCTAACCAGAAACCCTAATCATTCAGTTCAAGTGTTCAACAATAATTCCTTTTTCATTTGGAGGACACAAACATCATCATGAATTCAATGATCGATGGATGGACCCCCAATTCTAGCTCGTGATGCATGGGCTAGCTAGATAGCTTCATCTCCCACGCAAGCACTGTTATGCTATGGGGACAAGTGAGAGTGAGGAAGGACACTCTGGTACACAGCGAGGCCTGTAGGTGAACATCTTACTGATAATATATAATTCCCTGTTTTTGCAAGCAAGAATATCGCTTAGTGGGGCTTAATACCGACCACACCATTCAGGCATTCACACACTTTTTAGTGGCTACCATGGACCCTGGTAGCTCATCATCATGCATGGCGATGATATCATATATACTAATTGTGTCATCTAGAAGGCGTATTACGTAGGAGTACATCTATCTCAATCTCTGTCGGAGTTCAATGCAGTCCAAGAACACGACACAAAGAGGGCAGCTACATATACTCCCCCCGTCTCAAAAAAAAAGACGTTTTTTACTTTCAGATGTCGTATTTGACCGTTCGTCTTATTCAAAAAATTTATGTAAATTATAAAATAAATAAATTATTATTAAAGTATCTCTAATAATAAAATAAGTCATAACAAAATAGAGAATATTTATACAAAAAATTTGAATAAGACGAATGGTCAAACAAGATGTCTGAAAGTAAAAAACGACACTCTTTTTGGATGGAGGGAGTAGGTCCTTTTAGATTCCATAGCTCGTTAGAATCTTACATGTGCAGTTGCGGATTTCTAAGAAAGAGAATTGAAATCGCCAAGCTTTTATTTGCATGTTGGAGAGAAAAAGGCGACAGTAAATAAAGTCAATCAAATTGCTTAATTATCTTGCTTAGCTTAGCTTGCGTGCTATCTGCCTTCAGTCCTTCACCTAACGATTACCTCAGACATACAAACTTCCCTATATTGAGGCAAATTGGTTTTTCGAGTGTCATGTACTCATGTAGCTTGGGAACAAGCAAGTCGGTCGTTTGGTCAGACGCTCCAGTCGTGAGCTCGGCCACCCGGACTCGAACCCGGTGACCAGCATGTATTTCCGTTCAAAATGAATGGGAATGGGGAATCTCCCCGGTTAAAAAAAATGTACTCATGTAGCACGTTTTATTTGGAGAATTGTTCAGGCACCATTTGTCTTACCACCTCCAAATGAATATGACTAATGTTTTCCACATGTAGTTACAACAAATTAAACTAAAATTGTGGTCTCAAATTCGAGTAGGTGCGAGTGCAATATTTTGGTCTATATGATTGACCGAGAAATGGTGCAGTTTTGAGAAAAAATGTTTCACTCTTCTTTGCAGGTTATTTTCATGGTAATCTTTTGGACATGGCTCTAGTCCATTCTTCATAAGGAGGCCACCAATCCAATTTGAAGTGGATATGTACTGTTGGCTACTGCTAAAAAAATTACCGGTACAGACAACATTTTACTGGCAGTAGATTTTTATCTTTACTGGATGAAAGAAGAGAATTTCCAATTGCGATGGCCCAACCGCGAGTAGCAATACATTTTCGTTGGCGGTTCGATTAAGTCAAACACCACTGTAAATTGATTTCTAATTAATGGTGGTCCTCTTAAGGTACCGCAAGCAGAAATAAAATTCTTAAAATATAATGTGAAATGGTAATGCCGATTAGACGTCGCATTCCTAGGCCTGTGCGCTATCGTACTGGCCCAACAAGTTTGCCTCTCAATACGTCTCTCCATCTCTCTCTCAAAAATATCTCCCGACTTTCTCGCCCATTGCGTGCTTTTCAGTGCCAGACAGCCGTTCGCCCGCCCCACTCTACATAGCCGCCACGACCATCTCCCCGCGTGCCCCCATATATCCCGCGTCGTGCTGCCCCACTCTGCATCGCCGCCGCGGCCATCCCTTGCCGCGCCGCCCCACTCCGGCTCACTGCTGTGGGCATCCCTCGCTGCGCCCCACTTCGCGCCACCAGGAGAAGGTCGTCGCCGGCTGGGACAATGTCTCTCGCGATCAGTCGAAGACACCACGACTGGAAGAAGCACATATTGCAAGCGTATGTTTCAAGTGTTTCAGATATTTCAGAGGTATGTTGCAAGTGTTTCATGCGGATGTTTCATAAGTAGATCGGGATGTTGTATATGTTGCAATGGTTGTACACGTATGTTGCGAGTTTCTGTCCCCAATGTTTCATCTGTTTTTCCATACATATATTACAAGTGTGTTTATTTAGATGCTATATATGTTTCGCACGTATGTTGTAAGCGTTTTATCTGGATGATGTGTTTGTTTTACAATGGTTTTAAATTTTTTTGCAAGTGTTTCAGATGCATGTTTCAAGTGTTTCATCTGCCTTCAGATATATAATGCAAGTATTGCATCTGAATATTTCAAAAGTAGATTGGATGTTGCATCTCCCTTCTCGCTTTCTGTTGCCTCGCCTCAATGTCTCCTCCTATCGGCGCCGGGCTAGGCATCCACCACTCCCTCCCTATCTTCTCGATGCTGGTACCCTTCAAGGCAGCACGGCCCCGCGTGGGCACACAAAACGGTGCAAAAAACAGTCTGCATGTGTGGGTGTCCGGACGCCCAGTCCATCCGATGTCTGGATGCTAGCATATGATTTTTTTTTCCACCAGGGCCGAATGCCTCGGCCACGCCTTGAGCCTATCATGCCACACGATTTTTTTTTATCATAGATCCGAATTTGTGACCTGAGCCCTCACGCCATCATTCCTTACCATCACATTACATATAGGCGCCAATAATAACCATATCTTTTGACCCATCCATGATGGATGGAGGCTTTTTTTGGCGGTTCTCTTAAGGCTACTGCACGTAGGGTAGAAACCATTTTCAGAGACGATTAACTTAAGCAATTGCTTCTAAAATCATTTACAAAAAAATAGATCTAAGATCATTTTAACAAATATTTAGGAACCTAAATGATTTAAGATGTAAAATATTTTTAACTGTAAAGTGGTAGATCTCGTCTGGCTCTAAAATAGCATTTTTCTTCATCCGATTTAATATAACAAAGTTAAGAATTTTATATAGACCATCACTTAGAAATAAATGTCTACTTGTGGTTTTGGTTGTACGCACTATATTGGTGTCTATTTTTGTGTACTGTCACTTAAAAATATAGGTACCATCAGCAAAAACCATTTCTGTACTAGTGAATGGATGCCTTTTCATAGCTTAGCGTTTACTTTGCCGTTAGGCTCTTTTAGATCCTTGCATTTTGTTGCTTTTTGAGAGTTTCTTTTTCTGTCAGAGGCTAGAACTTTGTGATAATGAATGGTTGGGTGCAAAACTATTGCATAGGTCGAAACAAAAATTCTTTTTTTTTCTAAAAAAATTGAGGGAGAGTAACATTCCTTGCAAGAGCTCACAAAGTTCAAGAATAATTACCATGCAAATATCGCATGATACCGCTATATAAAAATTAAAGATACTCTCGAAGCTGAGATTTCCATGTGGTAATTGGTAATTAAGATTGTGAACAAGTTACCTGGGCGAAAAACTTCTATGATGCACCCAACGCCATCATGTGTGCGTTCTGAAGGGATGTTTCTTGTTTGATTCTCCATTTTATCAAGGTCAGTTTAATTGTGCAGCAACAACTAGTGCTAGTGCTAGGGCCAGAAGATCATTTGTTGCCTATGGGCATGGTAGCATCATGCGCTGCAGGTGCATGCACTGTGTCCTCCTATAGGCAGCATTGCAAAGGTTTTTAATTAATTCTTCATTTGTTCGTTGCATTGGTTGCATAGTGGTTATGGAAGCATCGCCTAGTATTGTTATCACAATCTCGCAGGACATATTCTTCTGTTGACATGAAGGTTGGTAGGCTTCCAATCCGGCCGGCCAAAGGACTAGAAACAGCGAAGAATGTCACACCAACTCACCAAGAGGTGACCTATCACGTTCTGCCACCCAATGTGGAGTGCCCTAGGGCGTCAACTATCGTTGTAGTCTTGTAGTAAAGACACTAGAGATGAACAACAATGGAGGTTGCAAAAGTTAGAGCATGCATGAGATAAATAAATAAAAGTGTACAAGTATTTAGGGCCGGGGTCGCGTGATGGACTTCGCCGGTAATATTAGGACTTTATCTCGTCAATATTAAGACCTACAATTATTTCATAATATAGTTTGGTAAAAAAAATTCAAACATACCAGGTAATCTAATTAGGAGAATCTCCTATGTAAATATGCATAGCAAGCCTTAGCAAAAGTCATATTTTGCTGAAATAATCAAACGGTAATGCTTGTAGTTGGACGTCCAGAGGCAACGATTCCGTCGGATGGTTCACCCGAGGTCCACTCATCCATTTAATACACACCCACTAACACATGTTCTTATCCTCTCCGGCTCCACACCACTCATCATATAATACACACCCACCAACACACCTTATCCTCTCTCTCTCTGCCTCCACACCACTCATCCTATACGTATCTCTCTCTTCCGCACTCTCTGATGATGATGGTCTTTTAAAAAATCAGCTAGCACTCCTCATCCATCTTGGTGACTCCATCCTTGTCTCTCTTCGCAGCACTCATCCATCTCGCATCGCCTCTCATGCTGCGATTGAGCGGGCCGGGCCGCAGGGCGTTTCCCTTTCACCTGGATCTCTCCTCCAAGCAATGTCATCGCGCGGCGGCAACACAAGGAGGTGCTAGAGCACGCCCAGATCTAAGCAGACGATGACTCCTCAGCATGGGGGTTCCTCCATGATGGGGTGCCTCCACAGAGGGGGGGGGGAGGGGGGCTCACTGCTGGCGATTCCTCCATGGTTGAGGGCTCCTTCATAGGCGAACAACTGGCTCCTCCATGGTGGTTGCTGCCATCCTCCATCTCCATTGCACCCGAGCGCCTCTTGCTCGCTCCACAGATCCCCAATAGGTAGGTCATGGCCGCAGGTGATGCCATATTTCAGACGTATATTTTCAAGTGTTTCATCTGGATGTTGCATATGTTGCAATGGCTATATATGCATATTGCAAGTGTATGTTTAATATTGCGAGCGTATGCTTCAAGTGTTACAGGTGTTTTCAGATGTATGTTTCAAGTGTTTCATTTGGATGTTGCAGAAGTAGATGTGGATGTTGCATAACATGCCTGTTGCAAGTTTATGTTTAAAGCGTTTTCATACGCATGTTGCAAGTGTTTCATCTGGATGTTGCAAAAGTAAATGTAGATGTTGCATATGTTTTGCAATGGCTACACGCGCGTTTCAAGTGTTTTCAGGTGTTTTGTAAGTGTTTTATACGTATGTTTGCAAGTGTTTCAGTTGTTTCGGACGTATGTTGCATGTGTTTCGTCTGGATGTTGCAAAAATAGATCTGATGTTTGCACATGTGTGCGATCTGACGCACCTACGGTAGCTGCTGGAGCGCCTAGGTCACCGTGCGGGCCCCTGAGGCCGGCAGACGCATCCGTGGTGGCCCGCATCCACTAGCGGTGCAGACGACTGGGACCCAAGTGGGCATAGATGGTGCGGGAAGCGGAGCGTGCACGGGTAGTCCCCACGTGCATACGCGTGGAAACAGAGCTGCACAGAGGTCCCCACGCGAAACAAAACTCCTTTGTACGCTTGGGAGCATAGTACGTCCCAACGCTAGTCTGTCCAGATGATCCGGTGGATAAACGCCGGAATTTTTAACTTGTGCGGTGTTTAGCTTCATTCCTCTACTTCAATGCACAGGATGATCCACCGTCACCAAATTATACACACCTGAGGTACCCACGGTAGTTTCTACCTCCTTTAAGAACTTGAATGCATACATGTAATGTTCCGATAGGCTGACCAGAGCCATGGCCGGATATGCCACGGCACCCTGCGATCGAGCCATACACGTAATGTTTGCAAAATAGTATAGTATTGCACTTGCAGGAATAATATCTTTTTTTCCTAAGAAAAAGCCTTGCATACTTATCAAGTTATCAATTGTTTTTCCCCAATATATCCGTACTTCTTATCTCTTATCTCTTAAATACTTGTCATATTATTTATTGCTTATGTACCAAATTAAATTACAAATTTTGCAATTATTTAGCGAGTTGGTCAATGGACTTCATCAAAATGCATGTGAACTATCTGTATTGTAATTTAAGACTTATTATATATACTATATCGTAATTATATACTAGATTATGGAGCAATTCTTTGGTACTTTGCCGAATCGTAAACGGTTTTTACCGGTTCAGATATGAAATTTTTTTGGTCGGGCATACCCCGTGAAAAAATCCTAGATCCGCCACGTCCAGAGCCTTTCACCGAAAAAAAAACTAGAAAATAAGCTGCAGCGAGCAAGCTGCAGCTTCACACTGCCTCATCTTCCGCTTTGTCTTCACCGAACGATCCATGTCGTGGTCAAAAAGAACACTAATAAATCCTATATAGTATATTCACTTTAAATTTGACTCAAAGCTAAATTTGAATGTCAATGTTTCGGTCCCTTCATGCAAAACAATAGCAAAACAGATTGTACTCCCTTGTACGTACAAATTAGAAAGTTGTAAAATGATCTCGCAGTTGGGAACTCCCCTACGATTCCGGCCCATTTTCTTCCTCGTCCGGGGCCCATCTGAATTCTTAAGGCCCTTCCCGGCTTCCAGCCTATTCGGGCCCTTCAATCTCAGCCGTTGGTTGAATCCGACGGCGGTAATGGCAAGCATCCGTCCGAGCAGGAGGAGGAGGAGGGGAGGCTCCCGCCGCTGCCGCCGCAGCCAGCCAGCCATGGCGTCCACCACCACCAAGGTCCAGCGTATCATGACCCAGGTCACCCAGCCCATCGTAAGCTACCTCTCCGCCGCCTTCCCCTCCGCGCTTGTTTGCTCTTCTGATTTTCGTATCGTCGTGCTGTTCCTAATCGTCTCGCCCTCTCTTTGATGTGGTGGTTGGCTGGCGAATCCTTAGTGGGCGTGCGCGGCGGCAGAGCCTCATCTTTCGGTTCCTCCAGAGCGTAAGTGGATTGCAAAACGCCGTTCTGTTTCTGGGATATATGCTCATATCTGCGTATTTTGCGGTGCTTCGGTCAGGGTTTGTAAATTGATTGATTTGGTTCTTGAAAATTGATTTCTGGCAGAAAGCGTGCGTCTAGATTTGGCTCTTCGAGCAGAAGAATCTCCGGATTGAGGGCCGCATCATTGTTAGTGTTTTCTTGGCCTGTTTCTTGTTCAAATGGCAAAATTTAGTACCACATAGTAGTGTAGTTTTATTTTTTTGAGCATAAGTGTAGTTTTATTCATGTGGGACAAATCATCCTAACTATATCCCAAAAGAATGCAAAAGGGAGGGATCATGAGCCATGTGTTGCCTTTGCTTTGTTATGGGCTAAAGGCCAGCTGGAAAAACGCTTTACAATTGGTAGCTTAAAATCACATGACATGTGATCTTAACCAAATACTTTGCCACAAGCATCTACTAATATATGGTCTGAGTGTGATGCACACTCTTTGTAAGATCGCAATCCTTAAGCTAAGACACTTGCAACTGTTGGTTTCAAGTGTCTTCAAAGGATTACTACCTATTTAGAACACAATGGTAGAGAGTGATTTTGTTCCAACAAAAGCATGGGTAGGCAGCATTAGTTGGTGCCATGTGAATGCTTAGATGCAATATTTTGCCGATAATCAAGTGCTTATTGACTTCTATAGGTGATTGGAACGGTGTTCCAATATTGAGTATTCCTTTTCATCAAGTTGCAATCCTGTAAATTTGGAATCAATCCTAAGCCTTGTTGTGGGAACTGAAGAACTAGTCTATATGAATTATGAAATAGCGTCGAGGTGTGTTGCTTTCTTATGAAGATGTTACCTTTTTGCCCAATCAGAATATTATCAATGCTTATAAGCAAGTAGTGAGAGGATTTCTGGAAGATGGTATTTAGAATGATTTCGCTTAGGGATCCTTGGCTTCACTTTCTGGCTATACAGGGCGTCACACTGTATGTGTTGTGAATTTCTTGTTTTGCTTCATGAACACTAGGAAACAAATGATTGGTGATAAGTGACAATCAGGAATCACTTATAGAAATGTTTAGTGCTCCTGGGGTTCCTTAGGAATATTTGTATTGTCCTGGGTGATAAGTGTATGGAGTATGTATGGTAGCATGTGTTTTTTTGTTTCTCTCTGTTTCAATAGTCATTTGTGTTGTCTATATGTGTGCGTTGTGCGATATAAGTGCAGGACCTTTCGTTTTTTACTTGCCCATTTTCCCCTTATTTGATCTTCTATGTTACTGTCTGGTCTGATTAATGTATGGGTGGCCCCGTACTGCTTGGCATGCATATAGATGTCTTTTTTGCGGGGTTGCGCAGATTTCCTTTTTCCATTTGCTATTGCTAACTAGGTTGTGTGATGCCATCAGTGGGGTCTTGAAAACTAAATAGAGTTATAGTACCACAAATTTAATTCATTTTCAACTGTGGCCTGAAATTCTAGGTTTCTGCATATTGCTTAGTCTTAGCCTCTTGTTCATATATTTTCTTTTGGAGTATAATGCTACTCTAGGATTCATACAAAGTTTGGAATTTATATAGGGTAAAATGAAGTGATCAAGGCATGTTTTTTAGTCTAAAAATGGGAACAAGAAGCTCACCCTTAAGTCCCTAATCTAAGCTCCACATTCTTGGAACCGTCCCAAAGATACCATATAGGCTATATCTTTGTAGTTATATTGTCAGTTAGGAAAAGGGCCATTTTAATCACATACTGTTCGGTAGGACAACTCATACCTCGATATGATTTTGTTCTCATTAAACCCTGCAGATTGTACTACGTTGAGTGAAACTTAGCTCATAGTTTGTTACACACTTACACTTGCAGGGATTCGATGAGTACATGACCTTGGTCCTCGATGATGCTGAGGAAATCAACGTCAAGAAGAACAGTAGGAAATCACTGGGTTAGTAAAACATGCATCCCTGGAAAATTGTTTCCCCCATCACATGAATCGATGAACACGTGAGTGAACAAATCCTACCTTCTTATTCTGGCTAAGAAATCTGAACCTTGTAATTTCAAGTGAGTGGACTTCTAAATCTGTCGTTTTCAACTTTTGCAGTGGCAAGGGAATATAGTTATGGCAGGAATGATGGTTGGCGCTTGCCTTGAGTATCTGTGACACATTGTACTCCATCCATCCAGACTGAAATGTAGCATGTCATTGTGGTTTAGTGAGAGTTGTATTGTCGTCAACTACCTGGGTGAATTCATGTGTTGGCAATATGCCAGATCCCAGATACTGTGATAATGAGCTGCTCACTTGTGCTCCAAATATTAGCCTGACTTGTATGTTGACATCTTTTCTGGTTTTCATACTCAGGTTTACCTAAAGTTTTGCTCTACTTACCCTCTTGGAACACGGGATTGAAAAAATGCAGTAGTAGGAAAAACACAAGAATAACCGAATAGGATATGAATGCATATGCAAGACTGAAAAATAAAAGACACTATTGAGGTTTGAGTGGATTTTTTTTCTTGTGATTTTCTTGTGGAATAGAATGAAATTTTCTATGTTTTTCTTGTATATAAGTGATTCATCCGAACACTAGGAGTAACCCAATCCATAAGAATGGGAATACTATGTTTTCCCAATCTTTTAGAATGGAAATCCTAAATCTTATGTTTACCCAAATCCTTAAGAATGGAAATCCTAAATCTTATGTTTACCCAAATCCTTAAGAATGGAAATCCTAAATCCTATGTTTACCCAATCCTTATGAATGGGAATCCTATGTTTACTCGATCCTTAAAACCATAACAATGGGAATCCTATGTTTACTCGATCCTTAAAACCATAACAATGGAAATCCTATGTTTACCCAATTCTTAAGAATGGGAATGCTATGTTTATCTGATCCTTAAATTCTGGGATCTTATGGATCCTTAAATTTTGGGGATCCTATGTTTTCCCCCACTATCCAAAGTTTGGGAATCCTATGTACTTTTCCCCAACGATCCAAGGTAGGCATAGGAATTGGTATGCATTTTCATCAATAGAAAGAGAAAATAAACATGGCTTGCATCGATTCTTCATTTGTACATACTGCATTCGATTCTTTATTTGCATATTGCTTTCTCGATCCTTCATTTGCATATTGCGTTCTTGAAGTGTCATGTACACATTGTGTCGTGGATTCAACAAACAACAAGATGCAAGTTTGTAAAGTCTCAAACAGTTAAGACGAATATCAGATAGGTGGTTGTCTGCTGGGGGGAAGAGCATATGATAAATCTTTGGATTGAAATAGATATGAAATTTACATGTGATGATGAGTAGTAGGAAATCACAAGAAGAACCACTTGTTCTTGGATTTGGTTTTGGCCATCTCCTTCTTCCTCGCCACCTCCAACCGCAATCTCTCATCCTCCTCATCGTCGTCGTCCTCGCTACTCACGCTGCTCTTCTCATCCTTCTCTACCTCCTCCTCGTCGTCGTCAGCGCGCTTCTTCGCCTTGCCGCCGGTGCCCGCCGCAGCGACGTCGAGCCGCGCGGCGTCCATCGCCCAGCGCATCACCTTGTCGACCTCGTCCGCCTCATCCTCCGACGACTCCCCTCCCAGATCCTCCAGCCTCACCCTCGTATCCTTCTCTGGCCCCGCCGCCCCTTTCAGCGCAGCGAACCGCGCCTCCAGCTCATCCATCCCGACACCGGCCGGCTTCAGCTTCGGCGCCGCCGCGCGGGACTTGAGCGCGTCGAAGCGCCGGGCGAGGTCGCTGTCCAGGGGATCGAGCGACGCCGCGTCGAGCGAAGGAGGAGGGCTGGAGGCCGAGGCGGGCGTCGAGGAGACCAGGTGGGAGTTCGCCTGGAGCTTCAGGAGCACCGCGTCCTGCGCCGCCCGGATGAGCGCCTCCACCTCCGCCTCCTCGCCGCCGGGGCCCGCCGCCTTCCGCCCGCCGCCGCCGCTCATCGTGGTGGATTTGGATTCCGTGCTGCTCGCTTTGCTCTCTCCTCCCTTCAACTCGGGCCATTTCCTGCGCTTATCGTTCCCGCTTAGAAGGGCCCACTTACGGCCCATTAAAGCCCAGCCCACGACTAAGTCCATTATTTTTCATTTGTTCATTAACATTAATCAACATTTATCACTAATCGCTTCCACTTTGGTTAACCACCCGACTCCACCTTCTCAATAGCCTTCCTTCCATGGCCGCGCAACCCTAAAACAAGGCCACCTCGCGCCGCGCGCATGGCGGACCCCGGGGGCTGCCTCGAGGTGCGGCTCTTCTACGTGCGCGTCTCCCCGCACGGCGGCGCGGCCCCACCCCCGCGACTCGCGCTCGAGCTCCGCCCCGCGGGCGGCGACGGCGAGGCGCAGGCCCCCGCCATCCCGCTCCCGCTGCGGCTCGACCGCCACGACGCCGCCTCGGGCGAGGCCACCTACGTCTCCACCGCGGCCGCGCGGCTGGCCCCACCCGCCGCGGCCTTCGATGTCGCCGACCACCGCGGCGCCGCGCTGCTCCGGGGCTGGCTTCGGCGGTGCCCCGGCGCCAAGGGCGGTTCTCCCGCCTGGGAAATCGATTGCGTCCCCGCCGCTGGGGCGGCCGCCTCGGCCTCGGCCTTCGAGGTGTATGTCGCCGGGTGCTGCGCCGGCGAGCCCGCGGTGCTCACGCACGCCCTGCGGCTAGCCACCCCTGAGGAAGCTGCCGGTGCGTTGGTTCGCCGCCGATCGGGGGCATTGGCGGTGAGTGTTAATTATCTCTTTTTCCTCAACATCATTAGTCGCTTCTTCTTAATGAGTTGTCTGATGTTAAATGGAAATTGAGTAGCTTTGATATAGAAACAAATACTAGCAACAAAATGGCTGGCTACCGTTGCCATTTAATAAAACCTTTCCTTAGGTTAGTGTAAGCCTGTAAGGTGGCAAGTGGATATATTGATGTCACAGAAATGGATAAACCTTTTGTTCATGCCGTGTTACAAGGTACAACTCATGTAGTAGCGTCTTCTGATTGCGATTGCTTTGTTTGTTTGTGGTTCAAGTTCAATTGGCAGGGCATGTTGTTGTCAATTGCACTGTCACTGAGGTAGAAACATTTTTGTGCAGTTGTAATCCTGTAAATGGAACAGAGTTACTCAGATGCCACGTTTCATTTTTTTTCCTGTGATAGTGATGGATTTGCTGGTAATATTGTCTTTGTCCCCAGTTTCGGATTGATATGCTTGTAAGTGTTGCCAAAAGTAATGTCTGTACTGAAGGGCCATATCTATTTAATTGGACTAGATCATGCAAAACAGTTTGCATTCATTCTACCACATATAGCCTCTCACTGATTCCCACATTGGCTTTGTTTCGCCTAGGTATAGTGAACTTGTAAGGGAAATTTACTATTCATCATGTGGTATTCAAAGTCATGCTTTATCTTCACAACCTTGAGATAACTATTTCGATTGGCATATGTATGGCATTGGCATGAGACTATCAGTTATAACCTGATGGTATGAGGCTCATACAGTTGTGGTATAAAATCTTTTGTGCCCTTGTAAATGCTTTGCTCAGTCCAAATTATATTAAGTAGGTTTGTTCTGATATGATGAGATTAACTAATAATCCAAGTGAGGTTACCATTGGCTTGAAAGCATCAGGAAGTACTGCCTCCATTTTGCAGTATAAGTCTATTTTTTTAGCAATTATCATTTCGCAATGTCACCCCTTCACTATAGTTGAACAAATGTACAAGTGTTTGTAATGTGTCAATAGAGCTGTGTATGGTCCAACGTATCTGCTCTGATGTTAGTGCCTAGAGAATACACGTTAGTTTTGGTCTAGTTCCTCTTGCCACTTCATGAATCCTTTCTAGGATTTGAATTGATGATTTGTATCAGGGAATGGACAAATGCAGAGAAATAGATATTAATTATAGGCATTATGTACCAGCTTCTTATCAGTCATACTGGTTAAGCATTGTGCTCCGAGGGGTCTCCCCTTGCTGGCTGCATTCGAATTCTGGTATAGCTTCTTAAGGCAAAGCCCAGGGGGTGTCTCGCTCCTGTCGTCAAGTTTTTTTTAATCATAGGCAATAGGTATCTTGGGGGTTTGGGTCTATTCTATCTTGGTACACAATATAATTTTGCATTTAAAGTGGCTATACTATGTTTGGTTCATCAGTCCACGTGCCTATGCTTTCAACTGAAATTGCATGCTTCGCAAACTAAGTTCTTTTGCACCAATCAACAGTTTGTGACCATCTGAACCTCAAGTTTCTGTTGATCAATATAAATTTCTTTGGCAGGCTGCTAGCAATGAAGGCGACAATGATATGAACACTGGTAGCATGCAATACCCTGAAGGTTGGTACTCTGACTATGATGATGGGCAACTCTCATGGTTCAACGCTGGCGTCAGAGTTGGCGTAGGCATCGGCCTGGGAGTCTGTGTCGGTGTTGGTATAGGCGTTGGGCTCCTCATGCGCTCCTACCAAGCAACAACCAGAAGCTTGAAGAGGCGGTTCTTCTGACAATGTTGCAGCTGATGTAGCAACCTATGATGACCAGCAGAGTTCTGCCCACATACTTGTATAGTTCATGTGTTTCCTGTGCAGGAGGAGATTTTTGTTTTCCTTTTTAGGGGAAAGTGTAGATGTGTGAATGTGGTTGTGTACATGGCTTTCGCCGTTTCTTGTATGCCGTGTAAACTGTGAAGTTGATCCTCGGACATGTGAAGAAAATGGTTTCTACTTTTAAGAACAGAGCAGCTGCATGGGTTTCAATTTGCTATTCTGTGCTGTTGAGAATTTGTTAATTCCGTAGTGTACTTACAACTAATGCTAACTTCGAGCAAATGTTGTCAAAGCTACAGTTATTTTGCTTTACGTTAAGGACCTTTTGGAGATATATGTATGGATTATGAACTGCAAAGTAAATATTCTTTGTAATGTGTCTTTTAAAATATTTGTATCTCGTTCTTGCGTGAAACTTCCATTTAATTGCTGAAGTTCCAATATTGACATGAGACAATTGCCCTTTTTCCTTTGGTTAAAACTTAGGGGATGATTCAGATTCTCATAGAAACGTTTCGGATCTAGATTTTCATAGGAAATGTTTCTAACGGTTATCGGTGATCACTTCATAGAATCGTTTGGCTAGTAGGCTAGAATTTGATTAAAAAAATGGAAATATGTTAAAAAAATTCAGAACTTTTTATGGGCAAAGAACATCTTAAATACAATCCATTTTAACTTCTTGCACTTAAAATGAATTAACTAAAAAGTTACTATTGCTAGTGTACAGGAAAAGTAAGAAACAGAGGCGAAACCACTCCTTGGCTGTTTCCCGTGTGTAGGCAGAAAAGAGAGAAATATTTCAACCGTTTCGCCTTTTTGCTGCTTGGAAGTGATTTCTAGCGTTTCTATGTAGAATCCGAAACGTTTTGACCTTCCAAACGGCCCCTTTAGAGGGCTCACCAAGGACATTGGCAGAAACTTTCAACCAAAATCAAACATTTGAAGTGGTTTTTCATTGGAATCTATTGTCTCTACTGTAAATTATAAGTTATCTTGTTTTTTTAGTTTTTATTATGAGACACAATATAAATTTAAGTGCATATTTTTTACTATGTATTTTCCATTTCAAAGTATAAGTCATTATAGTTTTTTTAGTTTTTACTGTCTAGACATAACATAAATTTCAATGCATGTTTTTACTGTGTTTAGATACAATGTAAATCTAAATGTATAACAAAAATTATGTATTAAAAAAGTCAAAACGATAAATTATGTAACTAAAAAATCAAAGCAATTTATAGCGTGGCACGGACCAAATAGCATTTGGAACGGACCAAGTAGCATTGCAGTGTAGTATTGTAGTTTTATATATTTGAATACAAAAATCTTCCACCTGCGCGAAAAGGGCATGAAATTCCCCCCTGCCCGCCACGAAATCTCCACTGTATTTTGAAATTCGCGAAATCGCGCGAAACGAAAGCGGGATTAGCTCTTGTCTTATCTTTCCCCCCAAATCCAACCACATTTGAGGAGGGGCCAGCCGCTCCCCGTCGGATGCCGCCGCCGCCGCCATGACCGTCGCCGCCGCCGCATGGCCGGTCTGCACCATCTGCTACGAGGACCTCCGCCTGCTCTCCGATCAGCATCTCCACTGCCTCCCCGCCTGCGGCCACGTCTTCCACGCCCTCTGGTCCGTCTCCTCCCCCTCTCCCTCTCCCTCTCCGTTCCATTTCTCTTCAATCTCGCCTAGATCCAGCAATGGCCGGCTAACTGAGGCCCCTTCCTGGCCGGTGGGTCCTTGATGTCCGCAGCCTGGAGCAATGGCTGGAGTACTGCCCCGGCGGCAAGAAGAAGCGCACGTGCCCCGTCTGCAAGCAGTGCTGCGGCGCCGCGCACCCGCCGACCCGCCTCTACTTCAGCTCCACCGGCACGTGCCCGACCCAGGCCTGCCCCTCCCCGGGAAACGCCTCCGGGGGCGCCGACCCGGAGGCGCTTGCCGCCGAGGTCACCCGCCTGGTGCAGAAGGCGGCGTCCCTCGGCAAGGTGGTCGAGGAGCAGCGCGAGAGCATCGACGATCTCAAGTCCCAGGCTAGTGCATGCTGATCTCCTTTCCCGATCTGTGAACTGCGTCCAGTGGCGCGCGGATTTCGTTTGCTGATGGTTTGATGGTGGTGGTTTCGGGCCAGGTTGCCGTGTTTAGGGAGCAGATGGAGGCGGGAAGCTTTTTGCTGCAAGCCTCGAAGAAGGAAAAAGAGTCTCTGCAGATGCTGCTCAATGCGAAAACAGAGGTAATTGGTGCATCTGTTGGTGATTTGGTGCCTCTGGTTGTTTATCCAGCCATGGATTAGTGGATTACGTAGTCTCTTCGTTGTAGGAGTTGTCGAGGAAGACATCGGAGTGTGGCAGGTTGCAGGAGAAGAGTCTTGCTTTAGCCAAAGAGCTTGCGGCGCTGAAGCTGTATGTTTTTTTTTATCTGAAACTGAAAGACGCAATCACTTGTGAAAAATTACTTTGCTGTTGTTTCTTGTTTATGGGAATTGAATTTTGTTTTCATATCTTGTTCGTTAGGTCGGCAGACATGAACCTTCAGGAGGAAGAAATCCTGAAGTTGGTTTCACTTGGTAACCATGGAAACCTGCAGAACGCTGTTGATGTTTTGAAGAGATCGCTTGCTATTCGGAACAAGTATGCTTATCTTCTTCATATCCTTATCTGGAAACAATTTGCTCATGTTTAGTCACCTGTGAGCGTTAGTGAACTGCATTATACTAGTTAAATATCAAAATTTCTCACTTGTTACAGTAGACCCAGCTATAACTGAAATCATACACTTATCTAGGACCCTTAAATAGGTTTACCTGCAAATGTTCACTTGTAAATTGCAAAGTGTAGCCAATTGGATGCATAGTTTCTATCTTTTATGGTGCCATGAGGTTCTCAAACTAGATTATAGTAGTTTCAACTGTCAAATTGGAGCTGTGTTAATTTGGATTATTTGTCCTTAGTTGAACACCAAATAATTTGAAATGTCTAAGGTACTTAGAAGAATTGTTGTGCAGTTCTGGATAAAATTTCATAGCCAATGGTTGGTTGTTGAGACCACATTTTTAACAGCTGGAAGATGAACCACATTGTTTATGTTTACTACATGAAGTGGATTCATTGGTCATTGGTACAACTGAAATATTGCTCAAGATGATGCTAGATAAAGAAAAAAAAAAGAAATACCCTTGAACATATTGTAGTAGCCCAACCTTGGATTGGTTCAGTGATGCATTCTTTCTTTAGGAGCTACAAGGAATTGATGGTCCAATGTAATGTTTTGGGAAGATCGGAGTCTCGCTCGCAGCAGAAGCTTGAGAAGGCCAAAGAGCTTATAAAGAAGTTAAGGGTAAGCTCAGCCTCATATATAAACTTATGGTTCAATGTTCAAATTCATGTGAGTGACCTTTGTCAGTGTGAACAAATGCAGGCCAGGGTACTGGAACTTGAGAAGGAATTAGAAGATAAAGAAAATAGTTTGTTAATGGACTTGAGGTCTTCAAAGAAATTTAAAGCAGACCATATAAAATCTGGGAATGTCACAGCTAATAATGCTTTCACTAGTTCAAGTCCTGGATATGAAAATCAAACAAACAAGCTTGATGAAGTGATGCAGGATCCGTGCAACGACAAGACTCACTTTGACCGGTTAAAACCTGAAGCTAAGAGGGATCTGAATGCCAAAGACAGCCTGGACAACAAGAACGCAGATGTGATAGACCTAGAAGCCAATGATTCTGTTTTTGGAGATGAACAGAAGGCTCAATTTTCTGCCAAGCCATTTGGGACTGATAATAGCACATTGAATTCCGAAAACAAGTCTAGTCTTTGTCAAAATGATGACCAACAGTCTATGGCATTTGAATGCACAACCACACATGTAGCAAAAGGAGGACCCTTCCTCAAACACAGAGAAGCAACTGTAAAATCAACCTTTATGGCGAACATTAGGACCAAACTGCATATTCCTCAGGAGAGTCCTTCCGTGAGAACTAATGTGACAAGTTCAACACGGGAGAGTGAAACATTGACAATTGATGGCATCTCCAAACAAGCAACTAGGTTGGCATCTGGCACCGGACCTCAGCAGATTCACAACATCAATTCTCTTTCTGGTGAGTTATTTTGCTGTTCTGGCAAACAGCCTTTGCATTCAAGTTGCATGAAGTGGACCTAGGATTTTACGTACTGTCCCTCCATTCTAATTGCAAAAAATAATAGACATAACTTTCTCCAAATCTAACTAAAAACTGACATTGTAATTTGATCCTGATTGCCCATGTGGTTTAGGGATCACTAAGAAATTATGGATATCTACTAAATGCCATCTCTACCTGCTCCTGCACACTGAAATTATATACTTACAAAGCAACTGTATTTCATCTACGATCAGATGATTTCCATGCACCAGGAATTCCTGGCATGGATGGAGCAAGAAAAAGCATTGGCAAATGGTGCAAGGGCTCAATAGCTCCTGGTTCTGCAAGTGGAAACAGAGGCAACCTGATCGCTGTGGGACCGGATGGTCGAGGAGGGAAGGTCAAAATCCTGAGGGACCTTGGCCAATCCCAGGTCAGTTGAGCAAGGTCTTCTCACGTTTTTCCTTGCCAGATAACAAAAGCAATTTGATCTCCAACAACTAACCCCTCTGCATGCTATTTTTCTGCAGGATAGCAAGTCTCAAGCGTTGTGGCCAAAGGCACCGAAGGTTGGAGGGAAAGGTGGCCAGTTTCAGATCCACCACTTTTTTGGCAAGAGATGATCCAACTACTGAAGTATACATGCCTCTGGTGTGGAAAAGTATCTGTCGTGATGCATGGAACCTGGTTAGCTGAACCTAAATCCTGCATGCAGCGGTATAGGCTGACAGCTCCAGGCCTGAGATCATAAAACCTGCCCAAAATGTTCCCTTGCCAGAAACTTGAATCTATCTTGCTCCCATGCGCACTGTGTTGGTATGTAATGCATGCTGTTGAACAACTGAGCATGTATCTGTATGTCATGCTTGAGCTGATCTATGTGTGAATAATCGTAGAGCACCTTTGGCTCAGCCTGAAGATTGCCTGGTTTCATCACATGGCAACTGGATGCAGCAAAAGAGGAAAACCAGTGTTGGTCACTGAATGAAGGTTAGAAGAGTTTGATGGTAGGTACTGGAAGGTGGTGTGGACTTGGGATCTCTGGAGAACCTACACAGCAGCTGTGTTGGATCTTGGATCTAATTCTCCAATAACAATAGGACACCGCCACACCGGACATGTATGACTCTTCTAGTTTGTTTGTATCTGAAACTAGTACAAGTGTTGAGCTTCTGGAGTCCCTGAAAAGGATGTTTAGTGGACAGCTGCACCAGCTGCTGTCTTTTTCCTCAAATATAGGTGCACTTTCTTTGAGCCATGTTGAACCCATGATGGCTGTGAGACGTATTGTCATTTGCTTATATTTTTATAGTCTGGTTCTTAAAAAATGTGGAGACTTTTCCCTCATATTTTTATAGTCTGGTTCTTAAAAAATGTGGAGACTTTTCTCTCTGTACCATTATAAAAGATCGTAATACTCTGTGTGTCCTTGAAAAAATTCAGCGGTCTTCAGCGTCACTACTCTAACTTTTTCGTGTCCTCTATGCCACTTCCGTCAGTTTGGGTTCTAACACTGTCAAACTGCAAGTGTGAAAAGATAAAAATATCCTTAAATCTAAATATGTTATTATTATTTTTGAGCATCTTAACGACTTCAAATGAAAAAACTCAACTAGAAAGTTGTAGATCTCGTCGAGATCTGTAATTTTCATATAAAATTTATTTTCATTTAATTCTGCAAAAAATATGATTTAATATGATTAATATAAATTTTATATGAAAATTATAGATCTCGACGAGATCTACAACTTTCTAGTTTTGAGTTTTTTCATTTGAAGTCGTTAAGATGCTCAAAAAAAAATTAATAACATATTTAGACTTAAGGGTATTTTCGTCTTTTCACACATGTAATTTGACGGCGTTAGAGTCTAAACTGACGGAAGTGGTATGGAGGACACGAAAAAATTGGAGCAGTGGCGTTGAAGACCACTAAATTTTTCAAGAGGCACACAGGAGATTACGATCTTTTATAATGACACGCAGGGAAAAGTCTCAAAATTGTGTGCAGTGCCGTTGCTTCCGGATTGTAATGGTGTCCTAAAGTGTGCTTCCAGATGGTAGGGTGATACTGATACATTTTAGCACCATGTCAAGACTAGCAGAACCTTGCATGATGTCTATATATAAACATGCATTAGGTTAAACCAGGTGCTAAGCTCTGGTAATTTGGTGTTCAGGATCTGATTGGAACACATGAAAATTCATTCATATTTAGTTTGAGGAGGAATTCTATGTTACAAAAACGTCCTCAATATTGTGAGCAGAGGGGTTTAAGGTACAAATTTGCAATTTCTACTTTCTAGGAGGCCACAAATCGAAAAGAGGAAGAAATTGCAAGTGCAGTGCCGGGCCTCCTTCCTCCCCTCTCCTCTCCCTGTTCTTCCCCACCTCCACTCCGCCGCCGGGCCGGGGTGGTCGGTCGTCTTGTCGCGTCCGTCCCTTGGCCTCCCGCAGCGGCCAGCGGCCCTCCGCCCCCTCCAAATCGCACCGAAATCCCACGCGTTCAAACAATTCCCCGATCCAACCCCTCCATCTCCTCCAACGCGCCTGACTGACGACGCCTCCTTCCGTCCTCTATAAGGGTGCCGCCGATGACTTCAGGTTCTTCCCCGCGCAGCTTCGTGTAATTGCATTTAGGCCCCTCTGAAACTCACTGCCGTCCCCTCGGCCCCGTTTCTTGGAGGTGGCCGCAGCTCTCCGGCGGAAGGCGGCGCAGATGGCTTCCGCGGCGGCGGCGGCGGCGGCGGCGGCGGCGCAGTGCTTCAGCCACGCCTCGTCGCCGGCCACGTGGGCTCTGCGGCAGCGCGGCGGCGGTGCCGGTGCCGGCGTGCTTCGGCTCTCGTCCCGGCGGACCTTCTCGGTCTCCGCGGCGGCCGTGTTCGACAACCAGAACCGCGAGTGGGTGCCCTGTTTCTCTTTCGATACTCTGAAACAGAGGAGTGCTGTTCAAAAAGTGAAAAGGAATGCTCATGGATGGTTGGTTGGCGGATCGCCGGACTGCAGGTATGTGATCGTCGGCGGAGGGAACGCCGCGGGGTACGCCGCCAGGACGTTCGTCGAGCACGGCATGGCTGATGGCCGCCTCTGCATCGTCTCCAAGGAGGTATTGCTGCTTGCTCTATTTCAGTAGATGCTCTTTGCGTGTTACTTTGTAGAAATGATTTGGGTTGATTTCTTCATTTTGCCATGGCGTTGTTTGTTTCTCGTTGCTGCAATGTACTCTATTGCAAACTTCTGTTAACATTTTGATTTGAACTTTCTCTGGTCATGTTTGATAGCAATGGTGCTTGTTTTCATGCAGCCAGTTCCACCGTACGAGCGGCCAGCCTTGACCAAAGGCTATCTTTTTCCTCTGGACAAGAAACCGGCTCGCCTACCTGTAAGTACACCAACGAATTTACAATGACAGGCAAAACTGAATCATGATAGCCAGAATTGGGACTGCTGAATTGCTCAGTTTTAAGTCAATGTAGTATCTTACATTCTTCACATAATGTACAAAAGATCAGCATCTCCATGTTAGTTTATTTGCCCTTTATTATGATCTGCATCAGTAATCAGAATGTTGCATAAAACTTTTAAGGAAGCTTTTACCTGATACTCTGTTTCTCACTACATCAATTGGAATTCAGAGCTGCACAAACAGGCTCTTAGTCTTAATCTTTTTCTTGTGGTAGGGTTTCCATACATGCATTGGATCTGGTGGACAGCGACAGACTGCTGAATGGTACAAGGAGAATGGTATAGAGGTAGTGCTGATGTTAGCATTTGTGGTTTATGTGCTGTGTTTACTATTACACTTTTATCTGAAGCTATTCGTCCTTTTGCGATAGGTGCTGTATGAGGATCCAGTTGTAGCATTTGATGGCAAAACACAAACCTTAAAAACTTCATCAGGGAAAATTCTGAAATACGGCTCACTTATTATTTCTACTGGCTGTGAAGCTTCAAGGTATACAACAACACTTGTGTGAATGATCTGTATTTAAATGTCTGGAAAACCAGATTTCTTCTGTCCTTATCATGGTATCCATTTTTATTAAACTTTCACTCCTGATATTTAAGAGTTGGATGCACAAAATTTGTCCACTCAAATGGTTACAATGAATCTCAACATTATGTTCTTCTAATACCAAAAATCTTTTTATTTTCAGATTACCTGAGAAAATTGGAGGGAAATTACCTGGAGTTCACTACATTCGGGATGTTGCTGATGCTGATTCTCTAGTATCCTCATTGGTATGTTCAGTAGCTTAATGTAGTAATTATCATCACTCCTCATCCACAAGAGTTAATGTTATCTCATTTGACAATCTCACCTCTTTGGTATTTACAAGTGATTCTTTTTTTCTTTGCTTATTTTTTGTAGGGAAGTGCAAAGAAGGTGGTGGTTATTGGTGGGGGCTATATTGGCATGGAGGTAGCTGCAGCTGCTTGTGGCTGGAATCTTGAAACAACTGTAAGGAGCTACCTTTTTTTTTGTTCAGTTTGATATGCTGAAGCTTGGACATCTCCCTATATGCTAAAAAGGCCACTTCTCTAATTAAGACTGCTACATGAATAGATTATATTCCCAGAGGACCACGTTATGCCAAGATTATTTACACCCTCCCTTGCTAAGAAGTATGAGGAACTGTATCAGCAAAATGGTGTCAAATTCATAAAGGTAATTGGTGCATCAAATATTTAAGTCCATTTGTTAGTCTTGTTTCAGTCTGATTTGAGTATGAGCATCTTTATTGGTAACCAGGGAGCTCTTATCGACAAACTTGAAGCTGACTCTGATGGAAGGGTGTCTTCTGCAGTACTTAAGGATGGATCTGTAGTTGAAGCTGATACAGTTATGCTATTTATTTCCTTCTAATGGTTCATGCAGCAGTACTATGCAATTGAAATTGTTACTTTTACTACCAGATAAATTTCCACATCATAATCATCTTTCTGATCCACCTATCTGCTATCAAATAAGGTGAACCAATGTTCTTAGTAGACACTAAATCTTCAACAGTTTGTAGTTATAGACTCAATTTGATAGATTTGTTCACTCAATATTCAATACAACGGTAGTTGATAGATCTACTCATTCACTTGGTTTGACATATATTTAGTATAGACTATGTTTCATTGAACATATAAAGCCAAAAATAAGACAAACAAACATTTGATGTTCTTGTGGTTTTAATAAGATATTATAAGTGCAGGTAATTGTTGGTATAGGAGCAAAACCAGTTGTCAGCCCCTTTGAAGCTGTTGGAATCAACCCTGAAGTTGGTGGAATAGAGGTTTGTTTCCATGCCAAAGTTAGTTAGGCTTATTAAATCTCACTGCATTGCATCGTGATAGTTGCTTAAAGTTTCTATGGAACTGTTTCCTTTCCTTTTCATTTTTTTTTTTTTTTACCTGAGATACTGATGGAATTAATTTGGATTAGCAGCATACAACACATAAAGCCCCTCAAATTGGATCACTTTTTTAAGTTACATCTTACCCTTATCAGTTTTTTGGTTTTTAGCTGTCTCATTGTCATTGCGTTCCTTCCTGTTGGATATATGCTGCTTCATTGTATGGTAGATTTTAATTTCGACAATTACTTAAGTGTTTGTCATTCTCTAAATCAATTGCGGTTTATTCTTGGTCAAGAAAGCTAATTGAGTATATTTTTGTAGGTTGATTCCTTGTTCAGAACTAGTGTACCTGGCATCTTTGCAATTGGAGATGTAGCAGCTTTTCCCTTGAAGGTTGGTAATCATTATGTTTTCTAATCTTCTGAGGCAAAGTTGTATCCCGGAATATGATTTTTTGCCCAAATTCATTGCAGATGTACAATAGAACTGCTCGAGTGGAACATGTGGATCATGCTCGGAAATCTGCACACCACTGTGTAGAAGCACTCCTAACATCCCAGACTAAAGCGTAAGTTTTTGGCAATCAAGTGTACTCTGTTAGTTTAGCTCCCAGTGCTGCTTTTGATTCACCATGTTGGATGCAGGTATGACTACCTTCCATATTTCTACTCGAGAGTTTTTGAGTATGAAGGAAGTTCAAGGAAAGTTTGGTGGCAGTTTTATGGCGATAACGGTACGAGTACCATGATAGCCATTTTCTACATTACAAGTTGGTCTTGAGCATGTATATTCGTGATATTAATGCCATTAGTTTGTGCACTGAGCAGTTGGCGAAACAGTTGAAGTAGGAAACTTTGATCCAAAGATTGCAACTTTCTGGATTGACTCAGGTAATCAGTAGTTTGGAATACATTTTGATTCTTCTCAGTTGTACTTAAACATAGCATGACCTTTCTGCCTTGACAAAACTGTAGATAGTCGACTGAAGGGTGTTTTCCTTGAGAGTGGAACCTCAGAGGTAAATGCACTTGACATCACCTTTGTCTTGAACAAGATCTTGCTAATCTAGGACAGATTGTGTTCCTGTTGAACTTACTTCCAAGTTATAAGCCACATTAAGCACGAGAGCATGTAATTTTCGACATGTTCATGACAAACTTTCTGCAATCTTTCAGGAATTCTCACTTCTTCCGCAACTCGCTAAATCTCAGCCTGTTGTTGACAAGTCTAAGCTCGAGGCCGTGACTTCTGTTGAAAATGCGTTAGAGATTGCAAGAAGCTCACTCCAATCCAGCGCTTCGGTTTAGTTCTCAAAATCTAGTACTTCTTGAACCTGAGGCTGTGCGCTGCTCAAACTTTTCAGAGCGTCAAGACCACATCAACAATAAAGCAAAATTCCATAGCATTTGTTTCCACATTCTTCGGTGCACCTGCGTCAGGCCATTTCTGGCTTGATATAAACTTGATTGCCCTTTGACGGGTTGATGAGGATGATAGAATGCAGCCTTTATGCTACTTTTTTCTTGATGCTCTTCTGATCACTCATACATATACGTTTACTGCTTGACATATCGTTTGTTTAGTACTCCATTTCAGAATGCAAGTCATTATGGTTTTTTAAGGTACATAACTTTTGCTACGCATATACAGTGATACTTTGTATCTAGAAAAGTCAGAATGACTTTAGTTTGGAACAGAGGGAGTATTAAATTGAGAACAAGGCCAATCATCTTATCTATGAATCTTTGGAAGCGTAAGTGCCCACGGAGCATAGGCTACGTTCTTGTCGTCTTGGTATGTGAGCATTTGTCTTGTCGAAAATTCCTGGGAATATGCATGGCAATGTCTTGGCATCGTCACACCGTAGCTGACGGAGAGCTGTGTCCCTATGGCTTCTTGCTGATTAGCTGATACATACAGTTTTAGGGGGTGTTTGTATCCGGTGATTAAAATTTAGGAGTTGTCACGTGAGAGTATCGCATGAAGTGTTCGGATACTAATAAAAAATAAATTACAGAATCTGTCAGCACTTCACGAGACGAATTTATTAAGTCTAATTAACCCGTCATTAGCATATGTTTACTGTAACACTACATTGTCAAATCATAGATTAATTAGACTTAAAAGATTCGTCTTGCAAATTAGTCGCAAGCTGTGCAATTAGTTTCGTAATTTGTTTATATTTAATACTTTATGCATGTGTCCAAACATCCGATGGAATAACGACTAAAGTTTAGGAGGAGAAACCAAACACCCCCTTACTCTAGCTTTCAAGTTTCATCACATATTCCTCGTCATATTCTCCTAAGGGCACAATAACTCCAATGCAACACAACATTCCAATCAATAAATATTCTCCAAATTTTTGGCTTGACATGCTGTGTGCACACTTATAGAGGACCAGGAGTAGCTGATAACTTTGCAAGATCACTCAAACTTGTATGCATAGATCATAGGAATTTTACTTAACTAAAGGAGATCAGCTAGTATGTTAAGAGATGTATCTGGAGCTGAGGTGAACTGAGAAATGGTTGACCAAACCACAGTGAGCGTTGAAGAGCAGAGGCAGGTGACCATCAGCATGTGCTCGACGCCAAGTGAGCGGAGCCTCGCCGGCGCCGCCGGCAGCGCCTCGACTCCGAGATCCAGCAAGCTGGTGACGCTGGAGTCCCTGCAGAAACTGATGCTCAAGTCGCCGCCGCAGGCTGACGTGCACGACGCCGAGCAAGGGCGGCGTGCCCCGGAGGTGCCGGTGCCGCTGGCGAAGAAGGTGGCAGCGGAGTTCATCGGCACGTTCATCCTCATGTTCGCGGTGGTGTCGACCATCGTGGCGGACGCGCAGCACGGCGGCGCGGAGGGCCTGGTGGGCGTGGCGGCGTCGGCGGGGCTGGCGGTGGTGGCGGTGGTGCTCGCCGTGGTGCACGTCTCCGGGTCCCACCTGAACCCGGCGGTGAGCCTGGCCATGGGCGTGTTCGGGCACCTCCCGCGCGCCCACGTGCTCCCCTACGCTGCCGCGCAGACGATGGGGTCCGTCGCCGCCACGTTCCTCGCCAAGGCCATGTACCGCCCCGCCGACCCGGCCGTCATGGCGACGGTGCCCCGCGTCGGCGCCGCTGAGGCGTTCGTCCTCGAGCTCGTGCTCACCTTCGTGCTCATGTTCGTCATCACCGCCGTCGCCACCGACCCGACCTCGGCAAGTGCACCGTGCGCAGCAGTGGATATGATATATCAGCTAGCCATGGTGTTGAAAATGTAAATTTGATGAATGTTTGTTGACGACGATCTTGTGCAGAGCAAAGAGCTGGTGGCTATCGCGATCGCGGCGGCGATAATGATGAACGCTCTCATCGGAGGGTAAGTGCAGTGCTGCTCCTACTGAAAATACCCATGAACTGGTGCTCCGATAGATGAACGCTCTCGATCATCGGAGCAATGGGCAAAGAGTATGAAACGCTGAGCGAGTGTGCATGCGGTGCAGGCCGTCGACGGGGCCGTCTATGAACCCGGCGCGAACGATCGGGGCGGCGCTGGCGACGGGGAAGTACAAGGACATCTGGGTCTACCTGCTGGCGCCGCCGCTGGGGGCCATTGCAGGAGCTGCCACCTACACTCTCATCAAGCCCTGATCCATCACGTCCGGCGTCCGCGTGCCGACCGTTGGTTTCGCTGAAATTTGGCTTATGCTGCTGCTTATACTGATTTGTTATGAGAGAAAAACATCATTCCTTCGCTGAAAAGTACTGAAGTAGTGCCGCAGAACAGGACGTAATTAAAATGCCAAGGTTTTAAAATTTAATGATGAGGGCAAGGGAGGAGGAGTAGGAGGGATTCATAAGCTAGCTAGGCCGGAAATGATTACAAATTTGTACACAAATATTGAAATGGTACAAGTGTTTACGAATACTCAGGGTTTATTTGGATGCACTCCTATCCAACTTAATCCATATGTTATGGAGTGAATTTGGATGAGTATAAGCGCATTCAAATAAGGCGTAAGGAATGATAACTTTTTATAGGACATCCTAATTATGAAACGTACTTAGTATATATGGCGTAAATATATGAGCACGCATATGTTTTTCACACACGAAGGATTTGTTTGGATGCACTCTATCTACCTTAATCCACGTGTGTTAGTGTAGATCAATTATTGAGGTGGAAATTAGTTAATTTTACATCATAATCCACCTTGGTAAATGTGGTTTGAGGAGGATATCTGTACCTCCGTCACGGGGTCGCTCGCCGCGTGCGGCAAACCTGCCGATCAACCGGCGCTGCTGCCCAACCACTGCTCGCCCGTGGAGAGGGAGACCGCAACCGCCCGACCGCCGCCGCTGCCTCCACCATGGGGTCCGGACGCCAGGTCGGCAGCCAGGAAGAGACCTTCGTCTCCGACACGCCGTGGCCCAGCGTCCACCTTCCGCTCACGGCCATTGCCAGGAGCACCCCGGAGAGAAGGTTGTCGCCGGCGTGCCTAGACCAAAGCCGCACGCCCGTGCTTTGCAGCCACGCCACCATCCTCGGCTGCACTCGCTTTCTCCGTCATGGGGTCGCTCACCGCGTGCGGCAAACCTGCCGATCAACCGGCGCTGCTGCCCAACCACTGCTTTCGCCGCCAGGAGAGGAGAGACCGACCGCCCAACCGAAGGGGCTTGCGGCTCCACCATGGGGTCCAGACGCCAGGTCGGCAGCCAGGAAGAGACCTTCGTCTCCGACACGCCGTGGCCCAGCGTCCACCTTCCGCTCACGGCCATTGCCAGAAGCACCCTAGGAGAAGGGGTTGTCGCTGGCCAGGCCTAGACCAGGCAAAGGCGCAGCTGACTGCTGCCAGGCCACGCCACCATCCTCGGCTACTGGCTATTCGCAACCGTCTGTTCCTCGCTCTGCACTGCGTCGCACGGAAGAAGGGTGAAACGCATGTTATAGGCTCACATTTTAAATATTTTAGATGTATTAGAGGTATGTTGCAAGCATTTCATACGGATGCTGCAAAAGTAGATCGGAATGTTGCATATGTTGCAATGGCTGTACACGTATGTTGTAAGAGTCTGTCTCCAATGTTTCATCTGTTTTCCTAGGCGTATGTTTCAACCATGTTTATTTGGATATTGCATATGTTTTCACACATATGTTGAAAGTATTTTATCTGGATGTTGTTTATATTTACAATGGTCTTATGTGTTTTTGCAAATGTTTCAAATGCATGTTTCAAGTGTTTCATATGCCTTTTTTTTATGTTGCAAGTGTTGCATCTGAATGTTTCAAAAGTAAATTGGTATTGCACAAGAGATGCACGTGGGAAGTGGAAGGGGGCACAAGCTGTGCCCGTGCGGGCGACGTTCGGTGGCGCGGGCCCTTGCGTGGCCGCGCGAGACGTAGGCTTGGGTGAGCAACGTCCGGCCAGCTGAAAGGTCCTAATGGCTAGAGGGGGGTGAATAGCCTAATAAAATTTCTACAACAACACTTAACACAAGGTTAGACAAATATGAGGCGAAGCAAGAGTTGCGCTAGCCTACCCAAAATGCAAGCCACCTACCACAATTCTAGTTTAAATAATCTCTATTCACACAATAGCTATTACACTACCTTATGTTAGTGTGCTCTCAAAGGCTAACTAAAGAGCAACACTAACTAAGCAAACAAGCTCTCACAACTAGCTACACTAAAGAGCTTGACAACTAGTTTACGGTAAAGTAAAGAGAGTGATCAAGAAAGTTATACCGCCTTGTAGATGAAGGAACCAATCAATCACAAGAGTGAATAACAATGAAGACCAATCACCTCGGAATCAAAGGATGAACACAATGGTTTTTTACCGAGGTTCACTTGATTGCCGGCAAGCTACTCCTCGTTGTGGCGATTCACTCACTTGGAGGTTCACGCGCTAATTGGCATCACACGCCAAACCCTCAATAGGGTGCTGCACAACCAACACAAGATGAGGATCACACAAGCCACGAGCAATCCACTAGAGTACCTTTTGGCTCTCCACCGGGGAAAGGTCAAGAACCCCTCACAATCACCACGATCGAAGCCGGAGACAATCACCACCCTCCGCTCGACGATCCTCGCTGCTCCAAGCCGTCTAGGTGGTGACAACCACCAAGAGTAACAAGTGAAACCCGCAGCGAAACACGAACACCAAGTGCCTCTAGATGCAAACACTCAAGCAATGCACTTGGATTCACTCCCAATCTCACAAAGATGATGAATCAATGATGGAGATGAGTGGGAGGGCTTTGGCTAAGCTCACAAGGTTGCTATGTCAATGAAAATGGCCAAGGGAGTGAGCTTGATCCGGCCATGGGGCTTAAATAGAAGCCCCCATGAAATAGAGCCGTTGTACACCTTCACTGGGCACAACGCGGAGTGACAGGACGCTCCGGTCATATTGATCGGACCCTGAACCCAGCGTCCAGTCGCCCGATGTCTGCCACGTGTCACACTGCGTTCAACAGGAGTCGTTTGATCTCAACGGTCATCTGTTGACCGAACGTGTCAGTTAGAAAGTGACCGAACGCTGGACCTCAGCGTCTGGTTGTTTCCAGTAAGGTTCCAAACGCGATTTTCCCGATCGGACGTGTCCGGTCTTGCCCGACCGGACTCTCCCAGCGTCCGGTCAGTCAACGTCTCCTCTGTACGCCCTACGTCAGCGTATGTCAGCACTGACCGGACGCACCCTGCCAGCGTCCGGTCGTAGAGTGACCCAGCGTCCGGTCGTTTGACCGATGCTAGCGTCTTTGCTGTTACACCTGACTGGACGCGCCGGTCCAACCGAGGCCAGCGTTCGGTCACTCACAGTGACCTCCGTTTTTTCTGTCTAGGACGTCGGTGGCACCGTCGGACTGTCCGCACTCTACAGGCGGACACTCCACCGGTGGAGTTCCTTACCCTTGCACCCAAACTTCACCACCCTCGATCAAATGTGCCAACCACCAAGTGTATCACCTTGTGCACATGTGTTAGCATATTTTCACAAACATTTTTAAGGGTGTTAGCACTCCACTAGATCCTAAATGCATATGCAATGAGTTAGAGCATCTAGTGGCACTTTGATAACCACATTCCAATACGAGTTTCACCCCTCTTAATAGTACGGCTATCAATCCTAAATGTGATCACACTCTCTAAGTGTCTTGGTCACTAAAACAAAATAGCTCCTATGGTTTATACCTTTGCCTTGAGCTTTTTGTTTTTCTCTTTCTTTCTTCCAAGTCCAAGCACTTGATCATCACCATGGCATCATCTTCATTATGCTATGATCTTTATTTTCTTCAATACTTGGAGTGTGCTACCTATCTCATTATCACTTGATAAACTAGGTTAGCACTTAGGGTTTCATCAATTCACCAAAACCAAACTAGAGCTTTCAATCTCCCCCTTTTTGGTAATTGATGACAACCCTTATACAAAGATATGAATTAAGATTCATTTGAATCCATGTTGCTTGCCCAAGCATATTTACCATGTGTAAAGGATATGGACAAGTTTCATGAACTCCATACGGTAGCTATTGCTCCCCCTACATATGTGCTAAGAGTTTGGATTGAAGCTTGCACATATAATTAGATAGGAAATATAGGAGTCAATATCTACCACATGATGCTAAGGTATAAGAGATGGACCTTTGAAGCGTGATACCAATCGGAGTGCACCATTATACCTTCCTTAGCACCATAGTTAGCTTGATACCATTTGAAAAATATACCACATAGAAATATTTGGAATAGATACCACTTGATAATACTAGAGAATGAAATCACTAGATAATCTATTCATGCTAGTTTTTCATATTATCATTCAGACTTACAACTAGCATACATCACACAAGCATGGATGTTTAAATTTAATACTTGTGCCTTGCAAGCAAACATATGAACTGCACATTCAAATGCATCATCCAAGTTCATGAGCTTGCTCCCCCTACTTGTGTGCTCAAAATTTTAATTGATCCCTTTCCTTTTTCACTTCTCTCCCCCTATGTCATATATCAAGATTTTCACTTCTCTCCCTTTTTCACTATCTTTACCACTATCTTTGTTTCTCTCCCCATTTGTCATTAATGACCACAAAGGTTCAAAATATAGATAGTATTACTTGTAGGGTCGAGATTATCAATGTCAATCAATGGGGTGAGGATCATTTTTCTAAATTTGGTTCAAACTAGAATATTTGCCAAAGATATTTAACTCGGTTTGATCCAAGGACAAGCTTCTTCACACCTCCTAATAAGGGTTATCTTGTACCATGTTGAGTTAAACACTTAGAGCTCATTTTCTAGATTAAACACAAGGTTTACAAGCCCACAAACATGTCATATGTTATCACTAGATCAAGTCAAGCATAGAAGCAATAGTGATACCATATAAACATCAAATTTATTTGATTTTCATGAATGAGCCTAATAAAATGTGAGAAATGATTAAATGCACTAAACATGTCCTTAGCAAGGATGTATGTCATGCCAATCAACTTTTACCTTAGATTGCTCGAAGGAGAGGCATGTCATATAAGTGGGGGTGTGCATCAACACATATTTGAGAAATCCAATATGTTCAACTCATTCCTTAGCTTGCAAAACCTTTTCTCATCCAATGGCTTGGTGAATATATCGGCAAGTTGATCTTCGGTGCCTACACTCTCAATGCAAATGTCCCCTTTTTGTTGGTGATCTCTTATGAAATGGTGGCGGACATCAATGTGCTTTGTTCTTGCATGTTGAACCGAATTATTTGTCAACTTGATTGCACTCTCATTGTCACATAGCAATGGCACTTTCTTGAACTTGATTCCAAAGTCACTCAAAATGGCCTTCATCCAAAGTATTTGTGCACAACAACTACCGGCGGATATGTATTCAGCTTTGGCGGTTGATAATGCAACACTATTTTGCTTCTTTGATGACCATGAAACAAGTGATCTTCCTAACAATTGACATGTGTCCGAGGTGCTCTTCCTTTCAACCTTGCATCCCGCATAATCCGAGTTGGAGTAACCAACTAGCTCAAACTTAGCTCCTTTGGGATACCACAAACCAACATTTGGTGTATGCTTCAAGTACCTAAATATCCTCTTTGTAGCCTTCAAATGACTTTCTCTTGGTGAGGCTTGAAATCTTGCACACATGCATACACTAAACATGACATCCGGTCTTGATGCGGTCACAGAGTAGGCTTCCAATCATAGACCGATACAACTTTTGATCCACCATATTTCCACTTTCATCACTATCTAAGTTCCCATTGGTTCCCATTGGTGTGCTAATGACTTTGCTATCAATCATGCCAAACTTCTTGATCATGTCCTTGATGTACCTGCCTTGACTTACAAATGTACCATTCTTTAATTGCTTGATTTGAAGACCGAGGAAGTAACTCAACTCTTCGATCATGGACATCTCAAACTCCTAGCCATCATCTTTCCAAACTCATCACAAAAATCTTGATTGGTTGATCCAAATATGATATCATCAACATAGATTTGCAATACAAATAGATCTTTTCTAATCTTCTTGATGAAAAGAGTGGTGTTAACCTTGCCCATTGTAAACCCTTTAGAGAGTAGAAAATCTCTCAATCTCTCATACCATGCTCTAGGTGCTTGCTTCAAGCCATACAATGCTTTCTTCAACTTGTATACATGGTTGGGCTTTTTGTCATCTTCAAAACCAGGAGGTTGCTCAACATATACTTCTTCATTGATGTAGCCATTGAGAAATGCACTCTTGATATCCATTTGATAGAGCTTGATGTTGTGGGCACAAGCATAGGCTAGCAAGATTCTAATTGCTTCCAATCTAGCAACCGGGGCATATGTTTCTCTAAAGTCAAGACCTTCAACTTGTGTATAGCCTTGTGCTATCAATCTTGCTTTGTTCCTTACAACTATCCCATCTTGATCTTGCTTGTTTCTAAAGACCCATTTGGTTCCAATCACATTGTGTCCCTTTGGCCTTTCTACTAACTCCCACACTTGATTTCTTGTGAAGTTATTCAATTCTTCATGCATAACATTTACCCAATCAACATCTTTCAAAGCTTCATCTATCTTCTTTGGTTCAATGGATGACACAAATGAGAAGTTTTCACAAAATGATGCCAATCTTGATCTTGTTTGCACACCTCTTGAAATATATCCAATTATAGTGTCCAATGGATGATCCCTTGCAACATTGGTTGGTTGGAGGATTGGAACTTGATTGATTGCACTTGCTTGATCATTTGGTAGAGATGATGTACTAGCCACTTGATCTTGTTCATTATCATGAGATCCACTTGAACTAGCTTGATTTGCATCATCTTGCACGTTTGAGTTAGAGCACTTGCACTTGATCATCTTCATCATCATTCACATGCCTAGGCCTCAATTTACCAATATCCATGTTCTTCATGGCATTTGAAAGTTGAATGCCTCTAACATCTTCCAAGTTTTCATTCTCTTCTTGTGAACCCTTGGTTTCATCAAATTCCACATCATGCACTTCCTCAAGAGTACCACTATCCAAATTCCAAACTCTATATGCTTTGCTTATAGTGGAGTATCCAAGTAGGAATCCTTCATCACATTTCTTGTCAAACTTACCCAATCTAGTGCCTTTCTTCAAGATATAGCACTTGCAACCAAAGACCCAAAAATATGCAATGTTGGGCTTTCTACCATTCAAGAGCTCATATGGTGTCTTCTTTTTCAAACGGTGACAATAGAGGCGGTTGCTATAATAGCAAGCCGTGTTGATAGCTTTGGCCCAAAAGGATTGACTCACATTGTATTCACTAAGCATAGACCTTGCCATATCAATGAGTGTCCTATTTTTCCTCTCAACAAGGCCATTTGATTGAGGGGTGTATTTGGCCGAGAATTGATGTCTAATTCCAAATTCATCACATAACTCATCAATTCTAGTGTTCTTAAACTCACTACCATTGTCACTTCTAACTCTCTTGATGGTTGTTTTGAATTCATTGTGAATGCCTTTGACAAATGACTTGAAAGTTGCAAACACATCACTTTTGTCCACTAGAAAGAATACCCATGTGTATCTAGTGTAATCATCCACTATCACAAAGCTATACTTGTTACCACTAATGCTAGTGTATTGTGTTGGCCCAAACAAGTCCATGTGCAATAACTCAAATGCTTTACTAGTGCTCATCATGCTTTTCTTAGGATGGGTGTTTCCAACTTGTTTGCCGGCTTGACAAGAGCTACAAAGCTTATCCTTTTCAAACACAACATCTTTCAAGCCTTTAACTAAGTCATGCTTAACCAATCTATTCAATTGTTTCATTCCAACATGACCAAGCCTTCTATGCCATAACCAACCCATGCTAGACTTAGTGAACAAGCATGTGGACAATCTAGCTTCACTAGCATTGAAATCAACCAAGTATAGATTCTCATATTAAAGCCTTTGAAGATCAAATTAGAGCCATCTACACTTATGATTTCTACATCATCTACCCCAAATATACATTTGAATCCAAGATCACACAATTGAGCCACAAATAGCAAATTAAAGTTCAAGCTCTCTACTAGCAACACATTGGATATGCTCATGTCATTGGATATTGCAATCTTACCAAGCCTTTTGACCTTGCCTTTGCCATTGTCACCAAATGTGATACTATCATAACCATCATTGCCATTGGTGTTGATTGAGTTGAACATTCTTGCATCACTGGTCATGTGTTGAGTGCACCTACTATCAAGAACCCAATGCCTTCCTCCGGCTTTGTAATTGACCTACAAAAGAAAATCAATTCTTTTTAGGTACCCAAACTTGCTTCGGTCCTTGAAGGTTAGTCACTAAGCTCTTTGGTACCCAAATGGCTTTCCTTTTTGAGCCCATCCATGGTTTACCAATGAACTTAGCCTTTACACCATTTATACTCTTAGTAAGCATATAGGAAGAATTAAGCTTAATGGAGGATACATTAGCATTTTTGCTCTTGTTGGTGCATTCATGCTCTTTATGACCTACTTGCTTGCAACTAATGCAAAATCGACCATTGTTATTCACAAATCTAGTCTTGTGAGGAGCAAAGGCCGCCTTGTCTTTCTTGGGGGTATAGCCCAATCCCTCTTTGTAGAGAGAAGCTCTTTGGCTACCCAAGCACATAAGCAAGCGGTCCTCACCACCATAAGCCTTAGCCAAGGTGTGAGTGAGCTTATTAACCTCCTTCTTGAGATTCTCATTCTCAACCACTAGTGAGGCATCACAAGTGAGACCATCACTACTAGTTGAGGTGGAAGTGGAAGTACTACAAGAAGGGTTAGTAGGAGCAACAATGATAGGTATAGATAGTGATGTATCAATTAAATCACAAGTTAAACCTACATTGCAAGTTTCAACATGCTTCTTTTTATTTTTCTCATCAAGCAAAGAAGAATGAGCTTTTTCAAGCTTCTTGTGAGCCTTGCCAAGCTTCTCAAGGGCTTCATCTTGCCTCTCATGAGATGCATTGAGCTCATCAAAGGCTTGCTTAAGGGCTTTAATTTCCTTATGCAAGCTTTTGCATTCTCTTCTCTTAATGTCAAAGTGTTCTCTAGCATCTTCTAGCATGTCAAATAATTCATCTTTAGTAGGTTCATCATTATCACTATCACTATCATTCTCATTCTCATGTTCATTTTCATCATCAGGTTCTTCATCGCTTTCATCACCACAAGATTGTACCTTAGCGGCCTTAGCCATGAAGCATGATGAAGATTTGAAGAGAGAAGGCTTCTCATTTATAGCAATGCTTGCAAGTGCCTTCTTCTTCTTGGTGGTCTTGTCATCATCACTATCATCATCATCACTTGAGGAAGCATCACCACATATGAACCACCCTTCTTCTTGAAGGTCATCTTGTCCTTCTTCTCTTTCTTTTCCTTCTTGTCCTTCTTCTTGTTCTTGTTCTTGTCATCATCATTGTCGCTATTGTATGGACATTGAGCAACAAGATGATCTTTGCTTCCACACTTGAAGCACCTTCTTGACTCTTCTTTGTTCTTGGATGAAGACTTCTTTCTTCTAGCACGGTAGCCCTTCTTCATCATGAACTTGCCAAATCTCTTGACAAAGAGAGCCATCTTCTCATCATCATCATTGTCGGTGTTTTGGACCGGCGGGTCCTCAACCAACAAGTGAAAATGTACTGCGTGCCCCTAATCCCGGATGGTGATGCAAAGAGACACAAGGTTTATACTGGTTTAGGCAATAGGTGCCCTACATCCAGTCTGAGAGAGCGATCTTGTATTCCTTGCACCGAGGTGCTTGTAGTAGGGGTTTACAAGCTGAGCGAGAGAGAGAGCCGGTCCCAGATCTCGGTGAGGGGTAGTGCGGGCTGCCTGAGATGTTGATCTCTTGCCGTGAAGGTGTGCGTGCGTTATCGGGTGTGTTGTTGTCCGTCGCTTGTCTGGGTGTCCCCCTAGGAGCGGCCCTGGTCCCTCCCTTTTATAGCCGAAGGGAGGCACAGGGGCGGTACATGTATTAGCTACGTGGCATTTTTTGTTTGGCAGAGGCGGCATGTCCAAGCCCTGTAGCTTGCCACTATGGTGGTATGGTCGGTGGAGCGGTCTTGTCTTCGGTGTGCTGGAGCAACGTGCCGGTCACACCCGATCCTGTGCGATGTGGGAGCTCCTGTGGTGGCTCGGCAGGCGTGCCTTCTTCTGTTGGAGACGTGCTGGTCACTGTAGGTTTGACCGGCATGGTGAGCCGAGGCCGAGTTGATGCGACGATGCGGGTACGCTGATTCCGAGGCTACAGGAGCTTGGCCCTGCGTACGACGCTCCTGCAGCCTGACACAGGGCGTGGCGCATACTGCGGGCGACGTGCCGGTCCTAGCGTGTTGTCGACATAGAGAGCCGAGGCCTAGTCAGTGCAGAGGCTGAACCATTGTGGGGGGGGGGCTCGGCGGGCGCAAGCCCTGAGGCTATAGGAACCCGGAGCGGTTAGCCGAGGCTCGGAGAGAGCAGTTGGCCTTGTGCGCTGATTTCAAGGCTACATAGACTCGGGTATGACTTTCCATGCCGCGTTGTCCTTGGAGCAAGGATTAGGTAGCACATCGTATCATGGGCATCAGCCGTGGGCACTGTGCCGAGCACACGCCAGTAGTAACCCCACCCGCCCCGTCCTGTCCCGGATGGCAGAGCGTTGATGTGACTTCCGTCCCGTCGGCCACTCCGTTGTAACGTGTCGTCGTGCGGCTGACGTTGTGGGAGTGGTTGAACGCTTCAGTTGGATGTGACGCCCCATCAGAGAAGTCGGTCAAAGCGGCGGTGACGGGGTTGATGCCGAGCCGGCCTCGAGCGAGTCGGTAACTGGGTGCTCGTCCGAGGCCTCGTGGCACGGGGCCTCGGGCGAGTCGGAGAATCGGTGGCTCATCCGAGGCCTCGTGGCGCAGGGCCTCGGGCGAGTCGGAGAATCGGTGGCTCGTCTGAGGCCTCGTGGCATAGGGCCTCGGGCGAATCGGAGAATCGGTGGCTCGTCCAAGGCCTGGCGCAGGGCCTCGGGCGAATTAGAGAATCGGTGTCTCGTCCGAGGCCTCGTGGTATGGTTCTGGGCCGAGCCTGCTTCGGTTGTGCCTAGATGTTGTTCGAGGGGGGCCGGGTGATCCAGCCGGGCCTCGGATGAAATGGGGGTTCGCCTGCGGTTGTTTTTTAGCTTCGATATTTACAAGTCCTAAGCAATTTTTTCGATCTTTGCTGAGGGTACCCCTTTTTATGGTACCCGACAGTAGCCCTCGAGCCTCGGGGAGAGTGTGAGCGCTCTCTCTGAGGTTTTGATGAGACTTGGCTTGCAGCAGCTCCTGTCGGGATTTGTGTTTCGTACTCGAGGCTTCGGTGGGTGCGCATGAGCACACCCACCGGGTGTAGCCCTCGAGGCCCTGGAGGAGTGGATTTATTCCTCCAGAGGCTTTTTTCTTGTTGAGTGAGGGGTTTTATCGCGTTTGCCGAGCCCCCGAGCGTGAGTTCGGGTCGCTGGGCCTCGGCCTGGTCGTAGGAAGAGCCCCCGAGCCTCTGCCCGGAGCAAGAGGGCGGTCAGGAGTTTTCCTGTTTTTTTTGTGCGGCCCTCGCGCATCCTTTTTGTTCAGAAGGAAGGGTGGAGTATGCCGGGCTACCCTCGGTGGGCGAGCAGTGACACCTCTGGTGAGCTGTTATCGGGTAAGTCCAAGTGGAGGCCCGTGCCCCATTCGATAGGGGTCGGTTAGCGGTCCAGAGACGCACTCCAAAAGTACCAGAGGGCTTCTCTAGTGGGTCCTAGGGCTGTTCGATTGGCCCTGGGGGCTCGATGCCTCCCTTCGGTGGGATCCCATTCAGAGACCTCCCTGCCGGTCTCGGACACGACTTAGGGCATCCCAAGCAATTGCTTGCTTGGGCCTTAGCCATGTACGGGCTCGCCCATAGTCGTCCCTGACTCTGTTTATCCTGGGGCAGCTGTCGAGACCCTCGGGGGCCCAGCCTTCGAACCTCTAGACCGTAACGGGCTCGGTGCCCAGTTCCTTAGTCTGAAAGGAATCGGGTGGGGAATATTCCCTTCCCATTGGCTGACAACAGCGGGTGCGCCTTTTGAGGCGGTTCCTCGGGGAGACGAACAGTGCCTACCATCGCAGTGGTCGGATGTGACGCGATGATGTCTGCAGATGGGACGTTATTGTGCGCAGCGTGGTTAATAAGGAAAGGGCGGACACGTGGGCGGTTTGGTCGGATCCGCATTAACTGCGCCAGATCTGGGAAATTTGTCGTTGCCAGTTTCATCGCCTGCCCATTTGCCTTCTCTCCTCCCTTATAAATACGTGATGTGCCACGCTGTGCCCCTCTTTACCTTTTTCGCCTGCGTTCGCCCTCTCTGCTTTTGAGCGGTTGCCAAGAACCGAGGAAGAGAGCGCCGGGGAGAAGAAGGGAGAAGGGGGAGGAAAGGAGAGAGAGAGAGAGAAAAAGTGAGAGCTCGCCTTACCGCCGTAGCCACATTTTCCACTGCACCCATGGCTGGTGGCGCTGTTGTCCTCCAGGCGGATCCTTGGGGTTCGTCCGATGTGTCCACGGCGACGCTAGAGTCGCTCGTCGATGACGGTCTCCTCCGCCCGGTCACCGACCCCAACAGGCCGGAGTGGATTGCTCCGGGGAATGAGCCGGAGCCGAGGCCACGTGATGGCTACATCGTGAGTTTCGTGGCCTTCCACGAGCGCGGCCTCGACCCTCCGATGGACCGATTCATGCGGGTGCTCCCGCACTACTACGGCGTGGAGCTCCACAACTTCAACCCCAACTCCATCGCGCAGCGGCCATCTTCGTTGTCGTCTGCGAGGGGTACCTGTGCATTGCCCCCCACTAGGAGCTGTGGCTCCACTTCTTTCGGGCGGGGCTCACCACCAAGCCGATGGGCACGACGGGCACGTGGAAGGCGTTGAGGGCCGGCGGCTGCACTATCCAAGTGCGCCAAGACCGGTAGCCCTTCTACATCCTGGCCCAGCTCACGTCGTCCAACTACTGCTGGTACAACAGTTGGTTCTACCTCCGCAATGATGACGGCAGGCTTCCCCCCTATACTGGGCGGGTCGTGAGAGAGCCAGCCGGAGAGGTGGAGGTACGGCGTTCCGTTGGTTGATCAGCCCAAGCTGTAGCCGCTCCTGAAGGCCCTAGAGAGGCTGCAAGGCCATGGCCTTACCGCGCCATGGTCGTGGCGGCCTTCCACCGCCGGAGGGTGTTGTCGCTGATGGCTCGGCGGTAGCACCTGTTCGAGATGACACCAGGTGAGCCGATCGATGGCATCCGGATGTCCACCGTCGCCCTCTCCGACGAGGAGATTCTGCATCGGGTGAGGGAGACGGTGGAGGGGCAGCTGAGGAGCGGTGGTCTGACCCCATTCCCAATGCGCCCGTCGTGGGGGTATATCTCTCTGGTGAGTCGCGCGTTGCTGCGCCCCCCAAGGCCTTCTTGCTCCTTACATTTTCAGCCCGTTTTCTTATTGCATTCGCCGTTCCTACAGGGGATGAGGGATGTGCGAGCCTCCTCGCCACCTGTTCCAGAGGACGCAGAGTGGCAAGCCAAGAACAGGGTACACGCCGAGGCGTACAAGAAGCAGAAGGACGCCAAGGAGGCAAGGCGCAAGAGGAAGAACCTCAAGCATGAAGAGCTGGAGAAACGTCATCGGCAATAGAGGTGCGACGGTCTCTCGGAGGAGCTGTCTCCGCCATCGTCGTCGATGGACCTTTCGAGCGACGACGACGATGAGAGCAAGGCGGGGCGGGGTCCCTTGGACCACCTCCCTAACATTGGGGAGACGGCGCCCGGGGCGTCGGCGAGCGGCCCGACGTCTCCGGGAGGAGGAGGGGGAGGAGAGGGCTCCTCGGGGCTAGCGATCGCCCGCCCCGGGGCCAAGGCCGACACGCCCGAGACACGGGCATCGGGGAAGGTGGAGCGGGCGACGGCGGGGGCGGCTCAACCGCAGAGGGCCGAGGGAGCGCCAGAGTCCGGCGAGGGCCGGCCAATATCGGCGGATACAGAGGCCGTGCCACTGCCGCCGCCACCATCACAGCCAAGGACGAGGGACGTGGTGCGGAAGCTGTTGCTTCCCCATTCGAGGTAAGTGTTTTACTAGTAGGGTTTGCAATATCTCCCACTCGTTCTTTGGTCATATGCTGACCTCGTGATTTTTCAGCCGGAAGCGTCAGGCGGAAGTGCCCGCCCTGGCGCCACTTAAGGTGCTCAAGGTGAGCACTGGCACTACCACCCGATGGGTGGTGGACGTGTAGGCCGCCTTGCTGCGTGGCGTGGCGTCGGGCAGGGCTGACCTGGAGGAGCCGATCGCCCAAGAAGAGACCATCGAGGCGGCCGCGAAGCAGGCGGGGCATGAGGCGCCTACGCCCACGAGGCCGGAGCCCTTGAGGCAAGTGAGGCCGAGGCGCCTACAATCGCTGAGGCCATCGAGGGCGAGGCGGAGGCCAGCTCGGGCGTGGCAGAGCCGGGGGCGGGGCAAGCTCTCGTGCGGCCCCTGGTCCAAGACCCGCCGCCATCGTAGGAGAGTGCCCGGGAGGTGGAGGTTAAGACAATCTCCTCCGATGATACCTCCTGGGGGAAGGAGGTGGCGGATGCTGAGGTAGCCAGCACCATGGAGCAGCCAACCTTGACTCCGGGCGAGGGGAGCTCGGCCCTTGTCCGGGTCCGACCCGAGCCCTGCGGGTGGAATAGCCCACGCATCTTGTGGCGGAGCCAGGATGACCCTGAGGGGGAGCCTCTATTCGCCCTTGAGGACATGGACGAGGGGGGTGCTGGGGCTCCCTTGAGCAATTCCGCCTGCTAGCCGAGCGGTCGCTGCGGACGACGCTGTCCGTCGTGGCCGAGGACCTGCCCGGTGTTGTCCGGGTACGTGCTTTCCTTTCTTGCGCCACGTTGTCCTTCCTCCAGACCCTCTTGCAGTTCTTTGACGTATGTTCTGCTTATCCAGGAGCTCGAGGCCTGGTCCCTCGAGAAATTGATGTTCCTCTGACGGGAGAGTGATGTCTGGGACCAGCTCCGGTAGCAGAAAGAGCTGCTCGCCAACGCCAATGGTCTTCTGTCGGCGTGGAGCACAGAGGTGGAGGACCTCTGCCTTCGCTGTGCGGACCTGAAGGTCGAAGCGGCCACGGCTCAGGAGCAGGCCGCCCCCCTATCGGCACGGATCTAGGAGCTGGAGGAGGAGCTGACCCGGGTGGCCGGCGAGCGGGACACCTCCATGTCCCGGGCCGAGCAAGAGGCAGCCTTTGCCAAGGCCGTCGCCGAACAGCTAGAGGCAGAGATGGGCGCGCACGTGCTGATGAAGGGCGCGCTGGCGGAGGCTGTTAAGGTGGCTGAGACCTCTCGGGTCGAGGCCTTATCCTAGAAGGAAAAGGCCGAGGGTGAGTCCTGTTGAGCCGCGCCCCCTGTTTGATTTTTTTCTTTCACGTTCGACCCCTGACACCCCAATGTGACACAGAGCTGGAGCGAGGGGCTTCCAGGGTGGCCGAGGCCTCTCGGGTTGAGGTTCAAAGCTGGAAGGAGAAAGCCGAGGGTGAGTCTCATAGGCCTACGCCCTTGTTCGGTTTATTTCCTTTCGCACTTAACCCCCAACCCGCTTATCTTGGTGCATGACTGGAGAAGGAAACCTCCCGGGTAGCCGAGGCCTCTGTCGCAGTGTAGGCGGTGCTCGAGACCGAGATCCGGGAGCACAATGCATTGCAGAGCGCCACCCATACCACCTGCGAGGCCCTGGAGGTCGGGGGGGTCGAGTCAGGTAGCTCCGTTGGGAGCCGCTTAATCGCGTTGAGCGGCCACGTCCATGAGCGGCTCCGGGGGGCGCTCCACATGGGCGTTAAGCGCACCCTGGCAGTCATCTCCTCGCACTATGCTGGCATCAACCTCGAGGCCATCAGCGATGGTTACGTCATGGCCGAGGACGATGAGAAGGCCAAGGAGGAGGTGATGAAGCTGGTGGAGGCGGCTGAGGCCCCTGGCACGGCGCTGGCCTAGTTGTTCGAAGAGGAGGTGGTTCCTCCTATGCCGTCCGTCGACGCTGGCGACCTCATTTTCTGAACTAGGCCAAAAGGGACCATGTAATAGATTAGGACTTACATCATTGTACCATAACTCTTGTGGCCATCGAGGCCCTTTCAGTACTTGTGTATATATGTTTTTAATCGTTTTCTATTATATTTCCAAGCCTTTGCCCTCTGTCTCGTTCTTAGACAAGTCCTTTGCAAAAACTTCCTCGGAGCCTAAGCTGCCCTTCGGGCGAAAGGTGGTGAGGGAGTTGCCATAGCCTAGAGGCATAGGCTATCTCGTGGCTCGACTGGCCTTTTGGCCTCGAGGCGAACTTTTGGTCCTTAGGTTTTTTACAATCGACTTGTTAGAGTATGCGAGAGAGTTTGGCGTAGGAATTTTTTGAAAAAGCGACTAAAAAAAATATCTAGGACTTGGGGGTCCCCCCCTCTAGCCCCCGAGGGAGGCTCGATTCTACAGAGGTAGAGCCGAGTCTCCCTTATAGTGTTATCATGACGCCGAACCCGTACCGATGGGCTCGGGGTTTCTCAAAAATTTAGAACAACTAAATAACGCTTCTTTATTGTATTTCGAGGAAAATTGTACAACACTTGGGAATTTAAGGGTAGAAGCGACGTAACTATTCGATGTTCCAAGCGTTGGTGAGGATTTCACCCTTCTCGTTGGCTAGCTTGTAGGTTCCGGGCTTTAGTACTTGGGCGACGATGTACGGCCCCTCCCATGGTAGGGTCAGCTTGTGGCCGCCCTTATTGCTCTGCCTCAGCCTCAGCACCAGGTCGCCCACCTTCAGGTCTCGGCTTTGAATACGCCGAGCTTGGTAGCGTCATAGGGCTTGCTGGTATTTGGCTGAGTGTAGCAGCGCGACATCTTGGGCTTCCTCCAGCTTGGTCGAGGGCGTCCTCACGGGTAGTGCGGTTGCTTTGCTTGTTGTAGGCTTGTAGCCTTGAGGAACCGTACTCCAAGTCAGTGGGGAGGATGGCCTCGGCTCCATAGACTAGGAAGAACGGTGTGAACCCCGTGGCTCAGCTCGGAGTGTTCCTCAGGCTCTAGATGACCGATGGGAGTTTGGCAAGCCATTTCTTGCCGAATTTCTTCAACCGATTGTATATTCTTGGCTTGAGACCTTGTAGGATCATGCCGTTGGCACGTTCTACTTGGCAGTTTGTCCTAGGATGTCCTATGGCCGACCAGGCCACACGGATGCGGTGGTCGTCGCAGAACGTTAGGAACTTGTGGCCGGTGAATTGCGTCCTGTTGTCGGTGATGATGGTATTTGGAATCCCAAACCTGTGGATGATATCAGTGAAGAATAGCACCGCTTTCTCGGATTTGATTTGGGGGATCGGACGAGCCTCAATCCATTTGGAGAACTTGTCAATAGCTACCAACAAGTGGGTGTAGCCCTCGGGGGCTTTCGCAGAGGCCCAACCATGTCCAGCCCCCACACGGCGAACGGCCATGTAATGGGGATGGTCTGGAGGGCTTAGGTCGGGCGGTGCGTCTGCCGTGCATAGTACTGGCATCTTCGCAGGAGCGCACCAGCTTGGTGGCCTCAGCCACCGCCGTTGGCTAGTAGAATCCTTGGCGGAAGGCGTTTCCGACGAGCGTTCGAGGCGTTGCATGGTGCCCGCATGCTCCCGCATGTAAGTCCCAAAGTAGGGCTTGGCCTGTCTCGGTGGTGATGCACCGCTAGAGGACACCAGATGGGCTTTGCCTGTACAACTCGCCATTGCTGAGGATGTAAACTTTGGCTCATCGCGCAAGCCATCGGGCCTCAGTCCTGTCTGCAGGAAGCTCTCCTCGAATGAGGCAATCAAGGAATGGGACTCACCAGTTCGTACCTTGGTCGGCCTCGGGAGGCTCCATGTCGATCTCCATGGCCTTGGGCTCGGCCATAGGGGTTTCAGTGACAGAGGGGCGGTGGGCTCGATCGGTGGGCCCTCTTCCACCGCTGAGGCATAGCTGATGGAGGGCTTATGGAGGTCTCTGGCGAAGATGTTCGGGGGGACCGGGGCCCGTGCCGATGAAATCTTTGCCAGTTCGTCTGCGTCCTCATTGAATCTTCGCGCAATGTGGTTGAGCTCGAGGCCATCGAACTTGTCTTCTAGGCGGTGTACCAGCTTGAAGTATGCCTCCATTTTGGGGTCATGGCAGCTCGACTCCTTCATCACTTGATCGACGACGAGCTGCGAATCGCCCCGTACGTCTAGATGCTGTACTCCAAGTTCGATGGCGATCTGCAAGCCATTGACGAGGGCCTCGTACTCAGCCACGTTGTTGGAGGCGGTGAAGTGAAGCCGTATCATGTAGCGCATGTGCACTCCAGGGGTGAGATGAAGAGCAGACCCATGCCTGCCCCGGTCTTGATCAGAGACCCATCGAAGTACATGGTCCAGCATTCCACCTGGATTTAAGCAGGGGGCAGCTGGGTGTCGGTCCACTCAGCCACAAAATCGGCCAAGACCTAGGATTTAATCGCTTTTCGAGGTGAAAAAGACAGGGTTTCCCCTATGAGTTCGATGGCCCACTTGGCTATTCTACCCGAGGCCTCCCGGTTCTGGATTATCTCTCCCAAGGGGAAAGACGACACCACGGTCACCGAGTGGGATTCGAAGTAGTGACGCAGCTTGCGCCGAGCCAAGACTATGGCGTAGATCAGCTTCTGGTTGTGGGGGTAGCGTGTCTTGGTCTCGAGAGAGTACCTCGCTGATGAAGTAAATAGGTCATTGGACGAGTAGAGCATGCCCCTCTTCCTACCTCTCGACTACTACGGCCGCGCTAACCACTTGGGTCGTTGCGGCAACGTAGAGTAAGAGGGCTTCATCCTTGGTTGGCGGTACCAGGATGGGAGGGTTGGTGAGCAGTGCCTTGAGCTTGGTGAGGGCTTCTTCGGCCTCGGGGGTCCAAGAAAAGCGTTCAGATTTTCTCAAGAGATGGTACAGAGGCAAGCCTTTTTCGCCAAGGCGCGAGATGAAGTGGCTCAGGGCTATGAGGCATCCCATAACTCTCTGCACTCCCTTGAGGTCTCAGATTGGCCCCATGTTGGTCACGGCCGACACCTTCTCCGGGTTGGCCTCGATGCTGCGCTCCGAGACTATGAACCCCAAGAGCATGCCTCGGGGGACCCCGAAGACACACTTCTCGGGGTTGAGCTTGATGCCCTTCTCCTTGAGGCACTTGAAGGCTACTTCCAAGTCATCGACAAGGTCACTGGCCTTTCTGGACTTGACCATGATGTCGTCCACATAGGCCTCGACGGTTCGCCCGATGTGCTCGCCAAAGACCTGGGTCATGCACCGCTGGTACGTGGCCCCTGTGTTTCTGAGACCGAATGGCATAGTCACATAGCAGTACATGCCGAATGGGGTGATGAAAGAAGTCACGAGCTGGTCGGACTCTTTCATCTTGATTTGATGGTAACCGGAATACGCATCAAGGAAAGATAGGGTCTCGCATCCTACAGTGGAGTCAATGATTTGGTCGATCCTAGGTAATGGAAATGGAACTTTTGGACATGCTTTATTTAAACCGGTGTAGTCTACACACATCCTTCACTTTCCATTTTTCTTCTTAACTAATACAGGATTAGCTAACCACTCTGGATGGGACACTTCCCTGATGAATCTGGCCGCCAAAAGCTTCTACACCTCCTCGCCGATGGCCCTGCGCTTCTCCTCGTCGAATCGGCGTAGGCACTGCTTCACCGGTCTGGAGCTGGCCCGGATGTCCAAGGCGTGCTTGGCGACCTCCCTCGGTATGCCCGGCATGTCCGAGGGACTCCACGCGAATATATCGACATTCACGTGGAGAAAGTCGATGAGCATGGCTTCCTATTTGCTGTTGAGGGTGGCGCTGACCCTCAGCGTTCGGTCGTTGGAGCAGCTGGGGTCAATTAGGATGAGCTTGATGGCCTCTATGGGCTCAAAAGTCCCGGCACGACGCTTGGAGTCAGGCGCTTCACTACCGAGTTAGTCGAGGTTGACGATGAGGGCCTCGACCTCCATGAGAGCCTCGACGTACTCGGTGCATTCGACGTCGCAGTCGTATGCATGCTCGTACGTGGACTCGACAGTGATGACGCTGTTGGGGCCCGGCATCTTGAGCTTGAGGTAGGTGTAGCTAGGGATCACCATGAACTTGGCGTAGCACAGGCGCCCTAGGATGGCGTGATAGGTCCCCTTGAACCCAACCACCTCGAAGGTAAGGATCTCCTTGTGGTAGTTGGAGGGGGTGCCAAAGCAGACGGGCAAGTCGATGTGCCCGAGGGGTCGCGTGCGCTTCCCCGCACGACGCCGTGGAAGGGTGCGGCACCGCCTTGGAGCCTTGACTGGTCGAGCTCTAGGAGCTCTAGGGTGTTGGCGTAGAGGATGTTGAGGTCGCTGCCTCCGTCCATTAGCACCTTGGTGAGCCGGGTGTTGCTGATGATCGGATCGACGACGAGCGGGTACTGGCCGAGTTTGGAACATAATCGGGGTGGTCACCCCGATCGAAGGTGATCGCCTCCCGAGACCAGTCGAGGTACTAGGGGTGGCCACCTCAACCGAGAAGACCTCTTGGCATTCCTTCTTTCGCTGACGCACCGTGAGGCATGTTGAAGGCCCGCCGAAGATCATGAAGGAATTGTGAACCTCGGGGAACCCATCGTCCTTGTTGTTGTCTCTGCCACCGGCACCCTTCTTCTTGGCATCGTTGTTGGGGAGCCTAGGCTTGGCATAGTAATACCAGAGCATGGTGCACTCTTTGAGGGTGTGCTTCACCGGCCCTGGTGGTAAGGGCATGGCTTCTTAAGCATGTCGTTGAAGAGCCTGGGGCCCCTGGCGGGGCCTCGGGGATTCTTGCGATCTGCGGCTATGATGAGATCGGCCTTGAGGGCCTCTTGCTTCCCCTGGCGACCCTTTTTCTTCTTCTTGGAGACATGGGGGGCCGGGGACCCGGGGGCCACATCCCTCCGCTTCCCCTTGGCGTTGTTGCCGGGGAAGATGGCCCCGATAGCTTCTTCGCTCGAGGTGAAGTTGGTGGCAATATTGAGGAGCGCGGCCACCGAGGTTGGTACGTTCTGACCTAATTCTCGGACCAGGTCTTGGCAGGAGGTGCCTAAGAGGAACGCCTGGACAATTTTGAGTCACCGACGCTGGGCAATTCGGTGCATTGCTTGGAGAAGCATCGGATGAAGTCTTGGAGAGATTCGTCCGGCCTCTGCGACAACTCTTGAGGTCCCAGGAGTTCCCGGGGCGCATGTATGTGCCCTGGAAATTCCCGACGAAGACCTTTACTAGGTCGCGCCAGCTATTGATCTGCAAGGGAGGAAGGTGTTCAAGCCAGGCTCGTGCCGAGTCTGACAGGAACAGGGGGAGGTTGCGGATGATGGTAGGTCATCGTCCACGCCGCCTAGCTGACAAGCTAGGCGGTAATCGGCCAGCCACAGCTTAGGGTTGGTCTCGCCACTATACTTCGAGAGGTTGGCTGGTTGTCGGAACCGGGCCGGGAAGTGGGCGCTGCGGATGGCTTTGCTGAAGACTCGAGGGCCAGGTGGCCCGGGAGAAGGACTGCGGTCCTCCCCACTGTCGTAGCGCCCGCCTTGGTGCGGGTGGTTGCCTTGGGTGGGCCCATCATTGTCGTGGCGCCGTCGCCTGCTGACCACATCGTGGTCGCCTTGTGCCTCGCGTCGGTCGCTGGGGCGGTTGTGCATCGAGGGGCCTTGTTGGCTTTCTGTGCCCGAGCAGGCTCGGGGTGGAGCGAGGCCTCTCTATCTTGTCGAGGCGGCGCATGTGGGCCGTGTCCCCGCACCGTCGAGACATGGAGATTTCGGCCTGCTGTACCGCAGTGGTATCGAGAAAGGTCTCGGAGTTTGTCGTGGACCCGTCGCCCCTCCGAGGTAGATGGCTCAGGTATTGTTCGGAGTAGCATCGTTGCTACTGCGATGTTCTGGCTAGCACGATTGAAGATAGGGGGTTGCTCGCCTTGTGCCTCCGCCATCACCATGACCCCATTGCTCTCGCTCGAGAGTATCTCAGAGCTGCTGCAGAAGGAGTCGGTCTTGTTCGACCTTGGCCTAAAGTTCATAGAGCTGCTCCAGGTCTAGGCGTTGAAGTTCCTTAGGGGCGAGGACACCGTCCCGACGCTGGTGGGGGCTCGGTCCATGGTGGCGTGGCATTGCCTGCCCCCACATGGGATGGGGGGCGATTGCCTGCCCCATCGTCCTCATCACCCGCGTTCGGCATCCTGAGCTCGACGTGGAAGCACTCACGAGTCGGGTCGTAAGCATTTTCGTCATCGGAGTCGGAGTAGCCGAAGCAATAGTCGCTCGCGACCACGAAGCGGCACATAGCTTCATGGTCGCGAAGCCCGGAGAAGTCCGCTCTGGCCCATGCCTCGTCCTCCTTCGAGGAATTAGCGTGGGCATGGGTCGGAGTTGTGGCAATGAGGTCGAGGGTAGAACATTGATGGCATCCTGGGGGCTCTGTGTGAGCGGAAGCGTAGGTGGCGGCGACATTGCTCTACCCGAAAGACTACAGGGATGATGTCGTCGCTGGGCTCCGCTTTGTCAAAGTCGGCTCCTCAGGAGGTGGCGGGGCAGAGCTTGATGACGGGGTGTCGCCGCAGCGCCACCGGCGTCTTTCCCTTGCCCAGGCTTAAGCTAGACAGGTCCCCAGCCAGGGACTCTACACCAACAGCCGGGTGTGGGAAACTGGCGGAGCGTGGAGCGTCACCCTAAACTTGCGTGGTGCTGGGGTGGCTCCGCTCGCGTCGTGCCTGGCGAGCGCGACGAGAGCGATGGCCCAGGCGCCGTCTGCGCCTAGGCCGCTGGTGCGTGATACTGTCGTCGGTCGGCGGGGCTCTGGGTGGGAGGAGTACCATGTCATACTCGTCTCCTAGAGACATGAACTCTAGACTCCCAAACTAGATCACCGTGCCGAGACGCCATGGTCGCGCGGGGTCTGCCATCCGGAACTTGTTGGGATGACTAAGCTAACATGTAGTATGGCCCCCTACCTGGCGCGCCAACTGTCGGTGTTTTGGACCGGTGGGTCCTCAACCAACGAGTGAAAATGTATTGCGTGCCCCTAATCCTGGATGGTGATGCAAAGAAACACAAGGCTTATACTGGTTCAGGCAATAGGTGCCCTACGTCTAGTCTGAGAGAGCGATCTTGTATTCCTTGCACCGAGGTGCTTGTAGTAGGGGTTTACAAGCTGAGCGAGAGAGGGAGCCGATCCCAGATCTCTGTGAGGGGTTGTGCGGGCTACCTGAGATGTTGATCTCTTGCCGTGAAGGTGTGCGTGTGTTATCGGGTGTGTTGTTGTCCGTCGCTTGTCCGGGTGTCCCCCCTAGGAGCGGCCCTGGTCCCTCCCTTTTATAGCCGAAGGGAGGCACAGGGGCGGTACATGTCTTAGCTACATGGCGTTTTTTTGTTTGGCAGAGGCGGCATGTCCAAGCCCTATAGCTTGCCACTGTGTCGGTATGGTCGGTGGAGCGGTCTTGTCTTTGGTGTACTGGAGCGATGTGCCGGTCACGCCCGATCCTGTGCGATGTGGGAGCTCCTGTGGTGGCCCGACAGGCGCGCCTTCTTCTGTTGGAGACGTGCTGGTCACTATAGGTTTGACCGGCGTGGAGAGCCAAGGCTGGGTTGATGCGACAACGCGGGTACGCTGATTCCGAGGCTACAGGAGCTAGGCCCTGTGTACAACGCTCCTGTAGCCTAACACAGGGCGTGGCACGTACTGTGGGCGACGTGCCGGTCCTAGCGTGTTGTCGATATAGAGAGCCGAGGCCTAGTCGATGCAGAGGCTGAACCATTATGGGGGGCTCGGCGGGCGCAAGCCCCGAGGCTATAGGAACCCGGGAGCGGTTAGCCGAGGCTCGGAGACAGCAGTTGGCCTTGTGCGCTGATTTTGAGGCTACAGGGACTCGGTATGACTTTCCATGCCGCGTTGTCCTTGGAGCAAGGATTAGGTAGCACAGCGTATCATGGGCGTCAGCCGTGGGCACAGTGTCGAGCACAGCGGCCAGTAACCCCTGCCCCATCCTGTCCCGGATGGTAGGGCGTTGATGTGACTTCCGTCCCATCGGCCACTCCGCTGTAATGTGCCATCATGCGGTTGACGTTGTGGGAGTGGTTGAACATTTTAGTTGGATGTGACGCCCCGTCAGAGAAGTCGGTCAAAGCGGCGGTGACGGGGTTGATGCCGAGCCGGCCTCGAGCGAGTCGGTAACAGGGTGCTCGTCCGAGGCCTCGTGGCACGGGGCCTCGGGCGAGTCGGAGAATCGGTGGCTCGTCTGAGGCCTCGTGGCACAGGGCCTCGGATGAGTCGGAGAATCGTGGCTCATCCAAGGCCTCGTGGCGTAGGGCCTCGGGCTAATCGGAGAATCAGTGGCTCGTCCGAGGCCTGGCGTGGGGCCTCAGGCGAATCGAAGAATCGGTGGCTCGTCCGAGGCCTCGTGGTATGGTTCTGGGCCGAGCCTACTTCGGTTGTGCCTAGATGTTGTTCGAGGAGGGTCGGGTGATCCAGCCGACCTCGGATGAAATGGGGGTTCGCCTGCAGTTGTTTTTTTGCTTCGATATTTACAAGTCCTAAGCAATTTTTTGGTCTTTGCTGAGGGTACCCCTTTTTATGGTACCCAACAATCATCATGCCATGAATCATCATCTTCACTTGATGTTTCTTGCTTAGCTTTGCCCTTGGATGATGTGGCCTTGAATGCCACGCTCTTCTTGTCATCCTTCTTCTCATCTTTCTTGTCCCTCTTTTCTTCCTTCTCATCATCATCTCTATAAGCATCATCGGTCATGATATCTCCCAAGATTTGGTTTGGTGTCATAGTGTCCAAACCGGTCCTTACTAGCAAGGTGACCAACATGCCAAATCTTGTGGGTAAACATCTCAAGAACTTATTAGAGAAGTCCTTGTCCTCTATCTTCTCACCAAGAGCTTTGAGATCATTGACAATCACTTCCATCCGATGGAACATGTCTAGCACACTATCATCTTCCTTCATCTTGAAGCTAGCAAATTTCTCCTTGAGAATGTATGCCTTCGCACCCTTTATTGCCTTGGTGCCCTTGAATGATTCTTCCAACTTCTTCCAAGCCTCATGAGCCATCTCTATATTCTTGATTTGCTCAAATGTTCTCTCATCAATTGCCTCATGAATGGCACTTAGAGCAATGTCATTGTTTTGGAGAAGAATTTCTTCGGCCGCGGTGGGATTTTTCGGATCATCCATATCAATTTTAGTCTCTACCACCTTCCACACCTTTCTATTGATTGACTTGATATGTGTGGTCATCTTTAACTTCCAATATGGATAGTTTGTGCCATCAAAGTGGAGTGGCTTCTTGGTGTTGTTAATTTAAGCTATTTTTACACCGAAGGTTGTTAAGCCTCAAATAACGGTGACCTCGGCTCTGATACCACTTGAAAGGTCCTAATGGCTAGAGGGGGGGTGAATAGCCTAATAAAATTTCTACAACAACACTTAACACAAGGTTAGACAAATATGAGGCGAAGCAAGAGTTGCGCTATCCTACCCAAAATGCAAGCCACTTACCACAATTCTAGTTTAAATAATCTCTATTCACACAATAGCTATTACACTACCTTGTGTTAGTGTGCTCTCAAAGGCTAACTAAAGAGCAACACTAACCAAGCAAGCAAGCTCTCACAACTAGCTACACTAAAGAGCTTGACAACTAGTTTACGGTAAAGTAAAGAGAGTGATCAAGAAAGTTATACCGCCTTGTAGATGAAGGAACCAATCAATCACAAGAGTGAATAACAATGAAGACCAATCACCTCGGAATCAAAGGATGAACACAATGATTTTTTACCGAGGTTCACTTGCTTGCCGGCAAGCTACTCCTCGTTGTGGCGATTCACTCACTTGGAGGTTCACGCGCTAATTGGCATCACACGCCAAACCCTCAATAGGGTGCCGCACAACCAACACAAGATGAGGATCACACAAGCCACGAGCAATCCACTAGAGTACCTTTTGGCTCTCCGCCGGGGAAAGGTCAAGAACCCCTCACAATCACCACGATCGGAGCCGGAGACAATCACCACCCTCCGCTCGACGATCCTCGCTGCTCCAAGCCGTCTAGGTGGCGGCAACCACCAAGAGTAACAAGTGAAACTCGTAGCGAAACACGAACACCAAGTGCCTCTAGATGCAAACACTCAAGCAATGCACTTGGATTCACTCCCAATCTCACAAAGATGATGAATCAATGATGGAGATGAGTGGGAGGGCTTTGGCTAAGCTCACAAGGTTGCCATGTCATTGAAAATGGCCAAGGGAGTGAGCTTGATCCGGCCATGGGGCTTAAATAGAAGACCCCACGAAATAGAGCCGTTGTACACCTTCACTGGGCACAACGCGGGGTGACCGGACGCTCCGGTCATATTGACCGGACCCTGAACCCAGCGTCCGGTCGCCCGATGTCTGCCACGTGTCACACTGCGTTCAACAGGAGTCGTCTGATCTCAACGGTCATCTGTTGACCGGACGCATCAGTTAGAAAGTGACCGGACGCTGGACCTCAGCGTCTGGTCGTTTCCAGTAAGGTTCCAAACGTGATTTTCCTGACCGGACGCGTCCGGTCTTGCCCGACCGGACTCTCCCAGCATCCGGTCAGTCAATGTCTCCTCTGTACGCCCTACGTCAGCGTACGTCAGCACTGACCGGACGCACCCTGCCAGCGTCCGGTCGTAGAGCAATCCAGCGTCCGGTCGTTTGATCGATGCCAGCGTCTTTGCTGTTACACCTGACCGGACGCGCCGGTCCATCCGAGGCCAGTGTTTGGTCACTCACAGTGACCTCTGTCTTTTCTGTCTAGGGCGCCGGTGGCACCGTCGGACTGTCCGCACTCTACGGGCGGACACTCCACCGGTGGAGTTCCTTACCCTTGCACCCAAACTTCACCACCCTCGATCAAATGTGCCAACCACCAAGTGTATCACCTTGTGAACATGTGTTAGCATATTTTCACAAACATTTTCAAGGGTGTTAGCACTCCACTAGATCCTAAATGCATATGCAATGAGTTAGAGCATCTAGTGACACTTTGATAACCGCATTCCAATACGAGTTTCACCCCTCTTAATAGTACGGCTATCAATCCTAAATGTGATCACACTCTCTAAGTGTCTTGATCACTAAAACAAAATAGCTCCTATGGTTTATACCTTTGCCTTGAGCTTTTTGTTTTTCTCTTTCTTCCTTCCAAGTCCAAGCACTTGATCATCACCATGGCATCATCTTCATTATGCTATGATCTTTATTTGCTTCAATACTTGGAGTGTGCTACCTATCTTATTATCACTTGATAAACTAGGTTAGCACTTAGGGTTTCATCAATTCACCAAAACCAAACTAGAGCTTTCACCAGCGCAAACCCATGCGTGGACGCGTGAAAATGGACTATAGCCGTGGGCGTCCATCCAAACGTCCTGGCGCTAGCAGTGTCGCCTGGACGTCCGTATGGACGCCCGCATTCGGATGACCGCGTGTGCTAGCCCATTTCCCTACACCATATTTCTAGTGCCTCCTCATTTCACGTGCCCCCACGGGGCCCGAGCTCCCCAATGTCTCCGGCGCCACCCGACCGCATGTGAGGACCGTCGTCTGCCCAATTGGCGGTGCCCCAACAGTTGTTTTTGCAAGTGTTTTAGACACATGTTTCAAGTGTTTCATCTGCCTTTTTGTATGGTGCAAGTGTTGCATCTGAATGTTTCAAAAGTAGATCGAGTATTGCACATGAGATGCGCGTGGGGAAGCGGAAGGGGGCACGAGCGGTCCCTGCACGGGCGATGATCGGCGACGTGGGCCCCCGCGTGGCCATGTGAGATGCAGGCACGGGTGAGCAACGTTCGGGCAGTGCGGGCCCATGTGTGGACGCAACGGACAACAGCCACGGGCGTTCGTCCGGATGTCCGGGCACAAGCAATGCAGCCCGGACGGACGCCCGCATCCGGATGCCGGCGCATGCTAGCCCATTCCCCCGTACCCTATTTCCTACGCTTGCTCGTTTTGCGTGCCCCCACAGGGCCCGCGCTCCCCTGGCCCCCTAGATGTCTCTCGCGTCACCCGACCACACGTGAGAACCGCCGTCTACCCGCTCGACGATGCCCCAATAGCTGTAGCAGTCAACTTGTGGCAGAACCGCCTAATCTAATGCCTCTCAGGAGTACTTGTCCTCTATTGGACACTAAGTACTCAATAGAAGACACTAAATTACGCAGTTCCGTCGAGCGCACCCCAAGGGAGAACCCGAAAATCCACATTTTTCCATCAGGATCACAAATGAGAGAATAAAGCTTACAACATTTTAGCTATTTCTTACCTCACTTTCCATGCAACATCAGAGTATAATATTTATTGTTTATAATATCAGAATATAATCATGTTATCAGAGTTATGAACAATTTAATTTTTAACAGCGGAATATAAACATGTGATCATAGTTACAGCGGAAATAAATATCTATTCATGACATGACGAAGCATTGATATATAAACTATGGCAACATATTATAAACTTCTATTTATAAAAACATTTAGTGGGAGTTATAAATAAAAAACTATGATCGCAGCGTAAAGGAATCCTCTCTGAGCCCACCAGGAGGAATCCACACTCAAGAGTCAGCTCAAGCATCCGCATGTCACCTACAACAGGGTAGAACAAACCCTGAATACTCAATTGTACTCCGCAAGACTTATCCGTCAGGAGGAAAGAAAAGACTCCAAGGGTATGCAAGGCTATCTGGCTTGTGGGTTTATTGCATCTGCAGGAGCATTACTAAACGTGCATCCTTATATTCAATTTTATTAGCAGTCAGTATTAGTTCATTAACTAACCATTCTATGTAAGCACATGTACTAATTTCAAGCAGGTGGTAAGCAATCAGAATTATTTTACCATCTTTTATCTTTCAGTTCTTACTACAGTGTTAGACTGTAGACAAGTCGTACCGGATTACCCGGTGATTCGCGAATCAATGTGCCTAGCTGGGTACCCCAAAACACATGCCCCGCTTGTACCCCAGTGAAAGGTCCTAATATGGCTAGAGAGGGGTGAATAGCCTATTTAATAATCTACAAACCGACTAGAGCAATTTGATTAGTATAACAAATAGCGAAATGCAAACTTGCTCTAGCTCTACAAGGGTTGCAAGTCACCTATCCAACAATTCTAGTTGCTATGATCACTAGACATACAATTTGCTAGGTTACTACTCACTAAGAGCTCTCACACTTGCTACACTAAAGAGCTCCACTAGATGAACTTAAAATAACAAAGCAAGCTCTCAATTCTAATTACACTAAAGAGCTTGCTACAACTAGTTTACAAGAATATAAATGAGTGAGTAGGGTGATTATACCGCCGTGTAGAGGAGTGAACCAATCACAAGATGAATACTAAATCAATCACTAGGAGAATACCAAAGGGCAAGAGACAACCAATTTTCTCCCGAGGTTCACGTGCTTGCCAACATGCTATGTCCCCGTTGTGTCGACCAACACTTGGTGGTTCGACGGCTAAGAGGTGTTGCATGAACCTCGTCCACACAATTGGACATTGCAAGAACCAACCCACAAGTGAGGTAACTCAATGACATGAGCAATCCACTAGGGTTACCTTTTGGCGCTCCATCGGGGAAGGTACAAATCCCCTCACAATCACCGGAGATGGCCACGAACAATCACCAACTCATGCCAATCCTCCACCGCTGCACCAAGCCGTCTAGGTGGTGGCAACCATCAAGAGAAACAAGTGAATCCCACAGCGAAACATGAATACCAAGTGCCTCTAGATGCAATCACTCAAGCAATGCACTTGGATTCTCTCCCAATCTCACAATGATGATGGATCAATGATGGAGATGAGTGGGAAAGCTTTGGCTAAGCTCACAAGGTTGCTATGTCAATGAAAATGTCCAAGAGAGTGAGCTTAAGCCGGCCATGGGGCTTAAATAGAAGCCCCCATGAAATAGAGCCGTTGGCTCAATTATTGAGCTGACTGCGCATCGACCGGACGCGTTGCTCGAATGCATCGGACGCTGCACCGGACGCACCGACCGTGAATACCGGATGCGTCCGGTATGCCGACCGGACGTGTCCGGTCGCTCCCAGACCACCACGTGTCCAGTTCAAACCAAAGTAGTCGTTCCTGTCCACACTTCTGACGACCGGACGCTCAGACCGGACGCTAAAATTGAAATGACCAGACGCTGAGCCATAGTGTCTGGTCGAGTCTAGAGAGTACCCAAGGCTGATTGGACGCGTCTATTAGAAACTGATCGGACGCTGAGCCTCAGCGTCCGGTCGAGTCCAGTAAGCACCCACGGTCAATCAGACACGTTCGGTCACTCCGGATCGGACGCAGTCAGCGTCCGATCAACTGTTTCACCGAACAACGTCTTTGCTGATTCACACCGGACGCGTCTGGTGTGGCGACTAGATGCATCCGGTCGCTGAGTTCGTCGTTAATACCGGACGTGTCTGGTCACCATACCGGACACGTCTGGTCACTCTATGACCAGCGTGACTAACTCCTTTTCACCTCTATCTTCTTCACCCTTCCTCAAATGTGCCAACCACCAAGTGTATCACCTTGTGCACATGTGTTAGCATATTTTCACAAACATTTTCAAGGGTGTTAGCACTCCACTAGATCCTAAATGCATATGCAATGAGTTAGAGCATCTAGTGGCACTTTGATAACAACATTTCTATACGAGTTTCACCCCTCTTAATAGTATGGCTATCGATTCTAAATGTGATTACACTCACTAAGTGTCTTGATCACCGAAACAAAAAGGCTCCTACCATTTATACATTTGCCTTGTGCCTTTTGTTTTTCTCTTTCTTCTTTTCAAGTCCAAGTACTTGATCATCACCATGCCATCATCATCATCATGTTAAGATCTTCATTTTCTTTATCACTTGGAGTAGTGCTGCCTATCTCATAATTACTTTGATAAACTGGGTTAGCACTAAGGGTTTCATCAATTCACCAAAACCAAACTAGAGCTTTCACCCAGGCACAAGCAGGACCAACCCATCACTCTCCTATCAAGGGGTCCAGGTCCCCGTCCAAACTTGGACTCCAAGCCCCCACACCTGAGTTCCAGACTCAGTGTGGTGCTTAGACCTCCACCGTCCCCGCCTCCAATCAGTTGGTCCGGAAAGAGCCGAAACCCATGACAAGAGAGCAGTGAGCCTTCCCTATTCCCATAAACAAGTATGTGCTTAGAATAATAAGTCTGTGACCTGTCTAGAACCCAATGCAACAGCCGGTCCTTAACCGACACAGCGGAACAAGTGCAACCCGAGCCTCGCTCGAATGCCAAACTAAGTCCAGATCCAAAGTACCATTCCGCCCTATCTCCAATTATCATTCATATATATTTTCTAGGTGATAATAGCAATAATAATATCTTTCCTATCTCTCGCAAGTGACAGGCAATCACTCGACTTCTACTAGAGTCCTGTAGCATAGCAATCTACACGATCCTATCATACTAGTAAGACTCTTAGGATAAAGATATATATATATATATATGCAAGTGGGTTTCATTCAACTCCTTAAAACTTAATGCACAATCATAATATAAAGTGCAGAAAAGTAGGGGTTATGCACCGGGGCTTGCCTGGGTAACATATAACCAAAAGTTAGTATTCCATCTTTGTGACCTGATCCCTGGCACCATCTTTTCAGCTACCTTAGTTGATCCCATCGATCCATCATCATTCCTAAATGATATGCAACATGCAATGCATTCTCAAGTCAAACAAGCATAACAAAACATTTACAAACATTGAACCACAAACAACATGCTAAGCATGCAATTATTACCAAACAAAGATGAGCACCAGTTTACTTAGTCAAGCATGGAAAACAAGTAGCATATAAAAGCATTTATTAACTTTATTCTAAACATCTAGTATATATATAAAAGCTTAATTGCATGCAACATGAAATTAAAATCAATAACGCATATGGCATTATGAAACTTATACAATAACATTTTATTAAACACTAGAGCCATATTATGGGTTAATGGAACACAATAATTGTAAAAGTACATGATGGAACCACATTTTCTATTTTTGTCTACTTTTAATAATTTTAAAAACCATTAAACAAGCATATTTCGAGATAAATCAATAACTCAAAAACTATGTATCAACTGCACATGAAATATTTACCAGAGCACACACACGCCAACACTAGTCCACCATAAAATTTTCACTACATTTGGATTACTAGAACATCCTCTAACAAATAAACACAAAGACCAGAATACACAAACAACCAAAAACTTTACACTAAAGCATATGATATTATATGTCTACTACATAGAGCTAGTCACAAGGATTCCAAAATATATTCATTTTCCTTTTTATGATTTTTGTACTATTTACTATAAATTTCCAAACATTCAGCCGATTACTGAAATTAACAAAACACTGAAAAAGGAAAAAGGGTCCTTGGGCCCGAAGCGGCCCAGCTCGGCCTGGTCCAGCGGGCAAGGCAGCCTAGCCCATCCGGAAGCGACCGACCCACGCGCGGCCCAACCAGGGAAGCACCGGCTCTTTTGCGAAGAGACCCCTGAGCTTCTCTCTATTCAACCCGCAGTACATCACCCACTATGCATCACTATTTATATGAGTCATGGTTTTGCATTGGGAACCCTAGAAAAGTTTCTATTCTCACCCCACGGTCCTTCTCTTCCTCCTCACAAGCAGAGCATGGGCAGGGGGTCGGCCAGCGGTCTAAATCCGGCCATGAGGTCACCGACGGTGGTAGGGAGGTGGCATCACGGCTTGCTCGCCGCCGGGCGCACCCTTCAGTACCTGCGCCACGGTCGGAGGTGGCCAGCAACGCTCAGGTCGCGTGTGCCAGCGGCCACGCCACTAGACGAGGTGCAGGCGGGGCGCGATGGCTGGCGAGGGTTGATCGGAGAGACGCACGAGGTCCACGTGGAACTCACGGCGGCGGCGCGCGGCTAGGGTCTTTGCGGCGGGTAGAGCGCGGCCACTCCCCACGGACGTGTCCACAGTGGTGGCAGCGATGGCGCTGTGAAGAAGACGATGGACGGCGGCCTCCAACGGTAAAAGCTCAGGCGAGCGCACGCCGGGAGGAGAGGAAGATGAGGCGGGTCAGGGGCGTGCCAAGCAGGGACACAGGGGCTCGCAGCAGAGGGGTCGGCCGACGGGTGGACATGGTCATGGCGGGTGCTGCGGGGCACGGAAGAGAGAGAGCGGGCGGAGGCAAGCTAGGAGGGAGGGAGATCAAGTAGCGGCTCGGCAACCTCTAGAAGGCAGAGGGCAGGGGCAACGCGGTGTGTGCGGCCATGTCGGGAAGGTCACAAGGATAGAGCAGGCCGTGGTAGGTGAAATGAACGGCTCATGATGGCATGCTGATATAGGATACGTATAAGTTCATTTTCTATTGTATTTCGTTATTTATTTTTTAATAGAAAAATGGCATGGCGATTTAAGCACTGGCCTTGCTTAGGCACACGGCCAAGTTGAGCACGGTGCTTGGTTAGCGCAGCACGACGACAAGCCGAGCAAGGTAGCCTGCGAGCGCCAAAGCATGTGGTGACCGCGCACACCAGGCCAAACGGCCAGAATCGTGTGCTGCACGAATGTTAAAGCGCGCCCAATTTCCAATCCAGATCGGTTAAGACTAAACCATCTCGACAATGCTCAAGAAGGTATATACGGCTACTAGCAGTAGCAACAAACTCAGACAAAGATGAAGTAGAGAGGAAGATAGAGACATGCCAACTTGGGACTGCCAACCAGTGCCCGAGGTCAAGAACTAACTGGCCAACAGCATGTTCTAGCTATTTAACGGCATTTAGCTAGTGATCAAAACAAGCACTAACCAAACCAACACCTATACCATCACAAAGCACTCACTTTGATGCAATCAACGATAACAAAACATGCAACTAGTGTTTAACTAAATTTTTAGAAATCAATTGCCAAAATGGCATTGTCTACTATCATTTCATACTTAAAAGAATTCAAGGTTTCAGTTAGAACTAACATTCCTAAGCACTTTGCCGTAATTATTGCAAGGTCTAAACCTCGACGATTTCAACTAACAAACATAGCATGACATAGCCCTTACTTAGTTTATTTGAACACCTCTTAATTATTTTGCTTAATATAAATAGTCAAAAATAGCATCCTAACTATAATTTCAACTTCCCGCCGATTCACGAAAGGTCTAGTTTAAATGTCGGATTCGATTTCTGAGCTATCAGATATACTATTGAACAACTTTTATTCAACAAAACAAGAGTTGCATTTTCATCTATTAAACTTGTGCTCCAAATTTTATTCAAGTACTAAATACAAGTTATATTTTATTTTGTTTATAAAAATTGCTTCCGTGCCAATGTTTAGAACTACTTATTCTACTCTCTGTGTTAGGATTTTTCATTAACACATATAGGTATTTACGTAACTAACTCACTATATTTATAGATCTATCTCTCGGGCCATAATCTCAGTGCTAAGCGAGCTCGTAACACCAGAGGTGTTACACGACTACGGCAAGTGGGTCCTATTCAACATGTGCAACATCCGATCTAGTTTTACAACATTCAAATAAAAAATATGTCCAAAACAGCTGAAACACTTGTAACATATGTCTGAGACACTTGCAAAACACCAGAAAAAACTTGAAAACACTGAAACATGTAGATGAAAACACTTGCAACATACGTATGAAAAACACTTATATATATATATATATATGCAACATCCAGATCTACTTTTGCAACATCCATATGAAACACTTGCAACATACGTCTGAAACAGATAAAACATTTGGAACATACAGTTGAAACATGTGTATAGCCATTGCAACATGTGCAACATCCCGATCTACTTTTGCAACATCGATATAAAACAATTTGCGATATATCTCTGAAACATCTAAAACATAGGCTTGCAACATGCACATTCAGCGCAATGTCACCTTGTTGCCTGGACAAATAAAGGCTCGCCGTTGCGGAGCTCGAAGTTGATGCGGAGGTCGGCGGCGGCACATGGAGTTCATGGCGATGTGCAGGTCAACGGCGGCGCATGGAGCTCGTGGCGGCACGGAGGTCCGGCGTGGGCATCTTGCCGTCAGATGGACCGCAGCCGCAGCACGAGGCGCAACTCTGGGCGGGGCTCACGATGGCGCGGAGGTCCGGCGTGGGCATCTCACCGACGGATGGAGCGCAGCCGCAACAGAAGGCGTGACTTGGGGCAGTGGGCGCACGGTGGGCGAGGCGGGCTGGGACGGACGGCGCGTATGCAGGCGGGGCGGGGCGGTCTGGTCCGGTCGGTCCGTCCAAACGCCCGGAGCATTTCTGTTGTTAATTTGTTGTACTGCAAAAAAATGCATTAATTTTCATTGTGTGTACTTTTAAAAAGTAGCACTCTCTAGACCCCTATAGAGGTTTTATGGGTAGATATTGAGATTGTTGTCTATAAAAAACAGTACCATTAAATTCTAAACTAAATCTAAAAAATATGAGCTCGGTGACTTTAAACAAGTTTTACCACCAGAAATCTGATCAGCTAAAGCTCAATTTGCACATCTACTCTAATGGATGTCATAGAAATTGTGTGCAACTAAACTTTGACTATGGGTCAACACATCAGCCTTTTGCCAATGGATCACCTAATAAAAGTGTATTTTAGATTCAATCCGAACTTAAAAATAATTGTACCAATACATTTACCAAGCTGTACTTAGGAAAACACTATCTAAAGGACCCCACTGCACTACGGACCATGGTTGCTTCCAGTACTTTCTTCTAAAGTCTAGCACTTTTTTGAGGCAAGTAGGTCAAGGACCGAGAACATTGGGTTTTATGCTGGTTGGCACAGAAAGATGTGCATGTTCAACCATTTTATTAAAAACACCAAACATGAACAAATTACATTGGAGTTCCAACAATTAGATGCACACACAGAACAAACAGCTTCATATCAACAGCTGCCTAGAGCAAAATGTACCAGCTCTGCGCAGAGGCAGCTTCAAATCAGCAGCCGCCTAGGGCAAAATGTATTGTTTCGATAACGTAGTTTAAGAGCAAACCAATAAACCCCCAATGCATCACAAACCATAAAACTACAGTTACATTTCCAGCTTACAGATTCCATGAATGGTGCAGCATTTCTGCAAGAAATGTGAAGTCTAAGCCTGATTCCACCATCAGTGATTTTGCCTAAGGCTTTCAAGAATAGATAAGCCGTATAATAAAAAATGGCTAATAAAGTCGCCTAGCGCATATTTAAGCTATTGCAAAAAGTCCAGTACACTGACTTGACTTCCAATAGCTTAAAAACGAGGTTACAGATATGGCATGACACATTTTTGCTCGTGTACCCCTTGCTGCATGTAGTTCGTAGATGTGTTTGTTTACCACTACCAACTCTTTTCATCACTGCAGTTTGCATCAAAATTGCCTATCGCACAAGCACGCGGTGTCCTACAAAGCCTTGCGCAATAATCATCTCCTGCTATTGGCTGTTTGAGCCTTGTTCAGGTTTGCAAGCTCCTCAATTAGCTTCTTCTCATCGCTGCTCAGACGTTTCGGAATCTCAACCTGGACACGCACCAGCTGGTCTCCACGAGCATTTGACTTTCCGAGAAGCGGAACACCTTTCTTGGACATCACCAGAGTTGTGCCTGGCTGAGTCCCTGAGGGTATCTTAAGGTCAACCATTCCATCAACAGTGGGGACCTTGACGGTTGTCCCAAGGATCGCATCAACGTAAGAAACCTTGCATGTGTAGAGAATGTTTGTCCCATCTCGCTTAAGAACAGGATCAGAGAGAACATCAATAAAGACATAAAGGTCCCCAGGAGGGCCTCCTCTCCGGCCAGCATTACCCTCAGACCGGACCCTCAGCCTGCTTCCAGAATCCACTCCAGCAGGAACCTTTAGACTGATCCTCTTTGTCCTTCGCACTCGGCCATCACCCCCACAGGTGTTGCAAGGAGTGGAGAATTCACCAGTGCCACCACAAGTATTGCAGGTGGAGACTTGCTGGAATATTCCAAGTGGTGTTCTTGTGGAGGACACTACCTGGCCCTGACCTCCACAAGTTTTACATGTCGTTGCCTTTGTACCTGGCTTGGCACCACTTCCATCACAGGTGTTACAGCCTTCCAATCTGGTTATCTCAATCTCTTTCTCTACACCAAACACCGCTTCCTTGAAATTGAGTACCAGATTGTAGCTCTCATCATCACCTTGCATTGGTCTGTTCCGAGCAGCACGGCCGCCGCCCATTCCGCCCATTCCACCGAACCCTTCAAACAGGGACTCAAAGAGATCAAATGGGTTTGAGTAATCCTGCAGGAGACAAATTGATATGATTAGAACAATTCAATGATCCTGCCGACCAAACTTCTGATATAGAAACCATATAGGAAAACTTACTCCTGTGCCCATGCCAGCACCCTTAAGACCTGCTTCTCCATATTTATCATAGATTGATCGCTTCTCATCATCAGATAAAACCTACAAAGACATCCTTGCTATGTAAGCATAAATAAACGTGTAACCGTACTACCAAAAATGGAATTTGGAGTTGAGTATGAACAGGGGGCTCAACCTCATAAGCATTGCTGATATCCTTGAACTTTTGTTCAGCACCAGGATCTCTAAAATAAATCATAAATAGGCACTTTCATTATTTGCTAACTAGATGAGAAAGATGTCTAATGTACAAAACAAATATAAGAAGAATGTACAGCTGGCTATAAGCAGCTGAAAAGGAACAAAATGATGATAGTTGCTGAAAAGTGATTCTCGATTGCAATAACCAACTTACTTGTTTACATCCGGATGATAGCTCCTCGCAAGCTTCCGATAGGCTGGAAAATAAAAGGATTCAGCACCAACACAGGAAATAAACAATACAACATCATGTTATGCCATGTTTTAAAGGCGTCGCCTAGGCGTCCAGGCGTACCCAGCTCGCCTTGGGAAACAGTGGCGCCTTGTCGCCTAGGCGCCGCCTAGGCGTCCAGGCATACCAAGCACTCGCCTGGACGCCTAGCCGCCTTGAAAACATGGATGTTATGTATATCTATTATTATCTAATCCCTATTCTCTATTCAGTATCAGGCACTACTGACCATGATGCTTTCAAGTTACAAAAACTTAGTTTCAGCCTCATAGTTGATATTTTCTTTTTATCAAACACACATAGTTGATATTTTCATAAAAATAAGCAATAAACAGCTAACAACACCATCTAATCAGATGCAATAAAGTGACACCAAGGACATCACATCTTAAATTAGATCAAATAGTAACAATGCAGTGCATTTGCATAGTTACCCCCACTATGGGGCCTAATTATGACTCTGCCCTCCTTTTGTCATTTTGCACCAAAACCACTTGTTTCCAAAATGTTTGCACCAGTGCCCCTATTTTGTTTACAAACCAGGGGCAATGGTGCAAAATGAAAACAAAGTAGGGAACACTAATAGTAAGGTCTCAAAGTGGGGCCAACCATGCAACTGTACCTTAACAATACAGCCTTTTGCAGAACTGCATTATACTTGTGTGTGCAAAGAAAATAACTTTAAAGTTCAATTAAGCCTAGATTACACCAAAGAATACACTTAGTTTACATGAGAGTACCTTTGAAGACAAATCTACACATGCCATCTTTATGTTTTCAAGCTAATATTTTAGGAGTCATTGGCAGTCATAGTTTCAAAAGTTTGACCAGGTCTTGTCAAAATATCGTATAATTATGACCGGAGAAAGTAGTTTACAAGTGATATCATCATATCTTAAATCAGTGTTGGTTTTGTTTTTAAAAGTGCACTATATTATTGGAGCAGCATTGAAGCAGAAGTATGGAAGATGGACTTTTAATAAATACGGGTTCTGACAAAGTGACAACTACAAGGATATACATAGCATATTACATGACAACCACAACCAAATAAAAACTAGGTAATAAATTCTTCTAACACATAACAATCAAGTGAAAAACATTAACAGAATGATCAACTAAACAAAAGATACCAACCGCTCTTGATTTCAGATTTACTAGCATTTCTTGAGACACCAAGTACACTATAGAAATCCTGTCATTTGAGATTTAAATCCAAATCAGAATGGAAGACATTTTGAAGTAATAACATAAGCAAAGCAGAAAGACAAAAAAATAGCTCACAGCTTCAGCTCTGACGACAAAACGTGAACCCCTTTTCTGGCGAAATCTTGATGATGGTACATGGTTTAGTTGTTCAGAAGAGGTCTGTGAATGTAAACAATAACTAGGTGATAGCAGGTGTTTACCTCTACCTCTTGAACTGCACAGAGATGGTAAAAACAAACTCAGTTGGCTAAGGAAGTTATGCGCATGGTAGAATATTTTCTTTAACGTTCGAGTATTTTGTTGTTGAAGGGCAGGCCTGGTGCAGTGGTGAGAGCTGTCTCACTGAGTCACCAGGTCGCGGGTTCGAAGCAGCCTCTCCGCAGATTTTGCGGGGGGAAGGCTTGCCTCGGTTTTTCCCTTCCCCAGACCCCACTCATGTGGGAGCCTCCGGCATGTTGGAGGTAACAAAGAAATAATCAGCCAGGGCTACTCTCCCAGGCGACTGCATTGCAATATATAGAGGATAAGTACTGCATTGATTACATACAGCTCACTAGAGCTTTAACTAGACAGAATAGCTGCCTGGGTACCCGCACAACTCTTGGGCTACCCAAGGACTTAATGACATAGATTAACTAAAAACTTAAATACACTAAATGTGCCTGGGAAACAGGGCTTACAGCTACACGGCACTGGGTCTGCTCTTTCGAGTATTTTGTTGTTACAAGTTACAGGATTTGTGACAAAGCGTAGAAATGCATCTTGCTCAAGTCCCTCAGCCTTATTAGGTCATTAGGTTATATGTTTACATCTTACTGTTTTATCCAGCTCAATCTCTTTGTTCATTGTTGACAAAAAATAAAGTGGTGGTTGAAATAAACATATTTATGAATGTAGCAAGGGACAAAGATTTAGCAGAGTATCGCTGCGATTTTGCGACATTTTTCCATAGTATAAGTACACACTGGACTGGTACATAGCCCATAGGGTTGCATAATCTACTTTTAGCCTTTGTGAAAAAATTGACTAGATGACAAGAATTGATAACAACTATAGCTAGAAACAAACTGCAGTGGCAACAACATATGAAACAGACTACAGGTTCAACATGGAACTCCTAAAGTGAACTACATGCTACTGACCAAATAATATCCGAATTGTGCACAGACATACCCAGTTTTTGGTGTCAGGAATCTTGCATCAGTATAGGTAGCCCTTGCAACTGCAGGTGCCGAGGATAGCAGCCGAGGCTTTTCACCGAGTTGAGGAACCAAGGCACCATTGAACTGTACTAGTGCCATATGATGTTTATTACTTGCGTGTACCGGCTGAAATATGACAGAGGCAAAGTTAAGGGCTCTGCTACATTAGGTACTCCAGGTATACAAGTGTCAATTACATCAGGCACTGTTGCATAACAAACTATCCCCAACTACTAATCAAGAAACATTAGTAGTAGTTCAAAACGCAGAAACAAACTAGGTCTCATTGGAACGCCCAAAAACTAAACTGAAATCAGCAGGGCACAGCGCAGGGGCGGAGCCCCGATGATTTTTGCAAGGAAATCGAAGTTAGTAGGTATAATCCATGTACATACTCGTAGGTGGGTCAGATCCGACTACAAACAATACAAACAACTTACTTTAGGGTTTGGGGCACTCCGTTTCGCACAGCACGAGGGGAAGAGAGGGGGCGGCAAGGCATACCTGGTGGGCACTCGTCTCCGGCGGAGGCGTGTGTGGAAGGGCGCCGCTGACTGGGCTCGCCCAGTCGACGCCGCCAGGAAAGAAGGGGAACGAAAGAGAGAGGGGGGCAGAGAGAGAGAGAGCTGAACGGCAGAGGAGAAACGAAAGACGAGGAGGGGTGGACGTACCGCGAGCACCAGGCAGCGACGCGCTCGGGCGTGTCGATGGCGCGGAGGGGGAAGGCGGCGGGGAGGCTGTGCAGGTGGGGGAAGGAGATAAGAGGAGAAGAGGGGGTGGCGAGTGGTGAACCGGTTGGAGCTGTAGGTCGAGGGCACTTCAGGAATACCCGTCTCTTTCTCTCGATCTCTCTTTTCTTTTTGTTTCTTTTTTTCTTTTTGAAAGGACTACCCGTTTAATGTGCATACGGCAAATAATGAGGCGTTGAACGAAATACTTCATTGCTCTCGAAACGAGAAATTCGGATATTTTGGACTACAAACATTGTGTTTCGTGGTTTTGTCATTTGTAACATGGACAACGTAAAAATAGGTCTCAAAACTTGTGACACTTGTTTTTCATGCCATTTTCGATATTTCCTCTCTTTTCTAGTATATCTCCTTGTATTCGGCGCATGAGAAGCACGAGGAAGAAGAGGAGCTCGGGCTATTCAGTCACTGGAGTTAAGGAAGAAGGCTAGCTCGCTGCCGGAGTTGAGGAAGAAGGCAGTCACGGAGACGAGGGAGCCACCGCGGGCGGTGGAGCAGGCACGGAGGAGCCACCACGGGCAGGTGCGGAGAAGGGAGAAGATGACAGGGTGGCCGGTGCGTGTGGGTAGACCAGCCTTGTCGAGCTCTGCCTGCGGCCTCGCTCCACTGTCAGCACGTGGCCAAGCTCGCTGCCGCAAGAGGCGTACATCGCTAGTAGAGGAGATGTAGGGTGGCGCGCGGCCATGCGTGCTGTTAGAAGAGGCACGGGGCCGGGGGCAGCTGTGCTCGCCAGCGGAGCCGCTGTGGTGTCTGGTGTTGGTCGGTTGGGAATGAAAGAGAAGAGACCAGTAGAGGAGTAAGGAAAAGAAAAAATGATAAATAGGCCTGCATGTCAGTAGCTGATCCCAATAACAGAAAACGGTTTTATCTCAGCCATCATCAACTGTCGGGGACCAATACTAGGATACCCGAAGAGGAGGAGCTAATGACCATCAACATTGATTCATCCGAGCAGTTAAGAGCGCGACTACAGCTCCAACCGACCCTAGATGCGCAAGCTCTGCCTCGCCCGACCTTTGGGGGAGGGCTCCGCCTCGTCCGACCCCTGGGGGAGGGCTCCGCCTCGCCCGACACCTGGGGGAGGGCTCTGCCTCGCCCGACACCGAGGCCGCGGGCTCTGCCTTGCCCGACACCAAGGCCGCGGTCTACACCTCGCCCGACCCCTGGGGGAGGGCTCCTCCTCGCCCGACACCGAGGTCACGGTCTCCGCCTCGCCCGACCTCTAGGGGCAGGCTCCGCCTCGCCCAACACCGAGGCCGCGGGCTCTGTCTCGCCCGACCTCTAGGGGAGGGCTCCGCCTTGCCCGACCCTAAGGTCGCGGTCTCCGCCTCGCCCGACCTCTGGGGGCAGGCTCCGCCTCGCTCGACCCCGAAGTCACAGGCTCCACCTCACCCGACCCCGAGGCCACAGGCTCCGTCTCGCCCGATCCCAAGGTCATGGGCTCTGCCTCACCCGACCTTTAGGGACAGCTCCACCTTGCCCAACCCCGAGGCCACGATCTCTGCCTCGCTCGACCCCTCGGGTGCGGGCTCCGTCTCGCCCGATGGGGTCCCATACTGCCGCCAACCATTCTAGGTCGAAGCGTATGGCCCTGGGTCAAAACTCTGACGCCAAGGAAGAGACCGACACGTTTCGATGTAACCCGTGGCCATGACGAGCCATGCCTAGGGATTCACATCGGGAACAGCGTCAGCCGTACCAGTGTTGTTCCGCCTAACCCTCGTACGAACACTGACAGGCATGTCGGTTCACCACGACATCCACTAGGACGCAATGGAACTCCATGATCGGCAGACAACGCCTACGCGTGGCGCTAGTGGCGGATGGGGCCGCGATGTGGAGCTATCCCTGTTGACATCTACAATTTCGGCCGGACCCGCATGAAGGATAAGAAGAACCCGGCGGTCATGAAGGCCATCCTCTCCCTCTCGTTTCTTCTCTTTTCCTCCGTTGTAACCCATGCTTTCCTTTGGTCTATAAAAGGGAAAGCAGGGAGTCCCATGGAGGGGGACTTGAATCGGATCGATCCAGGCCAGACCCGATCGAACCATCATGAACCCATCGAACCTCAAACCGATCAGAACACAACATAAGCACATGGCCAAGCAGCAACCGAGCTCTCAGCACCCGTTCATTCTTTCCACGAAAGACTTGGGACATGTCCATCTCTCGCCCGTTTATAACCCCTACTATAAACTTTTGGTGCTAGTAACACGAGTAGCAACAACGAACTGGACGTAGGGATATTCTGCCCGAACCAGTATAAACCTCGTGTCCTCTTAGCACACCATCTGAACTAGACACGCAATACTAGAAATTTATCCATTGGTGGTAACTCAAAATACCGACAGTTGGCGTGCCAGGTAGGGGCCTTTTGCGCGTCACATCCACACCAGGTCTTAGATGGCTAGTCACAATGTCAACTGGTTCCCGGGCACGCACGTGCATTTCGAGGACCTGGACTTTATTGTCACGACGAAAGGAGAGCTGGTGCAGGCTCCCGCCGCTATCCAACCTCTCCACTTCACCAGCCTCGACGCGATCGCCGAGGTGCTTGAGGAGCTGTAGCTGCACACACCGGAGGCCCATGCCCCCGGGAGCGACCAACTCCTCGGCTTCGACTATGGGAGGTTAGAGCGCCAGCTCGGCGCCTTCCTAGGACCCCGACCATCCCGGGAGGACCTGCGCCACCTCACCTTCTCATTCGCCAACATCATGGCATAGCTTACCGGAGGAGAGCCACTCTCTCCAGAATACCTCATCCAGAGCGCCCCGACGGTGCTCCTGTTTGGTCTCCGCAACACCGTAGAGACCGTTGGCCGAATATGTTGCGGAATCTTTCCACGACCTCCTTGCGAGAGAAATGGAGTCACCCTCCAACTCTAACTCCAGTAGGCGGAGCCATCACCCCTCTCGTGAGTGTTTTATGGCAGGTACCCCTGAGGGACACGTCGAAAGCATCCATGAGGAAGAGGCTACCCCAATGAATGACCTCGACGACAAGGCTGAGGGGGATGCAGGAGCCCTACCTCGCCTACGAGTGGAGCAGCTGAAGGCCCGACACTAAAAACTCAAGGAAGCGCGAATCCAGCTCGAGCAGGAACGCGCGGAGCTCAATCGAGAGATCGAGCGCCACGGAGACGGTGGGCGTGCACGCGCCATGGCCCGCGATGTGAACTGGAGGATCATCGAGGATGATAAAGCACTCCCACACTTCGCCCGGGCGAGCCAGAACATCGTTGCTGCACGCGGCCTTGCTCTGGGGGCTTCTGGGGCCCGCAACGCCCGAGGATCGTTGGGCCCAACGCGAGATTCACACGCTACTCGAGCATGCGGCGGTGCAACAGGCCGAGAGCTCACTATCTCGACAATGCGAGCTTGACGCCAGCTAGCGCATGCCCTTGGAGTGACCCGACAAGGACGCGTCAGTCCACCAAGCGCCACAAGGCGGCAAGCCACGCACCATGGTCCTGGTGCATGAGCGTCTCGGCCGCCACTATGACACGCGCAACACCCTTGATGCTCGTAGGCGTGCTCGCGGTGATACGAGGAAGGGGGCTAGCCGCGGCTACCACCCTCGTCATGGCGGACGCTATGACAGTGGCGAGGACCGAAACTCGAGACCCGACCTACTAGGACCTCAGGCTTTCGGCTGACACATCCTCAACGCTGCCTTTCCACCATGGTATCGACTGCCAACCAACATCCTGAAGTACTCTAGGGAAATGAACCCCGCACTATGGCTCGAGGATTATCGGCTTGCTTGCCAAGTCGGTGGAGCGGATAATGACGATTTCATCATCCGCAACCTTCCATTGTTCCTGGCCGATTCGGCACGAACATGGTTGGAGCACCTTCCGCCCAATAGAATCCAAAGTTAGGCAGACCTAAAAGAGATCTTCGTGGAGAATTTCCAAGGCACATACAAGCGTCCTAGGAACCCATGGGATCTCAAAAACTATCGATAGAAGGCCGGGGAAACCCTTCATGGGTACATCCGGTGCTTCTCCCGGTAGTGCAACGAGCTGCCTAACATCGTCGACACCGACATCATAGGAGCTTTCCTATCTGGGACCACCTGCGAGTCCCTGGTCCATAAACTAGGATGTAAGGGCCCGCGAATCACCAAGGAGCTCCTCAACATCGCCACCAGCCACGCCTCCGGCAAGGAGGCGGTTGGAGCGATTTTCGACCGCCTCAAGGGCAAGGCCAAGTGGGACGAGGATGTCGGCGAAGGCGTCTCCAACCATCCTAGCAATAAGAAGAATAAGCAGTAGCGCGAGGGCTCGCTCGTGGCCGCCGCTGACCGCAAAGGGGGTCGAAAGCCCGCCGAGGGTACCCCAAACCACTTCGTGAAGCTGCTCGAAGGGCCATGCTCGAACCATTCTTTCCCCGTCGAGCACCTATACAAGGACTGCGACCTCTTTAAGCGATTCTTGTCCGGAGGCTCCAACTAGGGGGAGCACAGGAAGGAGCCTAGCTAGATGAAGCATGCAACGTCACCCTCCTCCACTTGGCCAAGTACCAGCAAGCGTTGCACCGATACCACAGCCATCGAGTGCGGGGTCAGGCCTTCAATGTCGGGGACCTGGTGCTCCGCTTCGTCTAGAGCAATAAGAACCGCCACAAGCTCTCTCCGCCGTGGGAGGGACTATATGTCATCGTGGAGGTGCTCCGACCAAGCGCCTACAAGCTTAAGACCATCGACAGCGAAGTCTTTGTCAATGCTTGGAACATCGAGCAGCTATGTCACTTTTATCCTTAATAAACACACACTTTCTCTTATCAGTTTCGCTTTCAAACTCCCCAATCTTTAGTGACACCCGACCCTAGCAACGGCGAGGGGTCGGGCCTCGCTCGGGGGCTAATAAGAGCGTATCTATCTGGTAGATATTCTCTATGCCTGACCCTTTCTGACGTTAAGACCCAGAAGCGAAGTTTGCGGAAACAAACCCTGAGTAAAACTGGTCGGACCACGAGAAACATACGCCTCGACAGCTACGGCGTCTTTGATCACCAACATGATCAGAGTTTTTTTCCACACCTCGGGCTTTTTGGCCTTAGCCACGAAAAAGAGTCGGTACGCGTTTAAGAGTCTATCCACCTGGCAAACATTCTTCGTGCCCGACCCTCTCTCACGTTGAGACCTAGAAGCTAGGGTTGCGGAAACGAACGCTGAGTAAAACTGGTCGGACTGTAAGAAACCTACGCCTCGATGGCTACGGCGTTTTTGCTCACCAGCGTGATCAGAGTTTGTTCACCTGCACCTCGGGCTTTATGGCCTTAACGATGGAAGGGGTCGGAACGCACTAACCTTTTTATACAAAAGGGGAGAAGGGCCAAAAAGTTATTTGGTCATAACGAAATTAGAGAGCTTGTCCATTTATTACAAGTTCACCGCCTGGCTTATCTGCCTGACTAATTTCTTGGGGGATGATCTCATCCTCTATCGTCGTAGGAAAGCCCTGTGCCAGCGGGTCACCCAAGCCAATTGAATGGCTTGGGCCACTATCGAGAGACGGTTAGGGAGCAGTGGAATGCCACATGAGGGCTATGCCAACCCCGTTATGAACGACGGACCTAGGTTCCACTTGGACATATCCGGTAAGAGCTCCCTGAACCCATCACTCAAGCCATCCATGTAAATCCTGTGCTAATGGGTCACCCAAGTCGATCGGACAGCTCGAAACCGCTGCCGAGAGATGGGTCACCCTTAATTTACGTATGTTTTCTCTTATTAATTTCGTTATCGAGCCCCCGACCCCAGTAACGGTAGGGGGCCAGGCCTCACTTAGGGGCTAGCAAGAGTGTCTATTCGGTGGACATTCTCTATGCCCAACCCCTTTTCTCACACTAAAACCTAGAGGCAAGGTGTGCGAAAATAAACTCTGAGTAAATCTGGTCAGACCGCAAGAAACCTATGCCCCAGCGGCTATGGCATTTTTGCTCACAAGCGTGATCATAGTTTTTATCCCCGCACCCCGAGCTTTAGCCTCCGACTTCCCAGGAAAGGTTTAGAGGGGCCCACCTATGGAATCTCCATCGAGGAGAGGCCAACAGGTCGCCCAAGTCGATCGGACGGCTCAGGCCGCTACCGAGAGATAGGTAAGGAGCAGTAGGATGCCCCATGCAGGTTACGCCAACTCCATCATGAACGACGGATCTTGACCCCACATGGACATATCCGGTAAGAGCTCCCCGAACCCATCACTCGAGCCATCAAGTCAACTTTACCAACCCCCACTTTTCTTTTCCAGTGCATGATCATTCATTCATCCATTCTCATGCATGCATTCATACATTCATTCATACATTCATTCATTCATACATACATACATTCATGTATTCATCCATACATTCATCCCATACATCCAAGCATCGCATATGCAATTATTGCATCACAACACTTCACGTCGCGTCACGAAGCGGTAGTCGTCTCATTCGATATGTGCGGCGACCGACCGAGGTTCGAAGGCCGGCCCGCGAAGGGCTCGAGGCCGCCTCACATCAAATAGAGCCAGGGGAGAAAACGTAGATGAGCCCTAGTGGCCCTTTCCCGACCCCGCTCAGAAGTGGACAGGGACATCTCGACCTTTCTCGTTCAATCCTAACCTCGAGCCAAGCCCACAGAATCTCCATCGAGGAGAGGCCAGCGAGCCACCTGAGTCGGTCTCCGGAATTACTCGGGCATCTGCCGAGAGGTGGGTTAAGGAGCAGTGGAATGCCACATGAGGGCTATGCCGACCCCATCAGCGAACGACAGACCCGGATTCCACTTGGACATGCCTGTTAGCGAGCTCGCCGAGCGCGGCACTCGAGCCATCGAGGCAAGTATCGTTAGCTTAGCCCCTCTAGTTGCGGAAACCGTGGACGGGGTGACGCATGAAATTTGGCTGACCCCAACGGGGCTTGGGGGCTCGAGCCGCCCGACCCTAATTTGGGAATCCAACTGAATGGGGTTCGAAGGCCGGCCCACGAAGGGCTCGAGGCCATCTCACATCGAATAGAGCTAGGGGAGAAAACGCAGATGAGCCCCAGCGACCTTCGCCTTGACCCGCTTAGAAGCGGACAGAGTCATCTCAACCTTCTTGTTTGATACTAACCTCGAGCCGATCCCACATAATCTCCATCGAGTGGAGGCCAGCGGGCCACCTGAGTCGCTCTCCGGAGCGACACGGGCATCTACCGGGAGGCAGGTTAAGGAGCAGTGGAATGCCACATTAGGGCTATGCCGACCCTGTCACAAAAGACGGACCCAGATTCCACTTGAACATGCCCATTAGCGAGCTCACCGAGCGTGTCACTTGAGCCATCGAGGCAACTGATGTCAGCTCAGCCCCTCTGGTTGTCGAAACCGCGGACGGGGTAATAATCACAAAGACAAGTCGACCCTCAACTAGACCCCCACTACACGTAGGGGATCGAGGAAAGTTGGACTCACAAGGAGACCGAATGCACGGTCGTAGAACGCTGGCTCAGATCCTAGGGAGGGGGTACGCACGAAAACTAAGATTAGTTTCGCTATCCTCTCCTCGATCTTCAGTGACACCTGACCCCTGCAACGACAAGGGGTCGGGTCTCACTCGGGGGCTGATAAGGGTATATATACACCCTTTCTGAAAGAGTCGCCGTGCTCGACCCCTTCCTCATGTTAAAAAACCTAGTGGCAAGGTTCATGGAAACAAACGACTGAGTAAGGCTGGTCGAACTGTGAGAAACCTACGCCCCAGCGCCTACGGCACTCTTGCTTACTAGTGTGATAAGAGTTTCCCTCCTACACCTCGAACTCTACAGTCTTAACAAACGGAAGGGTCAAAACGCATTAACCCCTTTTCACACATAAAAAGGGAGAAAAAACAAATTTGTTCACACCGAAACAAAAGAACAGATTTGATCAAACGAAATGGCAAGTTTGTTTAAACGATACAGAAGGGTCGGAACTTGTCCGCTTGTTACAAGAACGACCGCCCGACCTATCTAACTAACTAGCCCCTCCGGGGGAGAACTATGTCTTCTATCTTGTCCGCTAGGTCCTGCAAAAGAGGAGCCACCGCCGTCTCCATCTCCTCCAGCTCGTGGACTTCATAGCCCGACGTGTAGCCATGGCTCATTACCTCTAGATCGATGCTGTCCCCATAATGAGAACGAGCAATCGCGAAGGACTAATTGACCTAAGTGCGAAGGGCACTCCTTTTGAGCTGGCGCACCCGAGCCATGATCTCAACGGCACAAGCCACGAGCGAGCTGGTCCCCTCTAACCGCACCACCTGAAGGTCATCGCAGACCACTCCAAGGGCGGTGGTTAGGATACTGAGCTTGTCACTCTTCGCCTGAAGATTCCTCCTTACCTCGGTGAGGTCCATAGCCAGCCCGATAGAAACGCTCTCGGCCTCCATCTTCTGGGTCGTTGCGCTTTCGAGCTCGGCCTAGAGTGAGCCGACCTTCTACTGCACATCGTCGCGCTCTTGGTAGGCCTGATCACGCTCTTGGAAAGCCTGGTCGTGCTCCTCATGAGCCGCGCCACATTCCGAGTGGAGCCTCTCCACGATTTGGAGCAGTTCACCCCCTCCTTGCACAGCCGAGCGACCACCGCGGCCTCTAGGCTCGCCCGCTTCTCTAGGGTCATGAGCTTCTCCTCGACCCCCAGCTTCAGTTCCCTTTCCTTCTTAACGTCTACCAGAAGGTCAAGGATCCGCTGGCGGGTCTTGGCGTACTTCTGGAGCAACTCATCTCGCTCCTTCCTGACCCTAGCGGCTTCCTCATCGTCCTTCCATGACCTCACCGATAGGGCCTCAAACGCCTTCTCGGCCTCGTCAGCATCCCGACAGGCCTCGGCCACCCGCGACCGAAGATTGGCTGCCTCCTCAGTGAGGGGAGTCAGCTCGGGCACCCTCTGCTAGATGGCTACAAGCTGAGTTGTTACCTCCCCGCATTGCCGCACCTCCTCGACGAGGCGGTCCCAGGCCTCCTTCTACTGATGAAGGAACTGAGATTTCCCCCGGCTGCGAGCTATGAGGGACTGCAGGAAGACGATGGTCAGGATATAGAGAGCATATAAAGAAGGATAAGGGCAAAAAGCAGGACCAAACAAATACCCAGTCAGAGGGAACAACGACGTCGCGCAATGCGTCCATGGCGTGGTTCAAGGCCTCGAGCACGGACGCGATCCCTACGTCGAGGCTCTCCCGCTCCATGCTCTCGGTGGCGACATCAAGGGTGAAAACCATCAACACCAGATCGTCCAGAGTTGTCCACTAGAGCAGGGGCTCGGCCTGTGCAGGTGAGCCGCTACCCACTAACGTCAGGGCCAGGGACGACTCTCCACCGGCTCTAAGCGCCGCCGATCCCTCTCGCCGTGATGTCCCCACCAGGACGCCCCCTCCGACGACGGAAGAGGTCAGTGGTGCGGACGCTGACCCCTCTCCCAGCACCACGACTCCCAGGGACCCCTCGGCCGCGTCCCCCTCTGTCCAGCCTATGCCAGGCACTGTCACTTGGGCCGCTGATGGCACGGGTCGCTCTGGTGCCTTAGGCGCCGTTGTGGTTGCGCCTGGCTGTGACTCGTCCATTACGACCGCCGCCACCTCCACCTGCGTTGGCAGGGTCACGATCACCTATGTCACGCCCGCCACGGTCGGCGCCATGAGCATGGTTGGTAGCCCCATCCGCCCCGTCATCGATAGCGGTATGCGGTCATCACCGGCTGCTCCGCGTCCTCTGAAGGCACCCCTTGAGCCCCCACGTCCGTCCATCCCGCCGAGGGCATAGGTGCCACCGTAGGCAGCACCTGACCAACTGGGGACGCAGTCACACTGGCGCTGCTCCCACCTAAAATGGGTGTGACACCAGCCGACCCTCAACCAAATACGATCCATGGTTTTTCCTCGAAGAAAGGCAGATAGCCCTCGGGACCGGTCAAATGGACCCGAGAACTATATGGATTGACCACTGAGAATTTGGAGTCGATCACTAGCTAGCCCAAGCCAGATCCCCGTGAACGGGATGCCAGGGCCCCACTCACATTAACGCATTAACAGTTCACTGAGCACCATGGCTCGTCCATAAAGGAAAATCATGGCACGGCTCATCCCCTCCGGTTACGAAAACCGCGGACGGGGTGACGATCCCAAAGACGAGCCGACCCTTGACCGGACCCCCGCTACGCGTTGGGGCTCGAGGAAAGTTGGACTTGCACGAAGACCGAAAGCATGGTCGCAGAACAACAGACCCCCGTAGGGGTCAAAATCAGGAAAGACCTTTTTTGACCCACCAAATCTCATGGCTATACCCCCGAGGGGTTCGATCTCGATGAAAGGGAATCACCGTCCCCAGGTCATGCCATGGGTGACAAAAGAAGGCCAAGGCCCTCAGAGTCCTCCCTTTCGGAAAAGCCTCTGAAGGAGTATTATACCCCGCCGTAGGCTCGGAGGCTATTGTTGGGGACCAATACTAGAATACCCGAAGAGGAGGAGCTAATGACCATCAACATTGATTCATCTGAGCAGTCAAGAGCGTGACTACAGCTCCAACCGACCCTTAGGCGCGCAAGCTTTGCCTCGCCCGGCCTCTAGGGGAGGGCTCCGCCTCGCCCGACCCCTGGGAGCCTGACACCGAGGCTACGGGCTCTGCCTCGCCTGACACCAAGGCCGCGAACTCTGCCTCGCCCGACCCCTGGGGGAGGGCTCCGCCTCGCCCGACACCGAGGTCGTGGGCTCTGCCTCGCCCGACCCTGAGGCCACAGTCTCCGCCTCGCCTGACCTCTGGGGGCAGTCTCCGCCTCACCCGACCCGAGGTCGCGATCTCTACCTCGCCCGACCCCTTGGGTGCGGGCTCTGTCTCGCCCGATGGGGTCCCATACCGCCGTCAACCATTCTAGATACAAGCGTATGGGCCTGGGTCAAAACTCCGATGCCAAGGAAGAGACCGACGCGTCCCGATGTAACCCGTGGCCATGATGGGCCATGCCTAGGGATTCACATCAGGAACAGCGTTGGGCCTACCGGTGCTGTTCCGCCTAACCCTCGTACGAACACTGACAGACGCGTTGGTTCACCATGACGTCTGCTAGGACGGAATGGAACGCCATGACCGGCAGACGACGCCTACGTGTGGCACCAGTTGCGGACGAGGCCGCGACGTGGAGCTATCCCTGTCGACATGTACAGGGTCGCGCGGGACCCGCATGAAGGAAAAGAAGAACCCGACTGTCCAGAAGGCCGTCCTCTCCCTTTCGTTTCTTCTCTTTTCCTCTGCTGTAACCCGTGCTTTCCCTTGGTCTATAAAAGAGAAAGCAGGACATCCCATGGAGGGGGACTTGAATCGGATCGATACAGGCCAGACCCGATCGAACTATCATGAACCCATCGAACCTCGAACCGATCAGAACACAACACAAGCACGCGGTCGAGCAGCAACCGAGCTCCTGGCACCCGTTCATTCTTTCCACCAAAGACTTAGGACATATCCCTCTTTCGCCCGTTTGTAACCCCTACTATAAACTTTTGGTACTAGTAACACGAGCAGCAGCAACGAACTGGACGTAGGGACATTCTGCCCAAACCAGTATAAACCTCGTATCCTCTTAGCACACCATCCGAGCCAGACGCGCAATACTAAAAATTTACTCATTAGTGGTAACTCGAAACACCGACATCAACCATACAGAAAATAGAGTCATCTTATCCTCCACAAATCAGAGACAGGACCATCCCCACCCCACTTTGTCTCCCAACGAAATGCTATCTTATAGTCAGTAAGAACTAGGTAATAGTATTTTTTTATTATCGGGTAGTTCGTTGTGATAGCAGCTAACTATTAGCTATCTAGATTTAAACATCCCTTAATGAACTTCGTTTTTTTCTGAAATAAAGTGGGTTGTTTGCTGCGTGATATTTGCTTTGTGGGTCCATTTGATGTTGCTTCATTTTTTACGGTTTCTTGATTCGGTTAGGACAAGAGATCAAAGCTGAGGACGAGGACCAAACTTCTTGAATATCAAAACCGAAGCCGAAACGAAAACCGACACTTCGACTCGGTTAAGTTCAGTTCAGCTCGATTTTTGGTTTACGATTAAAATCTGCTAGGGGTATTGTAAACTTTTTTTTTGAAAAATCATATGTCGAATATCTATTTTAATTTTTATCATTTAATGTGGAAAAAAAATAAAAAGACATGGAAAGGGAAAAAATTGCAACATAAAAAAACAGCATGAACAGTGGGATTTTTAGTCCAGCCGAACACTCCTGCAAACTGGCTGCCAACTGCATTTTGTACTCAACATGAGAACTTCTCCTAGGTCCCAGGCTCGTGAATGAACATGGGCCAAACTAGCGCTAATTGACCATGGGCCAAACCAGCTCTAGTGGGCCGCATGAAATACACTAGCCCAGGGCTGCTGTTGCACTCTGCCCTCGGCAAGGAAAGGAATTTGTGCCATCTCGGTAGGGAAGGAGAACAAGCGGCAACAAGCACATGGGCTCATGGCCTTGTTCAGGTAAGGTTTCGGATGGTGATACCTTGGCTGAGATGAGAAATATTTTTTTGTGTGTGACTTGCTGAGATGAGAAATATTAAATTAAGCCAGATGCTAGTGTAGCTTAGAGCCTAAACGATAGGAATTTTCCCCAAAAATTTCCTGCGTAATAAAAACAAGAACCGAGAATAAAGGTCAACTTGTTTGCTAAGTGTTGAATTCATTGGTAACATGATTAAAGGTCAACATGGTGTTTGCTAAGTGTGTGAGCAGGTGATTGATGTTGTCATATACATTTGAAATGTACTCTATTGCATACATCATTATGAATAATCAAGGCTCAAATTGAATGGCAAACGTGCATGGTATTTCATACGTGACATATTGTGATAATATGGCAAGTCAAAGTATGTGAAGGAGAAGAGACATGAACTTATGCATGTACGTGGTCACATTGTGTTGGCTTGCATCTATATTATGAAATATCATTGAACCAAGCAACTTGACAAGCATAACAGATGAACATATCAAAAGGGACATGTTGGTCGATGGATATCAAATGAAGTCTCAAATGTGAAGATCGGTCAAGGTCTGCATTAGGAAATCAAAGCGAGCACTGTTGAGAAGGAAGTTCATGAAAACAATTAGTGCAAGCAAAAGACAACAATGCAAATGAAGATAGATTTCAATTTGTGCTTATTGTTGATTCAAGAAAAGGTGTGACTTGAGGATAGCTTTGAGAGAGTGAAGATAGCAAGGAATCGACTTTGAGGTACTAAGCGAAGGTGAAGGGCAAGCGACGGCTCAACTTCGAGAGACCATGGGCTAAGGTGATAAAGATAGTACTTACATTTAATTGAGGCACTAATCAAACTATGAGAAGTCATATCTTAGGGAGAACCAAATCTTTGTTTAATCATATGAAGAAGTGACTTGATGCTATAGAGTGAACTCATATATTGAAACGGGTCAAGTCATATGCTCAAGGGGTATTGCTCAAATGATGAAGATAAACTAGTTGCAACTCTTGTGAAAATAAATCGAGAAAAAATAGTAGTTTAATTCTACTTTTTCATTTAATCTTGAGTTCATAGGTATGCCGTACTATCAAGAGAGATGCAACATAAATTTATAGATGAGCCTTTGTGGCTTGTGACACACAAGCCCGGTCCGGAGGGAGAGAGGGGGTCGAGGGGTGCGACCGCACTGGGCCCTCGAATTCAAGGGGCCCACCCTCATGTATGTCTATTATAGGTAGGAAAAAGTCTACTTTACCTCCCTCAACTATCGTAAAAGTTAGTTTTTTCTTTCCGAACTAGAAAACCAGACATAACTCCTCCCCCATCTTTTCAAACCGGACATATGACCTCCCTAGCTGTTTCTCTAGGTGTTTTTTTTCTTTTATATTTATTTTGGCTGAATCTTTGAAAAATCATAGTAAATTACAAAAAAATCATAAAATGGAAAATCCAATTTTTTCTTGGATCACATGAGTAGATCTACACAACAAACATATGATATGGTATGCTTTAGTATAAAATTTGTGCTCTAGCTTTAGATCTATGCTTTTATGTGATTAATTCATAGCTACAAATTCTGTGGTTCTATTGTTGTGAAATTTTTATGGTGGACTAATCATTGTATGCTTGAGAGGTAGTAAAAATTTCATGCTCATTGGATCATGTATGACTGAGTTATAGATTTGTTCAGGTTTGTGCTTATTAAATAGTTTAAAATAATTAAAAGTGTGTAATAGAAAATGTATGTTCTCTGTGTAATTTGATATGTGACAACATGATTATGTTAAGTGTTCATACGATATAACAATAGTGATAATACACGGAGAACCCATATTTTCTTATTTTACACACTTTTAACTATTTAATAAGCACAAACCTGAATAAATCTATAACTCACTCATACATGATCCAATGAGCATGGATTTTTTACTTCATCTCAAACATACAATGATTAGTCCACCATAAAAAATTACCACAATAGGACCACAAATACTGCATCTATGAAATAATCACAAAAAAGCATTGATCTAAAGCTAGAGCAAAAATTTTGTAAACATACCATATCATATGTTTACTGTGTAGATCTACTCATGTGGAGTCCAACAAAATTGGATCATCTGTTTTATGATTTTTTATAATTTACTATGATTTTTCTTAGCCGAACCGCTAGGCACTTTTGCGATAGTTGATGGAGATAAAGTAGACTTTTTATATAAGTGGCCTTTGGCCCAACTCAAGAAACATGGCCCATTGGAAGAAACAGAAGGGGCAGAACCACAGAAGCATATACTCCCTTTGTCCCAAATTATTTATCGCTTTTGGTTTTCGTGCCGCAAGTTTGACTCGATTTATAGAAAATACGTGTAACATTTGACGCGCCATATCGCGATCTAGACACAGTGTCAAGTGAGCTAGGATCGGTCATCGCATCCTTAGTGGTGCGCCACATCGGCGCCTGGGTGTGATGCAAAATGAGCAAGGGTCTTCATACCTACCTCGGCGGGTGCGAAAGGTAAGTAAGCTAGTCGAGCCAATTATGATCCGTTTAGATAGCTAGAATGTAGGGTCCCTTATAGGTAAGTTAAGAGAGTTAGTGGACATAATGGCTAGGAGGCGTATAAATATCTTATGCGTCTAAGAGACTAAATGGAAGGGGCAGAAGGCATAGGAGGTGGACAATACCGGCTTCAAGCTCTGGTACACAGGGATAACTTCAAATAAAAATAGAGTAGGAGTTTTGATTGATTAGAGCCTCAAGGATGGTATGGTGGAGGTGAGAAGGCAAGGGGATAGGATCATCTTAGTTAAACTTGTTATTAGTGATATGGTCTTAAACGTAATTAGTGCGTATGCCCCCCAAGTAGGCCATGATGAGAGTGCTAAACGACTTTTCTGGGAAGACTTATATCGCTTGGTTAGAGCTGTCCCTAGTAGCGAGAAGCTCTTTATAGGAGGTGATCTTAATGGCCATGTAGGTACATCAAGTGCAGGTTTCAAGGCGGTTCATGGGTGTTTCGGATATGGTAGTAGGAACCAGGAGGGAGAGAAAGTCTTAGACTTCGCTATAGCTTTTGATATGATGATAGCTAAGACTTTCTTCCATAAGAGACAGTCCCATTTAGTGACCTTTAGTAGCGGCCAGTACTCTAGTCAAATTGACTTTGTCCTTACAAGGAGGGATAAACAAACATGCGTGGACTGTAAAGTGATACATGGAGAATATGTGGTCGCTCAACACAAGATGGTGGTGGCTGACTTATGCTTTCTGGTGCAAGCTCGTGGGAACAAATAAGCTATGGTTGCTAGAATGAAGTGGTGGAAATTAGAAGGGGAGACATGAAAGGTCTTTAAGGAAAAGGTCATTGAAGAGGGCCCTTGGAATAATAAAGGCGATGCAAACACCATGTGGGAAAAGATGGCAACATGCGTTCGGAAGGTTGCTTCAGAGGTGCTTGGAGTGATCAAAGGGAGCGGATGTGACTCGAAAGACACTTAGTGGTGGAATGAAGATGTGCAAAAGGCTATTAAGAAAAAAGAGTGCTATAAGCGCTTGTATCATGATAGGTGTGCAAACAACATAGAGAAGTACAAGGTGGCAAAGAAGACTGCAAAACGAGTAGTGAGTGAGGTAAAGTGGTGGGCCTATGAGGACCTTTACTGATGTTTGAGTATGAAGGAAGGATGAAAGGACATTTATAGGATGGCTAAGGCTTGCGATAGGAAGACAAGGGACTTCAATCAAGTCAAGTGCATAAAGGATAAGAGGAAACAACTCTTGGTGAAGGAGGATGAGATCAGACATAGATAGCAAGAGTATTTTGATAAATTATTTAATTGTGAGAACGAGAACACCACCATTCGGCTGGACGACTCGTTTGATGACACTAACAGGTGCTTTGTGCGGAGGATTCAAGAATCAGAGGTTAGAGAAGCCTTGAAAAGGATAAAAGGGGGCAAAGCGATGAGCACTGATGGTATCCCAATCAAGGTGTGGAGATGTCTCGGGGATATAGCTATAGTATGGCTAACCAAGATGTTCAACAATATCTTTCGATCGAACAAGATGTCTGAGGAGTAGAGAAAAAGCATATTAGTACCAATCTATTAAAAACAAGGGAGATATCCAAAGTGGTACTAATTATCGATCAGCACCTACGAGGAACGACGCAGATATCAACAAATCAATTTGGTTGCATACCCGGAAGGTCAACCACAGAAGCAATCTTCTTAATAAGACATGTTGTGGAGCGGTTTAGAGAGCAGAAGAAGGACCTCCACTTGGTTTTCATTGACTTAGAGAAGGCTTATGACAAGATACCAACAAATATTATGTTGTGGGGTTTAGACAAACATAAAGTCTCATCAAAGTACGTGACCCACATCAAGGACATGTACAACAATGTTGTGACTAGTGTTCGAACAAACGATGATAACACAGATTACTTCTCGATTAAAATTGGACTTCATCAAGAGTCAGCCTTAAGCCCGTATCTCTTTGCCTTGCTAATGGATGAGGTTACCAGAAACATACAAGGGGATATCCCTTGGTGTATGTTGTTCGCTGATGATATAGTGTTAGTGGACGAAAGCCAGACAGGAGTAAATAGGAAACTAGAGTTATGGCGGCAGTTCCTTTAGTCTAAAGGTTTTAGATTAAGCAGAACTAAAACCGAATACATGAGATGCGACTTTAGCGGAGTTGTACAGAAGGAGGAAGATGTGAGTTTAGAAAGTCAAGTAGTGCCTAAGAAGGATGTCTTTCGGTATCTGGGATCGATACTACAGAGGGATGAAGATATTGATGCAGACGTTAGCTATAGAATCAAAGCAGGGTGGATCAAGTGGCGATAAGCTTCTGGCATTATCTGTGATAAGAGGGTACCACAAAAGCTAAAAGACAAGTTCTATAGAACGATGATTAGACTGACTATGTTGTATGGAGCAGAATATTGGCCTACAAAGATTCGACATGTTCAACAACTGAGTGTTGCAGAAATACGTATGTTGCGATGGATTTACGGTCACACAAGAATGGACCGAGTTCGGAACGATGATATACATGATCGCATAGAGGTAGCACCAATTGAAGAAAAACTTATCCAACATCGATTGAGGTGGTTTGACCATGTCTAAAGGAGACCTTCAGAGGCACCAGTGCATTATGGAGTCTATGTTTGAATAATATGATGAGAGGTAGAGGAAGACTGAAATTAACATGGAGGAGGCAATAAAAAAGATTTGAAAGATTATGATATATCTATAGATCTATATTTGAATAGAAGTACTTGGAAAGCAGTTATTGAAGTGCCTGAACCATGACTTAGGGCTCTGGATGGGTTTCAACTTTAGCCTACCCCAACTTGCTTGAGACTAAAAGGCTATGAAGTTGTTGTATTTGTATCTCCAAATATATTTATTAAAAAATTAGATTCAAAGATCTTTCTAATGATATCAATTATGTGTCATAAATATTATTTTTTTAGTATATATAATGTCAAAGTTATTTTTCAGGAAGCGAAAACGACATATATTTTAGTACTAAGGGAGAAGAGACATGAGAGCGGAAGCGACGTCCGACCCGACGTTTTATCTTCGGAAAAAGTCTACTTAACCCCCTCCACCTTTTATATATGGTCTACTTCACCCCAAAACTATGAAACCATCTGTTTTACCCCCTGAACTTTCCAAAACCATCTATTTTACCCTCCTGGACTGTTTTTGACAGCGATTTTGCTACAGTAACAGCGGGTTTGCTACCGTGCCGGTGGGTTTGAATTTTTTTATTTATTTTCGATGAATTTTTGAAAAATCATAGAAAAATCATAAAATAAAAAATCTAATTTTATTGGACTCCACATGAGTAGATCTACATAGTGAATATATAATACGGTATGCTTTTGTACAAAATTTTTACTGTAGCCTTAGATTAATTGGAAAATCTAATTTTGTCTGTAATTAATTGGAATAATTCATAGCTGCAGCTTTTATGGTCCAATTGTGGTGAAATTTTTATGGTACACTAATTATTGTATGCTTGAACTATAGTAAAAATTTCGTACTCATTGGGCTATGTATAACTTAGTTATAGATAAATTCTAATTAATTACAGAAAAAATTGGATTTTCCAATTAATCTAAAGCTAAAAAAAAAATTGTACTATGGTTTTTTTTGGCTATTTTATGCGTTGAGAAGAAATTATTAGATGAGACTAACACTGATGCCATCATCAATGCCTTTGCTTCTGGAAATGCTAAAATTTTAAGGTATCATCCATGAGCAATAGCCTTTTTAAGTAGTGTGAGCTCATAAAATTTTTGAATGCAGATGACATTTTTTTTGTCAGAAAAGTACCATATATCAGGTTCAAAACTAAATATTTGATGACGATGACCTGTTTGGCATAGTCAATCGCACTCCACTTTAGATCTGGAGTTTGTATTATAAAACTAATAAGAACGCTAATAATCTATATATACCTAATATTAAATAGCTAAATTTTTGTCGTATTTTTTTGTTTTGCCTATCCTCTCCTGATTTGGGATTCTTTTTCCCCCTTAGTGCCGCCAGCCCTCCCGCCTTTCTATTCCACCTGCCCACTTTTATGTTTCCAGTTCTGTTCTCCGTCAGCGCGTCTATGTTTAGGATTTTTTTCCCCATTCCACGTTTCTGTTGGACTCGGTTTTTGTCTTCATTGCTTGGTTTGATTTTGCGCTGACATTTTTGGTCTCCCTGTTCCACTTGGTTTTTTTTCCCGCTCGATTTTTGGGCCCGATTCTTTTTCCCACATGTTCCTCTGCTCCGGTAATTTTTCCTCATGAAAAATAAATAGCAAATATAATATTATGGACCTTTGAACCATTGACCCTTACCTAAAATTTCCACCACTAAATTATTGATATAGTTTTAAATCGAGATAATTTTTTTTATTAAAATCTAGATCAGCCAAAGGTCCAACTAATAAATCATTAACTAGAACCTGAGCACCTAATATTAAAAAGCCAAAAATTTTATTTTGTCTTTTCCCAAATTGCCCTCGCATCTCTTACGATTTGTATCTGACCCGGACTCACGACCCATATGTGCTCCTATGAGTCAAAACCACACGTTCTTGTACGTGTAGCAATGATACGGAATCTGATTCAGTACATAGTGACACAGTCATTACAGAGACTTTGAACCACAAGTTGTTCATGTATGTAGCAATGATACGGAGTCCGATGCAACATATGGGCCCGTTTAATTTGCTATCTCTATCTATACTTCATATTAAAAAGCTAAAATTTGCTCCATAAATTTCTTGTCCAGCCCTATCACAACGAGTAGCCTTTCAGCCAAACACCTACTCCCGCCGTGTTCGTGTGGCGTTTGTAGGTTTTTTGTCTCACTGGGCCGCTCCTTCCAAGCTCCCACTGCGTCCTTGCATCAGTTTTTGTGCCGGCCGGCTTGGTCGATCTCGTTGCAATTTATATAAGCACAATCTGCAATTTTCAGTTTCGAGAATAAAAACCCTGTTTGACAAAACCACAAACTCAACAAAATCTAATCCCTGTGTTGGCACAAAGATAATTAACGATTTACAGTTGTTTATATAGTTAGACAAGGAAAAAAAGATATACATATGTCATAACAAATAACAAAGACAAATAGTAAATTACAAAAGTAACAAATTATTTGTACTAGTTGGTTGTATAATAGTGTTGACTAAAAATATCTTAAAATTCAGGCAAAGTACAGGAGAAGTACTAAAAAAAATCCACGGTTTCTTAAGAAGGAACTCTCTATCTAAGAGGCCTACCTACCTATAAATGGCCACTAAAAACCTCTCTATGCTAGCTACTATTCGAGGCACGACGCAAGCTTGGCGCGGAATTAAAGTTATAATAAAGAAAGAAAAGCACACGATAGATGGAGAAGCTTTATCATCCATGCTCCTTGCCTTGCGTTCCAGGTATTATTTTATTAGATCCCTTGCTTATAACGAGAGGCCAGATCCATGTGTCCCAACCGAAACTTTGGATTGTGCCCCATATAAATATAGGCGTACAGATCGATCGAGTACGCAGGCAATGACAAGACTACAGCCTGCTTGGTTGATCCAGTTGTGGCGGATTTCGACTGATTTAATAGTGTTATGTGAGACAAGCTGAAATAAGCTGGAATGTGACCAGCTGAACACGCTTTCTAGCAGCTTGGGACTGAAGAGAAAGGAAAGAAAAGAAAAGAAAAGCACACAACCAGCGCTAGCTTTTATCTGTCTCGTCTGTCGTCCGTGCTCTTTGCTTGATCACAATAGTATTCCTGGTCCCGTACTATGCAATATGCATGGGCCCTTGTTTTGTGAAATGAGGTAGAGTTCACACGTTGTCGTCTCATTCTTTTAGTATTTTGTTTTGTTTTGTTGGTGGAATTGAAATCAAACATTAGCAATATAAATCATGAATAACTTTTAAGTTGTTGAGTTTAAAAATGTGAAAATCATATGAATAGATTTGTCTTGAAAAGTACTTTTATAAAAATATACATATATCACTTTCTGATAAATATTTTTATAAAAATAAGAAGTCAAACTTATGCTTTGAAGACCATGTCACTGTCCAAAACGACTTGAGTTACCAATACGGAGGGGATACTAGTATGAGGAACAATTTTTCACTAAATTTGGGGTGGATGGACTTATAAGAATGCATCATCTTAATTATCAAGAAGGGTGGTGGATTCCCTAAACCAAAGAATTCCTTGCTTGGTTCTTTATACACGGGAGGTCCAATCCAACTCTAACTTTGGATTGATGCTATATGTATAGCTTGTTTATCAATCCACATTGCTTGCAGACTGCAGAGAGCTATATATATAGGACTACATACACATATCTTTGCAACTGTGCATGCCGTCAGCATTATTATCATGCATGCATTCATATTGGTTGTCATATAGATATATACATCATCAGAGCGGGGTGCAAGCTAAACCCACCACTAAATAGCTAGCTAGCTAGCTAATACAATGATGAGCATCTCAAGTGTGGTGGACTGGTGGGAAGAGTGGCAGCTGCGCATCCTTGTCTTGGGCAGCCTCGCCATTCAGCTGTACCTTGCAGTCGTCGCCCCCTTCCGTAAGCTGACAGGTCTCGGTTACAAAAATAGACTTCTTATCTGGGTGTCTCAAAGCTCTAGTTTGTTTTTGGTAAATTGATAAAACCCTAAATGCTAACCTAGTTTATCAAAATGATTATGAGATAGATAGTACTACTCCAAGTGGTAAAGCAAATGAAGATCATGACATGATGATGGTAATGCCATGGTATTGATCAAATGCTTGGACTTAAAAAAGAAGAAAGAAAAACAAAAAGCTCAAGTCAAAGGTGAAATTGATAGGAGCTTTTCGGTTTAGTGATCGAGACACTTAGAGAGTGTGATCACATTTAGGATCGATAGCCGTACTATTAAGAGGGATGAAACTCATATCGAAATGCGGTTATCAAAGTGCCACTAGATGCTATAACTCATTGCATATGCATTTAGGATCCAGTGGAAAGGTAACACTCTTGAAAATGTTTATGAAAATATGCTAACACACGTGCACAAGGTGGCACACTTGGTGGTTGGCACATTTGAGCAAGGGTGGAGAAGTTGGTGAATCGAAGGAGGTGTTTTTCACTGTCAAACAGTGACCGGACGTTGGTCACGTGGTGACCGGACTCTGGGAAGCAGCGTCCGGTCAATTATAAAAGAAGATGGTACTCTCGGCCTGAGACCGGACATAGGCGACTGGACTCTGGCTGAACACTGTTCAGCGTCCGGTCCTGCTGATGTGGCGGCGCACAGAGAAGAGCGTGAGTGACCGAACACTGGGCGGGTCCGATCGGGCATGACCGGACACGTTCATTCATGAATTTCCACCTATGGAATCTTACTGGAAGTGATCGGACGCTGGGGTCCTGCGCCCAGCCCTGATCAAACTGACGCGTCCGATCATGAATGGAACCTCTCTAGAAACGACCGGACTCAGCGGAGGTGTGTCCGGTCTTGGCACTGTGCTACGTCCGGTCATCACTTGACCATTGAGATCAAGCGACTAAGGTTGAACGGAGGTGACACGTGGCGTACATCTGTTGACCGGACGCTAGACTGGGTGCGTCTGGTCAATCTGACCGGAGCGTCTGGTTGCCCCGAGCAGTGCCCAGTGAAGGGGTACAATGGCTCTATTTCGTGGGGGCTTCTATTTAAGCCCCATGACCGGCTCAAGCTCATCCTGTTGGCCATTTGCATTGACATAGCAACCTTATGAACTTAGCCAAAGCCCTCCCACTCATCTCCATCATTGATTCATCATCTTTGTGAGATTGAGAGAGAATCCAAGTGCATTGCTTGAGTGTTTGCATCTAGAGGCACTTGGTGTTCGTGTTTCGCTACGGGATTTGCTCGTTACTCTTGGTGGTTGTCGCCACCTAGACGACTTGGAGCAACGAGGATCGTCGAGTGGATGTTGGTGATTGTCTTCGGCTCCGATCGTGGTGATTGTAAGGGGTTCTTGACCTTTCCCCGGTGGAGAGCCAAAAGGTACTCTAGCAAATTGCTCGTGGCTTGTGTGATCCTCATCTTGTGTTGGTTGTGCGGCACCCTATTGAGGGTTTGACGTGTGATGCCAATTAGCGCGTGAACCTCCAAGTGAGTGAATCACCACAACGAGGACTAGCTTATCGGCAAGCAAGTGAAACTTGGTAAAAAATTATTATGTCATCATTTGATTCCGAGGTGATTGGTTTTCATTGGTATTCATTCTTATGATTGATTGGTTCATTCGTGGACTCGGCGGTATAACCATCTTGCTCTATCTCTTTACATTACCGTAAACTAGTTGTCATGCTCTCTAGTGTAGCTAGTCGTGAGAGCTTGTTAGTTTGGTTAGTATGGCTCTTTAGTTAGCCTTTAAGAGCACACTAACTTAGTGTAGTGACATAGCTATTATGTGGATAGAGACTATAGAAACTAGAATTGTGGTAGGTGGCTTGCATTTTTTAGTAGGCTAGCGCAACACTCGTTTCGCCTTATATTTGTCTAACCAGTTTGCTAAGTGTTGTTGTAGAATTTTTAATAGGCTATTCAACCCCCTCTAGCCATTAGGACCTTTCAGTGTCGTACCTGGGTAAGGATGCTCTTGCGATATACGCCCTCGCCACACTCTTCAACTGCCAGATGAGGCTGCAACACAATGCCTCTTCTTCTATGATGAATGGTAGCCATGACCTAGAGGCGCTCTGGGCACCTATCTTGCTGATGCACCTAGGTGGGTGAATGACCAAATCCGCCTACAACAGGGAGGACAATGAGTTGTGGCTATGGCATGTTGGCATCGCAATCTCTCAGGTATTCATTAATAACATGATGTTAAAAAAACCATGAATATAAATTAGAGTCCATGGCTAATCAAAATTGCTCATTCTGTTAATCCAATAGAGCTACAATTTATATTGTTGGAAAGATTATTAAATTCTCCATAACTTTCTTATAGAACACTTTTCCAAATTCTATAGTTCAGGTAGTCGAAAGCAGTGCACAACAGAAACTATTCCAGGCTTCAAACAACATCGATGTATCATCTTGTGATTTTCATAACTTCATAACCATCATATCTATCAAGGTGATTCTTGTGGTCAGAGAAAGATATTGAAGTCTAATATTGTCTAGAATTTTGTCATGATTTTTGGTAGTCCAAAGACAGAGATATAAACTGATAAAGATAGGTTGCTCTGACGGCACGATAGAGAAAATAGGAGAGAACCAAAACCCGACTATTTATTTCATTAATCCTTATACCTTAGGCCTATAAACTAAATAAAATTATGGGAACACCCAAAAAGATCATTGCAATCATTACAAAGATTCAAAACAAGCAGAAGCATAATAACAATTCAACAAAGCACTAAAGGTGCACAATTCAATCATTGACTCAACTTGCCATACTATCGTCCTCTTTGTACTAGGGGTAACAATCCTAAGACCCATCTTTAGATTACGCAAGAACATGGTGAGGAATAGATCTAAAAGCACATCAAATTAAGGAGTGAAGATAAGATCAAAGATTTCAAAATAAGCACCAAGGTAGAGATGAATAACAAGGATAGAGATATAGTAGAGAAGAAAATATCAAGGTTCATAGAGCAAGGGTTTTTGTAGCAACTTCTAAACCTTAGAACGACCAGTTTCTACTAGGCTTGTGTCCTACAGTCAGCATTGCTCTGATACCACTTTGTAGCATCCGATTTTAAGGACAAAACCAGATACACTCCATATGTGAGCCCAAGAAGTCAAATCTCACATATAGCTACAAATAAGGGTAATATCAATAGACAATGCTTAATATATAACATACTTAGTATAAATGATATAACCTTAAACAACAAACATCGAAAAAGACAACTCCGATTTTTGAGTGAAGACTCTAATTCCACAGGGACAACTGACTGGTTGATTACAAGCCTAATTTCTCCAAACTCTAGCAATCTGGTACCCATCAGAGATTTTTTTTCAAATATGTGAAAAATAAAGCAAGCGTAAGTACATGTCGTACTCAACAAATATAACATGGGGTTCATGAGGCTCAAAAGGCTGACACTGGTTTAACAGTGATTAGCTTTTAATTGTCACAATTTTAGCATAGGAGTAGCAACAAGTTTATCACAAGCCCATATAAACACATGATCTGGTAAACATGAATAATGAATAGCATAAATAGTAATCATTAGTGAGCACCTTTATCATCAGTATCATCAGTGTTCATCGTCTATTTCGTAAATATTCCAAGGCCGTTTGTGACCGTGAGCACGGCTGATATACCAGTTTTACACTCTGTAGAGGTTATACACTTTCACTGTGAGTCGTGATTTATCCTTTTGCCCGAGGTAGCTAATCTCTTGACCCACTTCCAAGGAAGGTCGACAGGGTTCACTATAAAACTTTTCAAAGGTTCGTTTAACAAGTTAGGGCCATTAGATTAACTCGGCAAACAGATATAGGAACCCCCCCTATCGAATGGCACAATGACACGCAGCCTATACACATAAGAGTAGAGACTGTCATATACCCGATTCATCAAGCCATTCTTACATCATAACGGTAACCTCTAACAAGCTAGAAAAGATTCTCATACTGAGCTAAAGCCAGAGGCATGTAGCCCTCATAGCTGTACTATAAGTCCCAGATGTTCGCTTACAGATAAGTCCTTAGGGAGAGAAATCTAGAGCACCATAAAAACAACCCAATGCTCTAGCCCCCTAATTCTATGTTGCTAAAAACATCTTTTAATGTTTATTTCATATTCCATTAGTCAAGTTACAAGATCATGGTTTCAGTTTAGCACTGGCATCATACTAACCAATGCAATACCCCATAGGTGACAAGGAATCCAGGATACTAAATAGCTAGGAAAATTACTATGGTTGCCAAGGTAAACACATGTAGTATGAATTAAATGATTAAAGGTATATAGGACAACAACGAAGATCCCATGCTATACTTGCCTTAAACTTAGATCCTTCTTCTAGTCCAAACCTTCAAAGATCTGCTTCTAGATTCACCACGTATAGCTCACCGACTGGACATGATCATAGAGCACCACACAAGCATTCATGCAATCATACATGAAGCAAACAATAGATCTAAATTAAAACAGTACACAAAATATAAAATCAAGATAAAAAGTTTGTAAAACGAATCTACGTCTCGCTACGAACTCACAGACACGAAAAGCACTCTAATCGGAGCTATAACAAAAAAAGTTATGAATTAAATAAGATTTTCTTTAATAAAATAATAGATTAAATCTAACCATGAATTTCAAAAGTTGAAAATATATTTAACAGTTGGATGAACATGTAGATTACTCAATTACAAATTTAATGCAACTTGAATGGATCAAAACGGAGTTAAAACAAAGATTTTATGGCCTAAATAAGACTAGTGGCAAAACTGTAAATAGATAAAAGCGTATTTTGAATCTAACCGAAGAGACTACATTTTTAAAAGAAGAAAACGTATTTTGAATCTAACAGAGGGATTTTACGCTTTTTGAAAGAGAAAACGTATTCTGAATCTACTAGAAAGAAACTATGCTTTCAGAATAGGAAAACGTATTTTGGAAGTGCGCCATGGACAACGAGTTATATTACATGAAACTGCAGGGGCTCTTTTGCAAATAAACCCGGCGAAGGGGTACGGGCGATCTTGGATCGTTGGATTGAATCTGGACGGCCCAAATTAGAAAGGAGGGGGAGAGAGAGTCACCGGCCGGAGAAGAAAATCGACGTGACGGAGCTCCATTATCGGTGGCGAGAAGCTCCCCGGAGGGCTTGGTTTGGGCCCTAAAGGCCACGGTTTGACGAGTTGAGAGCACAGGGAATAAGAGAAGAAGATGGTGAACTAACCTATGGCCTTCTTAGGGTCGACGACAGATCTATGGCATCGGGCAGCGCGGCGGCGATGGCGACGACGAGAGTAGGAGGAGAAAAATCTAATTTACTACACGAGGGATTTCCCAAACTAGGGGCTCCCCTTACGGTAGTTTTGGTGTGCTTTGCCCAAAGGGTTGGTACATGTTTATAGGAAGAAAAACTTCCCGCATCTACATCAACTAGCAATATGATACTAATTGATGTTGCATCCTCCACATTTACTAATGGACCTAAATAATTATTAAAGCCCATTAGTAAATAAATGCATGAGCCTTTGAGATTTATTAGGATTATTGCACATGGGCTTTGAGAGTTGGTTGGAAAATGAGATATATTATTTATTTTCAGAATTAATTAATTTCACGAAAAAAATAATTCTAGAAAAGTCTAGAATTGATATTTAAGCCACGAAAAATACTCCGAGACCTCCGAAAATTTGGGGAAAATTTCCAGAGACACTTTGGAACATGATAAACCCAAATAAAGTATTTGGAGCTCATGAAAAGATTGTTGGGAATGTGGAACATAAAGATTAAGGTGAAGGAGGTAGAAATTAAATTTTAGAAAGAAGCTAGAAAATTCCTAGAGATAGATATTCATCTCCTAAACATATTAAAAAAACACATTTTGCACATAGAAACACAAGGTGCGACCGGCATGAATGCAACAAACACGTTTCTACCTTAAGTCAAATTTTAATCTAATGAAAATTTATTATTTTCCCATATTTTCATGAGCATAAAAATACAAAATGAAATCATTTTAGCTCTATTTCAAGAGAAGCAAATTTTATGGTGTTATAATTCTACCCCCGTTAAGATGAATCTCGTCCTCGAGATTCGGAAGATGGTGATAAAAGAGATAGATTCTCCGCCTTTGGATTCTTCTCTACTTTGAATACCTGTTAACCATACTCCAAGTAACTTGTCAAACTGATTCCAAGATTCTGAAAGGTACTCCAAACAATACTCAGGTAACTCCAATCACTAGGCCACCTTTCCTTTTTAGTCCATAATATCAATTCTTTTTCTTAAAATATTCACCTTCCAATGGAGCCTCCTTACTCTCTTGATCCAAAATAGATTCTATTACCAACTTTAAAACATTAGTGACTTCAGATGCTCAGATCAAGTTGCTCAACTCTCAAACGACTATTCTTAGTCCATGGTGTCGTTCAAATCTTCTTAGCATAACTCTCTCTTGCTAAAGACATCGACAACGACTTTTGCTTCTCCAAGTGATAGCACTTTTCTAAGTCATAAAACCTTGAAGGCTTCAATCCATCAATGATGTCACAAGCTCAAAACCATCTTACTGAAGATGTCCTTTAGATTCTTGTGATCCACTTAGATGTCACTTTTACACCCCAGAAGCTAGCACTTCCATGCTCCACAATGGATAACTCCACATAATATGTTGGGTAATCCAACTCACGCTTCCTTAGTTGACTTAATAAACAAGGTACTACTTTTTTTTCTTGCATAAGGACACATCCCACATCTTGATAAGGTGTGTCATAGTAGATATAAAGCTCTTGTCCAGATCTAGCAAAGCTAATACTTAGGTTTTACTTCAACCTCTCTTTTTTTACTCCCTCAAAACTTAGCTGAGGTCTCTTGGTCCGAACTTAAAACCTTCTTCAGTAACACTATCAATACCTTGACGATTTTGGATAAACCTCCCTTGAACCTCTAACCAAATCTCATTATTGAAAACTCTAAGTTTTTCTCACATCTTTGAGTGGGTTCCTATTATATCATTAACTTTCTTCAATCCAAACCTTCTTGTCATGATTAGTATATCATTGGGATTTTCTAAGACTCCATAGAACCATCTATAGTTATCAGATATCTCATTCCTATGTCATCAATGCCTACTTGTCCTAGGTACGTTGAAGATTGGACTCCTAGCTGAGGATAGCTCGAATTGCAGAGCCATATTGACGAATGCATCCATTCCTCGTAGATGATCCAATAACTTATCAACCGAGCAAAGGATACTTACTCTGGATGATGAAACCCTTAAGTGATATACATCCACTGGGTACCACCTTTTTATTAGATTAACCGATTCTTCCAAGTGAGAGCTAGAGAGCCTAACTAAACTTCATATGGCACCTTGAGCATTCGGACCATTCTTAGTTAGATAGTTGGCAAAAGCGTGATTGTCTATCTTATTGATCTCCTCCAAAGGTATTTGTTCCTACAAAGGTTTTGATCCTGTGACCTATGGGTTATGGGCCCACCACGCTTCTGCAGCGCAAACTAGAACATATGATACTTCATCTTGCAAATTATTCAACTTGGCTACCCCCTTAACAAAAATTAAACTAGGGGACACAAAAAGGGTAGCTTGCACCTTCTTATAGATGAGCTAACTAGTATCAAGACGTTCTGACATCCCAATGCTACTCTCATGTATGAGCAAGAACAAGAAATCTGAAATTCCTTGCGAGTAGAAAAGCAACAGTGCAGTAAAATAGCTATAACTCTCATTCTGTTAATCTAATAGAGCTACAATTTATATTGTTGGAAAGATTATCAAATTATCCACAACTTTCTTATAGAACACTTTTCCAAATTCTGTAGTTCAGGTAGTCGAAAGCAGTGCACAACAAAAACTATTCTAGGTTTCAAACAGCATCGATGTATCGTCTTGTGATTTTCATAACTCCATAACCAACATAGATATCAAGGTGATTCTTGTGGTCAAAGAAAGATATTGAAGTCTAATGTCGTCCAGAAATTTTTCATGATTTTTGGTAGTCCAAAGACAGAGATATAAACTGATAAAGGTAGGTTGCTCCGAAGGCACAATAGAGAAAATAGGAGAGAACCAAAACCTGACTATTTATTTCATTAATCCTTATACCTTAGGCGTATAAACTAAATGAAATTGTGGGAACACCCAACAAGATCATTACAACCATTATAAAGATTCAAAATAAGCAGAAGCATAATGACAATTCAACAAAGCAGTAAAGGTGCACAATTCAATCATTGACTCAACTTGCGATACTATCGTCCTCATTGTACTAGGGGTAACAATCATAAGACTCATCTTTAGATTACGCAAGAAGGTGGTGATGAACAGTTCTAAAAGTATATCAAATCAAGGAGTGAAGATGAGAACAAAGACTTTAAAATAAGCCCCAAGGTAGAGAAGAATAACAAGGGTAGAGATATAGTAGAGAAGAAAATATCAAGGTTCATAGAGCAAGGGTTTTTGTAGCAACTTCTAAACCTTAGAACGATAAGTTTCTACTAGGCTTGCGTCCTATAGCCATCATTGCTCTGATACCACTTTGTAGCACCCAGTTTTAAGGACAAAACCAGATACACTCCACGTATGAGCCCAGAAAGTTAAATGTCACATATAGTTACAAATAAGGGTAATATCAATAGACAATGCTCAATATATAACGTACTTAGTATATAGGATATAACCTTAAACAACAAACAGTAGAAAAGACAACTCCGATCTTTAGGTGCAGACTCCAATTCCATAGGGATAATTGATTGGTTGATCATAAGCCTAATTCCTCCAAACTCTAGCAATCTGGTACCCATCCGGGATTTTTTCCAAATATGTGAAAAATAAAGCAAGCATAGGTACATGTCATACTCAACAAATATAACATGGGGTTCATGAGGCTTAAAAGGCTGACACTGGTTTAACTGTGATTAGCTTTTAATTGTCACAATTTTAGCGTAGGAGTAGCAACAAGTTTATCACAAGCCCATATAAACACATGGTCAGGTAAACATAAATAATGAATAGCATAAACAGTAATCATTAGTGAGCATCTTTATCATCAATATCATCACCGTTCATCATCTATTTCGTAAATGTTCTAAGGCCGCTCGTAACCGTAAGCACGGCTGATATACTAGTTTTACACTCTGCAGAGGTTGTACACTTTCACTGTGAGTCGTGATTTACCCTTTCGCCCGAGGTAGCTAATCTCTTGACCCAATTCTAAGGAAGGTCGGTAGGGTTGACTATGAAGCCTTTCAAAGGTTCATCTAACAAGTTAGGGCCATTAGATTCACTAGACAAACAGATATAGGAACCCCCTTGTCGAATGGCACAATGACACATAGCCTATACACATAAGAGTAGAGGCTGTCCTATACCTGATTCGTCAAGCCATTCTTACGCCATAAAGGTAACCTCTAACAAGCTAGAAACGGTCCTCATACTGAGCTAAAGCCAGAGCCATATAGTCCTCACAGTTGTACCGTAAGTCCCGGATGTTCGTTTATAGATAAGTCCTTAGGGAGAGAAATCTAGATGTAACACCCTCAAAATTTCTCTTTTTGAAATAGGATTAAAAAGATTTAATTTTAGATTTTTGTGCTCATTAAAACATAGGAAATAAACATTTTCATGAAATTAAAATTTATTATAAGGTTTAGAAACATGTTGGTGCATACATGCTGCTGCATATTTTTTTTTTATGATGCTTGAGTTTGATCAAACTTTAAAAGAATTTGAATTTAAATTGAAATTTGGTTTGAAAATGTGTTTAAGAAAATAGAAAAAAATTATTTATTCCTTTCCTCCCCTAGGGCCAGCCCAGCAACCACGAGTTTGCGTTGTCCTCTCTCCGCTTGATCTCGTTGACCGGTGAGTCCCACATGTCAGCGTTATATTCAACAATTTTGAATCGTACCCGGGTCAAACTCCGTCGCCGAGTCCGCGTCCGCCGCTGCTATGACTCCGCGCCGCTCACGCCTCCTCCTATTGCCTTGCCTCCTAAGCCACCGGCTCTCTTAAATAGTAGCCGCCGACCGGGCCGCCTCTCCCCATCCCATTCTAAGTCGCAAGTCCGTCGCCTTGGCCGCCAGCACCTGCGGAACCACTGATGGAAGCGCACGACCGCGTGCATGAAATTCCAGCTGCAACCTTCTTCTCGTCCTGTTTGATCTTCATGTCCAGCCATGCAGGGCCATCAATGACGCTACCTATGTTCTTTGGTGAGCATCTCCATGCCTTCTTCTCTACGTTGACTACTCTGCTGCATGCCGCTTTTGCATGTATGATATACATCTACATGCCTTATCTACATATACTTAATCATGCATCAGCTATTTCTTTATTCAAAATTCTACTCCGTCTCTTCTAGATCAATGTGAGTTATCTTCATCTATTCATCATATGTTTCTCAGAGCTCATCGATAGTCATGTTCTTTTGGTGTATAATAAATTCTAGACTGAGTATGTATAGCTCCAAAGTTAATATTCTTTTGGTATTTATTTAAATTTATATCATTGCAAAGGATTAGAAATTATTATTAATATAATATTTCTATGCCGTTCTAAAAATATGAAAATAAATGATCAAATAAAATATTAATTTGAATGGCGTACATATATTAGTATCCTTTACATGAAAATCTCCTTCTAATCGTTCAAACTTCATACCTTGAGCATTTGTATTAATTAAACCGTAGCTCCTATTAGTGTGATTATCACGCCCGTGTGTCCATAGCAATGTGTAGAATATATTTAAAACCTTTTTACTCGCTGTTTCATATGTTTGGTGTACTGTTCTAATTTAGTTCTGTTGCTTGCTTCATGTATGATTGCATGGACGTTTGTGTGGTGTTCATTGATTATGTCCAGTCGGTGAGTTTTGCGTTGGTAATCTAAAAGAAGTTGGTGATCAAGAAGAAAGAAGTTCTTTGAAGGCTAGGACTAGTTGAGGATCTGGATTTTTAAGGCAAGTATAGCATGGGATTTTCCTTGTTGTCCTATACACCTTTAATCATTTAATTCATACTGCATGTGTCTACCTTGATTACCACTAAGGAGTTCCTAGTACTTTGTACCTTGTGCCTTGATACCTATGGGGTATTGCATTGGGTAGTATGATTCTAGTGCCCAACTGGAATCATGATCTTGTAACTTGACTAATGGTATATGCAATAAACACTAAAATATGCTTTTTAGTAACATGGAACCAGGGGGTTAGAGCATTGGACTGTTTTTATGGTGCTCTAGATTTCTCTCCCTAAGGACTTATCTGTAAGTGATCATCCGGGACTTATAGTACAGCTGTGAGGGGTATATGGCTCTGGCTTTAGTTCAGTATGAGGACCTTTTCTAGCTTGTTAGTGGTTACCTTTATGGCGCAAGAGGGGCTCCGATAGGTATGATCTTGGCCTGCCAAGACGGTGCACTTTGGTTTCTTGTATTTTGTTAGTCACTCATTGGAGGGGGTCATGCTTATTGATGGAGAAACCTTAGCGGCTGCCGACCTTCCTTGAAAGGGTAAATCACGACTCACAGTGAAAGTGTACAACCTCTGTAGAGTGTAAAACTAGTATATCAGCCATGCTCACGGTCACGGGCGGCCTTGGAATCCTTATGGAATATTTGATGAACATTGACAATACGGATGATGAAGATGCTCACTAATAATTACTGTTTATGCTATTCATTATTCATGTTTACCTGATCGTGTGTTTGTGAATATACTTGTTGCCACCCTATTGCTAAAAGATGACTCATTAAAAGCTAATCGTAGTTAAACCAGTGTCAGCCTTTTGAGCCTCATGAACCCGATGTTATATTTGCTGAGTATGACATGTACTTACGCTTGCTTTATTTTTCACATATTTTGATAAAAATCCCGGATGGGTACCAAATTACTAGAGTTTGGAGAAATTAGGCTTGTGATCAACCAGTCAGTTGTCCCTGTGTAGTTGGAGTCTTCACCCGAAGATCAGAGTTGTCTTTCCGCTATTTGCCATCTAAGGTTATACTCTTTATACTAAGTATGTTATATATTGAGTATTGTCTATTGATATTTCCCTTATTTGTATGTATATGTGAGATTTGACTTTCTGAGCTCACATATGTTGTGTATCTGGTTTTGTTCTTAAAACCAGGTGCTACACTAGAGCACCATGCAAACAGCCCAATGCTCTAGCCCCCTGACTCCATGTTGCTAAAAACATCTTTTAATGTTTATTGCATATACCATTAGTCAAGTGACAAGATCATGGTTTCGGTTGAGCACTAGCATCATACTAACCAATGCAATACCCCATAGGTGACAAGGAATCTAGAATATTAAATAGCTAGGAAAATTACTACGGTTGCCAAGGTAGACACATGCAGTATGAATTAAATGATTAAAGGTGTATAGGACAACAAGGAAGATCCCATGCTATACTTGCCTTAAACTTAGATCCTTCTTCTAGTCCAAACCTTCAAAGATCTGCTTCTTGATTCACTACGTATAGCTCACCGACTGGACATGATCATAGAGCACCACATAAGCATCTATGCAATCATACATGAAGCAAACAATAGATCTAAATTAGAATAGTATACTAAACATAAAATCAAGATGAAAAGTTTATAAAACGAATCTATGTCTCGCTATGAACACACAAACGCGAAAAACACTCTAATCGGAGCAATAACGAAAAAGTTATAAATTAAACAAGATTTTCTTTAATAAAATAATAGATTAAATCTAACCTTGAATTTCAAAAGTTGAAAATATATTTAACAGTATGATGAACATGTAGATTACTCAATTACAAATTTAACGCAACTTGAATGGATCAAAACGGAGTTAAAACAAAGATTTTATGGCCTAAATAAGACTAGTGGCAAAACTGTAAATTGATAAAAGCGTATTTTGAATCTAACCGAAGAGACTACATTTTTAAAAGAAGAAAACGTATTTTGAATCTAACAGAGGGATTTTACATTTTTTGAAAGAGAAAACGTATTCTGAATCTACTAGAAAGAAATTACGCTTTCGGAATAGGAAAACGTATTCTGGAAGTGCGCCATGGACAGCGAGTTATATTATGCGAAACTGCAGGGGTTCTTTTGCAAATAAACCCAGCGAAGGGGTAGGGACGATCTTGGACCATTGGATTGAATCTGGACGGTCCAAATTAGAAAGGAGGGGGAGAGGGGGTCACCGGCCGAAGAAGAAACCGGCGTGGCAGAGCTCCATTATCGACGGCGAGAAGCTCCCCGGAGGGCTTGGTTTGGGCCCTAGAGGCCACGGTTTGACGAGCCGAGAGCACCGAGAATAAGAGGAAAAGACGGCGAACTCACCTAGGGCCTTCTTGGGGTCGACGGTGGATCTACGACGTCGAGCAGCGCGACGGCGAGAGAATGAGGAGAAAAATCTAATTTACTACACGAGGGATTTCCCAAACTAGGGGCTCCCCTTACATATTTATAAGAAGAAAAACTCCCCACATCTATATCTACTAGCAATATGGTACTAATTGATGTTGCACCCTCCACATTTACTAATGGACCTAAATAATCATTAAAGCCCATTAGTAAATAAATGCATGGGCCTTTGAGATTTATTAGGATTATTGCACATGGGCTTTGTGAGTAGGTTGGAAAATGAGATATATTATTTATTTTGGGAATTAATTAATTTCACGAATAATTCTAGAAAAGTCCATAATTGATATTTAAGCCACGAAAAATACTCCGAGACCTCCGAAAATTTGGGGAAAATTCCCAGAGACACTTTGGAACATGATGAACCCAAATAAAGTATTTGGAGCTCATGAAAAGATTATTGGGAACTTGGAACATAAAGATTAAGGTGAAGGAGGTAGGAATTAAATTTTAGAAAGAAGTTGGAAAATTCCTAGAGTTAGATATTCGTCTTCTAAACGTATTTAAAAAACACATTTTGCACATAGAAACACAAATTTTAGGGTGTTACACAATTTTTTGCATGAATTCAACAAACACGTTTCTACCTTAAGATAAATTTTAATCTAATGAAAATTTATTATTTTTCCATGTTTTCATGAGCATAAAAATACAAAATTTAATCATTTTAGCTCTATTTCAAGAGAAGCAAATTTTAGGGTGTTACACCGATTCAGTAGATAGTGACACAGTCATTACAGAGACTTTGAACCACAAGTTGTTCATGTATGTAGCAATTATTCGAGGCACGACGCAAGCTTGGCACGGAATTAAAGTTATAATAAAGAAAGAAAAGCACACGATAGATGGAGAAGCTTTATCATCCTTGCTCCTTGCCTTGCGTTCCAGATCTTATTCACTACTACAGAAACATTTTTAGGGGCGGCTCGTAACCCTTTGTAGGGGCGGTTTGGCTAGCCGCCCCTACCAAACCGTCTCTATAAATCATGCATTTGTAGGGGCGGTTCTCGGGCCGCCCCTACAAATCAATTTGTAGGGGCGACTGTAGTACCAGCCGCCCCTATAATATATGTTTGTAGGGGCGGTTCAATCTAGAACCGCCCCTACAGTACATTTTCCCGCAAAAAAAAAATCAAATTTACAATTCAAATTCGACCAGAACATTGTTTGTTTCCGCGTATTCCATCCAGCGTTCGCGTTGCCGAACTCCCCATGACCAACGTTCCAAACCGCGTTCGCGTTGCCGAACGCCACGTGACAAACGTTCCGAACCGCGTTCACGTGGCCGAACGCCCCACGACCATCGTTCTGAACCCCTTAGACTACAAGCACAAGAGTATTATATAAACTACAATTACAAGTCCAATTCACTGGAATATATACAATCCATCATTAAATAGACATAATTCACAAGGTAAAACCAATGTCAATTTCCATACACATTGTTATCAACGTCCTAGAGCTAACCTTTCAGTCTCACGAAGATGTTGGTACTGAGGATTTCTACCTAAGTCAGACTCTTGGTCATGGTAGGCGCCTTTGACGTGTACAATCTGGTCCAATATGAAGTTGAAAAGGTCACCAATGAGCTCTAAGAGTTGGTCATCCTTGTATGGGTCTCTTTTCATTTCTTTCTCTTCTTTCCACTACAAGAGAACAAGTTTTAGTTTAGTATTTCATACCAAGTACGAAGTTTTTATACTACGGGTGAAGAGGTTCAAACTTACCCTTAAGGGGTGTCTCCTGTTGGCACCGGTGTTACTCATCATAGAACATATATAGTATCCACAATGTACACTCTCAGGCTTTTGCTTGGGGCACTGTGTGTTTTGCATATAAAAATATTAAGTAATGCTTTTGACAGCCATGTAATGGAGTACTGAAGAAGTAAGTTACACTTACCACACAGTGTTTTTATAGCCAGCTTTTTCTTCCTTGCTGGATCATGCCTTCCGTGATGGTTAGTGACATAGAACCTAAATACCCTATTCGAATTATTTTAGCAAATATAACTTGTTAGTATCCAAAAGTGAGCGTTACAAGTATGTATACAAACATATAAGGTAACGAGGATTGTCGATATGTATACGTCTTGAGAATCAATATGAAGTCTTTGTATGTCACCGGGTCTCTATCTATTGAATCAAAGACCCATGCCATGCTCCTCCCGACATCGACGGCTATACAAATTCAGTGGTTGCTGCATAGATTTAATCATAGAACTAGATAAGCTCTTTTGCATCGAATAAAATATATCGAACAAAGCTTTAAGTATAGAGTTGAACTTACTTGAAGTTGTATGGTAGCCTTATAGTAGAGTGCTGTTGGAGAATTTTGAAAGCCAGGGCAATGTATGCCGCAACCTTAAGGGACTCTTCCCTTAGTTTCACCGTACAAATGTGCTCTTTCTCTCGAAGAGTCTTTACAGCAGCCAGCTCTTTGGTATCTAGTTTCCACTATTTAGGGTAATTAAAATTTGTTTGGGCTATAGCTTGAGGGTCTATATACCCGGCTTTCACACTTAGCATTTATTTGACAATGTGCACTTGCATTCTACAAATCACGGCGTGGGTTAGTTACAACAAAATTCAAAGATTACATTCATATCATATCGGGAGGACAAGGACTTATAAGCACCACGTGCGAATTAGATTCATCTCCATTGCTCCCAGGTGAAAGCATGTCTACATGTCATTGAAGTCAAAGACAATTTTCTCGGCCGGGCTTCCAAATGTGCCGATGGGGAAGCATGCTTGTATGAGGTCTATGCTCGTTGGGAGAACACGCAAGTACCAATCATGGAACCTTCTCATTCCAAGTGGTAGGCGCTGGATGTCCCGGTTTGGTAGGAAGGGCTTGTCTCTTTCATATGTTTTCGAGCAATCCTTTGACCATTTGATGGCATCAATATTTGGATACTGCTTTACAATTTGGTGGAGTTTACTGGTGATGGCCTCCTTAGAACCCCGTGATGGGACTTTTTTTAACTTGGTTCTCAGGCTTGAACTGGTCATGGGAATACCACTTGGACACCAACGAGACGTCTTTCATCGGAACATAAACTGGCCTTATGGTGATTGGATGTTTCTTTCGAAGTTCCCATTCAGGCACATCCTCATCTTCTTGCGCATCACCTTCTTCAGGAGGCACTCGTTGTTCATGTATCAGCTATGCTTGTTGAGAAGACTATGGCATCTCATCATGCACTTGCTCGGTACGAGCTGGAGAAGGTTGTGGCATCTCATCAGGAACATGCTCGCTAGGAGGCGGGGAAGAATGTGGCATCTCAGGAATGTGGTGATCACGAGACGGTGAAAATATCTCCCCGACCTCAACAACTCGCTCCAAATTTGGGAGAGGGGGATGCGGCGAAGAAGCAGTCAATATAATGTCCCATTTGTGCCAGATGATGAACTGCCCCATAATGTCTCTAAGTAACACCAGCCCCTCGGGAGTTGCGTAGTCTATCCTCCACTGTATGAACTCAGGCTTCACGGTATGCACCTTGACCCTAGTGTAGTCCGGTGGTATCTTATAATTATGGTGTAAGCCACTAGGAGGATGTGCCACACCCGTTGCCACCTCCATCACAGTGTTCTGCTGGCCGCTGAGAAACACTAGGTGCAACTAGTTGGTTCCCGTATGCGATCGACGAGGGTTGTGGCTGTAGTGGAACCTTGGCTGCTAGGAACTTTCGGAGGGCTGCCAACTAATGCAGTTCTCCTGGCGGCGTCATTAATATCCGTGGCTCCATAGACAGTCCTTGCTCCTCCAATGCCTTCGCAACTAGAGCCTTCACTTGGAGCTCAAGATTAGTCTCCCGGTCTCTGCCATGTTTCTTGTATATGTGCCTGTCCTCTTCAAATCCTTGCTTCTAGGTCATCCTTTTCCCTAGCCCCCTGGTGCGGCCTATGTGCTCCTTGTTTCCCAAGCCAAGGCTAAGCTTGTCCCTCTCTCTGGAAGGATTGAATGAGCCCTTCTCCTTGTCTTCAGTATATTTCAGTATCCTTGATACTGCCTCTTAGGTCTCCGGCTTATCAAACTTAAGATTACCGCCTGATGATTCTGTACTCCTCACATATATCCAATTCCTTGAGCGTACCTTCAAATTCATCACATCGATATTCCCAGGAGCTGTGGCCTCTTCGTTCATCTTCCTAAACTACTCTTCCTTGGCATAGTAGCCACCGGGGCCTAGATGATGGTAGTGTTTGTTCCTCTTCACCAGCTCAGTGTTACGGGTACTGAGCTCCAATGCCTCCGGTGAAGTCTTTTGAGCCACGAGCTCCTCCCATTGACTAGGAGTTATTTTGCTGAACTCGTTGAAGGGAGTTAACCCCTTTTGGATATACTTCTTGTTGAGCTCCGACCTCCAACATCGGAATGACTCTCCCATCATCCTGAAAGCATTTTTTACCAGTTCATGCCTTCCGTGATGTTTAGTGACATAGAACCTAAATGCCCTGTTCGAATTATTTTAGCAAATACAACTTGTTAGTATCCAAAAGTGAACGTTACAAGTATGTATACAAACATATAAGCTAATAAAGATTGTCGATATGTATACATCTTGAGAATCGATATGAAGTCTTTGTATGTCACCGGGTCCTTATCTATTGAATCAAAGACCCATGCCATGCTCCTCCCGACATCAATGCCTATACAAATCCAGTGGTTGCTGCATGGATTTAATCATAAAACTAGATAAGCTCTTTTGCATTGAATAAAATATATCGAACAAAGCTTTAAGTATAGAGTTGAACTTACTCGAAGTTGTATGGTAGCCATATAGTAGAGTGCTGTTGGAGAATTTTAAAAGCTAGGGCAATGTATGCCGCAACCTTAAGGGACTCTTCCCTTAGTTTCACTGTACGGATGTGCTCTTTCTCCCGAAGAGTCATTCCAGTAGCTAGCTCTTTGGCATCCAGTTTCCACTATTTAGGGTAATTAAAATTTATTTGTGCTATAGCTTGAGGGTCTATATACCCAGCTTTCACACTTGGTATTTGTTTGACAATATGCACTTGCATTCTACAAATCACGGTGTGGGTTAGTTACAACAAAATTCAAAGATTACATTCATATCATATCGGGAGGACAAGGACTTACAGGCACCACGTGCGAATTAGATTCATCTCCATTGCTCCGAGGCGAAAGCATGTATGCATGTCATTGAAGTCAAAGACAATTTTCCCGGCTGGGCTTCCAAATGTGCCGGTGGGGAAGCATGCTTGTATGAGGTCTATGCTCGTTGGGAGAACACACAAGTACCAATCATGGAACCTTCTCATTCCAAGTGGTAGGCGCTGGATGTCCTAGTTTGGTAGGAAGGGCTTGCCTCTTTCATATGTTTTCGGGAAATCCTTTGACCATTTGATAGCATCAACATTTGGATACTGCTTTGCTATTTGGTGGAGTTTGCTAGTGACGGCCTCCTCAGAACCCCGTGATGTGACTTTTTTAACTTGGTTCTCAGGCTTGAACTGGTCATGGGAATACCACTTGGACACCGATGAGACGTCTTTCATCGGAACATAAATTGGTCTTATGGTGATTGGATGCTTCTTTTGAAGTTCCCATTCAGGCACATCCTCATCTTCTTGTGCATCACCTTCTTCAGGAGGCACTCGTTGTTCATGTATCGGCTATGCTTGTTGAGAAGACTGTGGCATCTCATCATGCACTTGCTCGGTACGAGCTGGAGAAGGTTGTGGCTTATCATGCACTTGCTCGCTAGGAGGCGGGGAAGAATGTGGCATCTCAGGAATGTGGTGGTCACGAGATGCTGAAAATATCTCCCCAACCTCAACAACTCACTCCAAATTTGGGAGAGGGGGATGCAGTGAAGAAGTAGTCAATATAATGTCCTGTTTGTGCCAGAGGATGAACTGCCCCATAACATCTCCGAGTAACACCAGCCCCTCGGGAGTTGCGTAGTCTGTCCTCCACTGCATGAACTCAGGCTTTACGGTATGCACCTAGACCCTAGTGTAGTCTGGTGGTATCTTATTATTGTGGTGTAAGCCACCGGGAGGATGTGCCACACCCGTTGCCACCTCAATCACAATGTTCTGCCGGTCACTGAGAAACACCAAGGCGCAACTAGTTGGTTCCCGTATGCGATCGATGGGGGTTGTGACTGCAGTGGAACCTTAGCTGCTAGGAACTTTCGGAGGGCTGCCAACTAATGCCAGTTCTCCTAGCGGCGTCATTAATATCCGTGGCTCCGTAGATAGTCCTTGCTCCTCCAGCGCCTTCGCAACTAGAGCCTTCACTTAGAGCTCAAGATTAGTATGCCAGTCTCTGCCATATTTCTTGTACATGTGCCTATCCTCTTCGAATCCTTGTTTCTAGGTCGTCCTTTTCCCTAGCCCCCTGGTACGGCCTGTGTGCTCCTTGTTTCCTAAGCCAAGGCTAAGCTCATCCCTCTCTCTAGAAGGATTGAAAGAGCCCTTCTCCTTGTCTTCAACATACTTTAGTATCCTTGATACTGCCTCTTGTGTCTCTGGCTTATCAAACTTAAGATTACCTCCGGATGATTCTATACTCCTCGCATATATCTAATTCCTTGAGCGTACCTTTAAATTCATCACATCGATATTCCCAGCAGCTGCGGCCTCTTCGTCCATCTTCCTAAACTGCTCTTCCTTGGTATAGTAGCCACCAGGGCCTAGATGATGGTGATGTTAGTTCCTCTTCGCTAGCTCGGTGTTACGGGCACTGAGCTCCAATGCCTCTGGTGAAGTCTTCTGAGCCATGAGCTCCTCCCATTGACTAGAAGTTATGTTGCCAAACTCGTTGAAGGGAGTTAACCCCTTTTGGATATACTTCTTATTGAGCTCCGACCTCCAACGTCAGAATGACTCTCCCATCATCCTGAAAGCATTTTTTACCAGTTCGTGCTTACCCTCCGGAAATCTAAAATTGAGCTTCAGCTGCCTATCCCATAGTTCATCCTTTTTGTTCTCTGGTACCTCTTTCTAGTTAGGGATTGCTGGGTTCAATTTATCTCTTACTAGGGCCCCTATCGCATTACAAAATCGTCCTCTTAATTTCTTCGGCTCAAGGATCTCCCCTGCTGGCCTGACCTCCGTTATCACATATCATGCCTTATTTGGATATTGATTTGGTTTTCTATCCCCTCGTTTCCTCTTAGGCTTGGTAGTCGTTGTTGTGTCTTGAGGTTGTGGAGCAGAGGCATCATGATCCATCTTTGTGGTTGTTGCCTCTGCTCTCCTTTCCTCTACTCCGTCTTGTCCAGCGAGATGTCGCGGATGTCGACATCGTCTTTTCCGAGTTTCAGGAGGGACCTGTATATACGACAGGTCAAAGTGTTAGCAGAGGTAACACAGCCAAAGCTTTAGCAAAATTTACAGGCTAAGGCTTTATCCCTACCTCCTCGTTCGGGTTAAAATCCTTGTCCAAATCTTTCTCCGTTGGCCTCCTTCTGGCTTCACATGGGAAAGGATCCTCGAGACTTACATATCCCTCTTTTGAGTCATCATCATCATCATCCTCTTCTTCTTTGCCTTCAGCAGCCTCTCCTGCTCTTCCTTCTGCTCCCCCTTCCTTCTCATCACACTGCTCCTGAGTAAGCATCACTTCTAGATCCTTTTCTAACTCGTTATTGAACTGCTCCTGAGTAAGCTGGTCCTCTAGTGCTTGCTCCTCATAGGTTGGCTGCTCATCATGCTCGGGGCATCGGGCTGCACTGTCTGGTGTCCGTGACATTATTTCGCGCTTTGTTCTAATAGATGCAAGAAAGTGTGCTTTAGGTATGCGAGAAGGTATAAGAAATAAAAAAGGTTTATAAACCAAAGTAGTCCTATAAAACAACAATATATAAAAAACGAGTAGTAGTAGTAGTAGAGGCCTCAGAAACATGTCAATTATCATCTGATCTTGAACTTGGAGCATCAAGGCATCATAACAGAGAAGAGAGGAGAAGGTAATGTAGGGGTGGCTGCTAATGATGCCAAGTTCCTCACAAGTTCTTGATCATCAGCTCATATTCCATATAATATATGGACTTAGACAATTTCATCATCGGCAAAACAAAGGAGAGGAGAGGAGAGGAGAGGGGAGATTTGGCAAAAAAAAAGCAACAGCTGCTTAACAAACATAGAGAGGAAAAGGTGTAGAAAATGCAGCAGCTGCTTCCCAAACATAGAGGATAGGAGTTGACTGCTGCCACATGGTTGGAAGACCCCTGCAGATCAAAATCTAGTAACTTAGATGTGGTAAATAATGGATTAGAGTAGAGGAGTAATAGTAGGTAGAGTAGTAGTAGAGGAATAGAGTAGAGGAGGAGTAGAGAAGTGTAGCAGCCAGTAGTTAAGAGCAGCAGCCACTTAGATATAGTAATAGTCGTAGATAGAGTAGTAGAAGTGAGCCACTTAGTAGCATGGAAGAGGGCAGAGCAGCAGCCAACACTAGAGTTGTATAGAGTAGTAGTAGAACAGTAGTAGTAGTAGTAGGACAATAGTATAGAAGTAGCAGCCAACAATTGAGCCAAGTTGAGCCAGCAGCTAGAGAGGACTTTGTCTATTAACCAGATTTTCACATTTTAGTTACCAGATTTTGATCTGCAAATCAAAAGCTGGATTGCCACATTTTAGTCAAAATGCAGAGAACTCAATCGATAACTGAACTAAAGTTAAGAGCAGCAACCACTTAGATACAGTAGTAGTCGTAGATAGAGTAGTAGAAGTGAGAAACTTAGTAGCAGCCACTTAGTAGTATAGGGAAGTGAGTAGAGTAGCAGCCAGCAGCTAGGAAAGAGAGTAGAGTAGCAGCCAGTTAGTAGTAGTAGGAGTAGCTAGCAGTAGCAAGTAGAGTAGTAGTAGTTTAGTAGAGTAGTCTAGGACAGTAGTAGGACAATAGTATAGTAGTAGAGTAGTAGTAGAGTAGAGAGTAGTTGAGTAGTAGTAGAGTAGAGAGTTGTTGAGTAGTTGTAGAATAGTAGTATAGCAGGAGTAGTACACGAGCAGAGCCACTTAGTAGTGTAGTTGAGAGTAGTAGAGGAGTAGTAGGATAGTAGTATAGCAGGAGCCACTTAGTAGTATAGGGAAGAGGGCAGGGCAGCAGCCAACACTAGAGTAGTATAGAGTAGTAGTAGTAGTAGTAGTAGTAGTAGTAGTAGTAGTAGTAGTAGGACAGTAGTATAGAAGTAGTAGCTAGCAGTGTAGCAGCTAGCAGTTGAGCCAAGTTGAGCCAGCAGCTAGAGAGGACTTTCTCTATCAACCAGATTTTCACATTTCAGTTACCAGATTTTGATCTGCAGATCAAAAGTTGGATTGCCACATTTCAGTCAAAATACGGAGAACTCAATCGATAACTGAACTGAAGTTAAGATCAGCAGCCACTTAGATAACTCTATAACCAACCCATTTGCTAGATCAAAATATGATAATTAACAAAACTTAACACATGCTGCTGCACTACCCAAAAGAAAACAAAAACAACAATATTGAGAAACTGAAACTCTAACAGTTAACTACTATAAAGTAACTGCAGGGGAAATGAGCACAGTTCAGATAGCACATAAAAAAGATCAAAAAAAGAAAAAATAAAGAATAAGCAGTAGAGAATATGCAAAAGAACACAAATCAGCTATCTTTCATTGCATAAGGTTGATCACCTAAGCACAATTCATAAAACTCAAAAACAAAAACTTAAACCAACAAAAAATACTAAAACTACACTATGATTTGGAAAAAATTACATTGAGTCCTAGGGTGTAAAAATAGTAATATTAGCATAGAAGTTAACCCTACACATGGTTGAAACTATGAAAGCGTGGCACCGTAAACTCATTTGCTCCAAAACATATGTAGTAAGACACTGCAACATTGCTAAGACCATTCCCAAAAAAATAAAAGAAAACAGCCATTCCCGACCCATAAATAAGCATAAAACTGCAGTCTAGGAAAGTATAATATAAGCTACAAAACAGGTAATCTAGTCTTAAAACGAGATTGACCTTTCATCTTGAATTCACTGCATGAAACACAACACACCATCAACTAAACAGCCTTTGATAATGCATCTTCTAAAAGGCGACAACAATTTGTCAAGATGACAACTCACTGAAACATGCTAATGTAATTTTTCTAAAGCTAAGACACATAATTTTTTAGCTGCTGACCCATAATTCGGTGGAAAAATTTATCTGTCAAGCAAGCCTAAAGAGGCTGGTCTATACAATGTCATAGCTGCCTTCTCATGAGCTACTAGGATTGCATTGACAAACCAAGGCACATAAGCATTCACAAATAGAGTAACCCTACAATAATAGTCAGGTCTTAAAAGTAATATTAACAGTCCTCAATACACCAGCATGGCAACATTTTGGTCTGGATAGAATGTAGACTTGCTAAACCCAACAATAGGCAAACCCGTATGACAGTGATCGGAATACCATGGAACAACAGGCAATCCAAGGCAATGCACATTGGGTAAAGCATCAGGAGCAAGTGATGGAGCAGCAAGCAGTGAGTAGTAGCAGTGGTGGATCGGAATTACCTGTCAGGTGTAGGGGAAGCTGTGGAGGAGCACGGATGCCGGTGGAGGTGCGCGGACGCCGGAGAGCACGGGCAGCCGGGCCGCCCGCCGTTGGAGGTCTGGACGCTAGGGAAGGAGTGCGGATGTCGGAGAGCTCGGGCATCGTGGTCGCTTGCCACGGGAGGGAGCACGGATGTTGACGCACCTGGGCCACGGGAGGGTGGGGAGCAGGCCCACGCCACCTCAAGGTCAGAAACGAGGCGGCGGCGGACCGGGTCGTGGACGGCACGGAGATGGGGTGGAGGCGGCGGCCGGGGGCTCTAAAACCCTAGCGCCACCGGTCGAGGGCTCTAAAACCCTAGCCACTGTGGAGATGGGGCGCATAGGTGCGGAGAGGGGGCACGGGCGTTGGGAGAGGTCCGGCGGTGCGGAGAGGGGGCGCGGGCGTCGGGAGAGGTCCGGGAGGCGGCGGCGGCGGGGAAGAAGAGAGCGCCGTAGAGATGGGCAGCCTGACGGCGTCGGGAGGAAGAAGAGAGTACCCAACACATTTTCACCCGTGTGCTCTTGTTTTTATACTCAGGACGATTTGTAGGGGCGGTTCCTGATCCAAATTACCTACAAATATTTTCTATTTTATTAAATTATTAATTATGTATTTTTGATATCACAAAAAACACAAAGTAATTTAAAAACAATAGTATATATGCACAAATATAATATTTTGTATTATTCTATATATGCAGAAATGTATATATAAATAATTGTAGTCAAAACAATACAGAAAACAAAAAAAACAAAAATTAAAAATTTGAATTTTAAAACTTCGACTACAATTTTATGACATTAAATGAAATAAAATGAAAATGTTGTAAACATAAAAGTTTTATAACTCATCAATATGTACAACTTTTATTTTGGTCATCTTGTCATGTGACTTTGTTTGAACGATTCAAAATTTGAAATTCAAAGAATTTCAACTTGAAACAATATTTTGAAAGAGTAAATGATTTCAACTGAAAAACTCATGAATACCAAAGTTGTAAAACTCATCAATATGTACAACTTTTATTTTGATCATATTTTTATTTGACCAAATTTGAACAGTTGAAATTTTGAATTTCCATAAATGACAACTTCAAACAAGATTTTGAAACCTTAAATGATTTCAACAATAAAAGTCGTGAACATAAAAGTTATTGAACTCATCACTATCTACAACTTTTATTTTGGTCACTTCTTCATATGACAAAGTATTAGTAAATATTGTTCATAAATTCACATATGACTCATAGTTTCATGAACTATACGAGAAACATGTTGATTTATGAACAATGTTTACTATCACTTTGTCAGATGAAGAAATGATCAAAATAAAAGTTGTAGATCTTGATGAGTTATACAACTTTGGTATTCATCACTTTTTTTAGCTGAAATCATTTAATGGTTGAAAATCTCGTTCGAACTTGTCATTTTTTTAAATTTGAAAATTAGAAGTGCTCAAACTTTGTCAAATAAAAAGAATGACCAAATCAATATAGTAACTTGATAGGGCATGATTTTAGAAAATTTTAGAAAAAAAATTATCACATTTGGAGTTAGTATGAGGGAGAAAGGCTAGTTACAAATTTTACCTAGAGATTAAAAAGAAAAATCACAACTGTTCATGATGATCAATGATGAGCAAGTGCGATTTCTCTTTTTAATCTATGGTTGAAACTTGAAACTAGTTTTTCTCCCTCATACTAACTCCAAATGTGATGGTTTTTTTCTACAATTTTTTAAAATCATGCTCTATCATTTTAGTCTAGTCATCTATCTTTGTCACTAATTTTGAATAATTTAAATTTTGAATTTTAGAAAATGACAGCTTCAAACCTGATTTTCAACCAATAAATGATTTCAGCTGTAAAGGTGATGAATATAAAAGTTGTTGAACACATCACTATCTAAAACTTTTATTTTGGTCATCTTTTTATTTGATAAAATTTGAACAGTGTTAAGTGATTTCATAAAGTTTTAGTAATAATAGAGTGGATGTTGAAATAGATTTATCTAGATGTTGCAAAGGGTAGTCTCACACACATGCATAAATGTAGTCTCACACACATAAAAAAATATGTAGTCTTACACACATACATAAATATATAGTCTCACATGCATGCATAAATGAAGTTTTACAAACACACACTAACACAAACACTACACGTTCAACAACTAGCTAGACCGCTGTAACGACTTTTCCCTTAACACCTTTTTGTTCCCATGGAAATATGTCTTTGGGTAGGTTCTTTTCCACAACACTGATCTTCTTAGGAAAGTCTGTGAATAGCGGCATCTCATCGTAGTTATTGTAAGCTTCAACATCGTCCACGCCATCAACTCCAATAAGGTGCTGTTTCCTGGAGGCAACCATGTGTTTTGTCTTCTTCTTCAGGGAAGGTTATTTTGTGGGTCAGACATATAGAAAACTTGTGTTACAAGTGAAGCGAGCACCCAAGGGTCATCTTGGTAGCCTAGATTCTTGAGGTCCAGGACTCTCAATCCGATCTCGTTCAGTTGGTGTTGTTTGATCCAGCGGCATCGAAACAGGGCCACCGCTATATCCCTTCCATAGTCAAGTTCCCATATCTCTTCAATGATGCCAAAGTATTGGATCTTTCGCCCCAATCCATCGAGAGCCTCTATTCGAACGCCGCTATTTTGGTTCACATATTTACTATCCTTTGCGTGGGTATACTACGTATACCCATTGATGTCATAAGCAAATCCAAGATGTCACTTGTCTCGATGGCCCCTCCACCAACCTACTGATGGTAATAGAGTCTATGGTTTCTCCAGGTGGTATGTTTTGGTCCTTCAACCATGTAGTTAGTCGTTGCTTGTGTTGTTTCATGACCCAATCATCCGAACGATTATTTTTCTCTGCCATAATGATAGCCAAGTGTTCATCATTGTACGGTTGCATCAGTTGTGTACTCTGCAAGATACTGTAATGTGCCCGACTCACCTCTTTGTAATCATGGTCATTAAACACTTTTCTACCACTGGTGCCCTTCCCAGCTAGCCTACCCTTGTGACAAGAATCGGGTTTACCAATCCCTTTCTGTACTTTTAGGTACTCTTGACAGCACTCGACGACTTCTTCAGTATTGTAACCCTCTATCATGGAGCCCTCTGGGTATGCTCAATTATGCACGTATCGACTTAGAACCGACATGAACCGCTCATAGGACCACATTTCATGCAAGTAGCAAGGGCCCAGTGCCTGTATCTGATGAACCATGTGAATCATGAGATGTGGCATTATATAAAAAAAGCAGGAGATAAACACATCTCTAGTTGGTTTTGTGTCTCCACCATAAATTCATATAGGTCACTCAGCTCTTGCTTGCCAATCGTCTTCTGTGAGATCTTCGAAAAGAAGTAGCACATGCGGGTGATGGCCATTTTCAAGAACTCTAGCTTTATAGCCCTGATTGCAATAGGTAGAAACACTATCATCATCACATGACAATCGTGAGCCTTGCAGTGTGTTATTGACAAGTCCTTCATCGACACTAGCTTCTTCACATTTGCTGAAAACCCAGTCGAGACTTTGACCCCCCTCAGGAAAGTGCATATAGTTCTCTTCTCGTCTGGTGTTAGGTTGAAGCACGCCGCGGGCAGAGTGTATTTTCCATTAGCCTCAGGTACCGAGTGAAGCTGTGGCATTACGTTTAGCTGCACCATGTCTTTCCATGCTTTTAGACCATCCTTTGACTTGCCTGCGTCCATCAAGGTAGCAATGAGACTCTCAAAGACATTTTTCTACACATGCATAGCATCAATGGCATGGGGGACCTCCAAGTCTGGCCAATAAGGTAGATACTAAAAGAAGATTGATTATTTCTTGAAAGGTACGCCTTCGGCAGAAGGTGTGCTTCTATCTCTGTTTGTCCCATCCGGATTCTTCTTTCCATAGATGACGCGTATGTTTTTCACCATTCGGTACACGTGTTCTCCGTTATGACGTCTCTCCGGAGGGGGTTCAATCTCTGGGGTGTTGTCATAAAATCTAAAGAATAATTTGTTGCGGTACTTGTGACTTGTCTTTAAGAAGAGTCGGTTCCTTAGGTAAACTATCTTCTTGGATGCATCCAGGTACACCCATGTAGTACCATCCAAGCAAACCAAGCATCCCGTCTTCCCTTTGATCTGTCTAGATAAAGCAAACAACGCGGGGTAATTATTGGTAGTAACAAATATTATTGCTCTACATATGAAGTTCTCCTTTCAGAATGCATCGTACATCAGCTCCCCATGCCTCCATAGCCTCTCCATTTCTTGCATCAAAGGCTCGAGGAACATGTCTATATCAATGCCGGGTTGTTTAGGGCCAGAAATAAGAATAGTGGGGAGAAGGTACTTTCTCTTCTGACACTACCATGTTGGGATGTTGTGCATGGTCAAGATCACTGGCCAAGTGTTGTGGTCGCTCATCCTCTCATTGAAGGAATTCATTCCATTGTTGCTCAAGCCAAAACGTACATTCCTTGGGTCATCGCTGAATTCTTTGTGCTTCTCATCGAACCTTTGCCACTAACTACAATCAGCCGGGTGTGCAATATTATCATCATCCACCTTGCGCTCATCATCCCACCATGTCATGAGTGTGGCTTCTTTAGGGTTTAGGAAGATACGTCTCAAGCGGTCGGTCACTGGTAGGTACCACATTACCAAGGCCGGAATTCTTCTCTGCTTTGCATCGTTGCCTAATGGAGTGTCCTCTAGGGGCTGAGATTCTTGTACCACCTTTTTTGTACCCTTCTTATTCCTCTTTTTCCCCGTGGAGGCTTCGTCCCCACTGTAAAGGTCATTGTTCTTGTATCGGCTGGCCCCACACCGAGGACATTTATCCAGTGACTTGAATGTTTCGCCATGAAAAAGTATACAGTGGTTGGGGCATGCATGGATTTTTTCAACCCCCATTGTCAATGGACTTATGACCTTCTTCGCTTGGTATGTGTTGGCGGGAACTGAGTTTGGTTGTGGCAGCACCCATGACAGGAGATGCAATAGATCATTGAAACTATAGTCTGACCAGCCGTACTTAGCCTTCAGGATGAGTAGCTCAAGCACAAAATGTAGCAATGTCCAATGTGTCGTACAACCCTTTTCAACACCATACACAGTCTCCTTCGATGCTTTTGTCACCCTTTTTAAATTTTCTAGACCTTTCGAGCTATTTAGTAAAATCTCTGGTCCAAGGGCTCGAATCATGTCCTCTAAATCATCTTCATCCCCGACACGTGCTCCACCATCATTATTGGCACCACCTCCGTCGTTACCATCCCAACCACCCACCTTGTTCATTGTCAAACTCTGAATCCATTCATGCAATCTAGGGATTCTAGGGTTTCGTCGTCGTATTCCTCCTCATCCTCGTCGTTAACAATAACCATTTCACCATGATGAATCCACACTGTGTAGTCCTCAACAAATCCTCGCATAATCAAATGTGATCTGATGATAGTCACATCTGTTCATGCCATACGGTTCTTGCAATCTTTACAGGGATAAATAATTGTATCCTTATTCTCTGTCAATGTCGTTGCATGCTTTTTTGCGGCTTCAATAAATTTATCCACCTCTTCACGGAAACCTGCCTTGAACCTTAATGAACCATACATCCAAGAGTTCTTCTACTCCATCTTTTACAACAACAACAAAAGAAACATTAAAGGGCTACTTATTCAGATATATAAAAAAATGAATCAAATTAATAATTACTTAAGAATAATTGTATATACTTTAGATATATATGAATATAAATCAAATATAATTACATGAAGCATACAAACACACCATGGTAGAAGAAAAATTATTAATGACCCATTTATCCATAAATAATTAAAATACATATTTGTTGATTACAATAAACAATTTCAAAGATAACAATTAGCAACAATTATATTTTATCTAATATCTTTCATACAAACCCCCTAGTCCAATTTCATCAAACACAAATTTTCAAAACCGAAATTAATAAAAAAACCAAACCCTAGATCTAGATCTACATGCACATGAAACATCCATAAAACTAACTAATTGTTCACTAAAATTAAGAAACATAGACGAAATAAGGGTATGATCTTGTTTCCCTCCCTAATTTACCCTAGTACATTCAAAACTTGGGTCTAATTTGCTTCATAAGTAGCTCAAGCACCATAGAAGAGAGAGAAAAGCAAAACTCTAATTACTCACTAACCAACCATTAAAACTTAAAAAAAAGTGTGGAATAACATTTTCTTACCGTCTACAACCTCTCCACCAAAGGATTTAAGACCAAAACCTTCCTCCCTTAGTAGAGCAATTTTTGGGAGGTGCCTAAGGCCTCCCCACCTTTCTTTCACGGGTTGGAATGAGTGACCTAAGGAGAAAGAAGGTGCTGCAGTTTGCTTTATATATGGGTCATTTGTAGGGGCGGCTAGTAATTGAGCCGCCCCTACAAATCGGAGGTATTTATACGTGGGCATTTGTAGGGGCGGCCCAATCACCAGCCGCCCCTACAAATAGCAATACCAGGGGCGGCTGGTGAGTGAGCCGCCCCTACAAATCCGACCCATTTATAGGGGCGGCCGTATGACCAGCTGCCCCTGCTGTTCCATTTCTAGGGGCAGCTGGTCTCTAGGCTTCCAAGCACGTCACTGTAGGGGCGGCTCAACAGCCGCCCCTACAAAAAAATTTACCCCGTTGCTACAAACTATTTTTTACGTCATAACAGATAACAAATAACAAAGACAAATAATAAATTACAAAAATTACAATTTATTTGTACTAGTTGGTTGTACAATAGTGTTGACTAAAAATATCTTAAAATTCAAGCAAAGTACAGGAGAAGTACTAAAAAAAAATCCACGGTTTCTTAAGAAGGAACTCTCTATCTAAGAGGCCTACCTACCTATAAATGGCCACTCAAAACCTCTCTATGCTAGCTATTATTCGAGGCACGACGCAAGCTTGGCGCGGAATTAAAGTTATAATAAAGAAAGAAAAGCACACGATAGATAGATGGAGAAGCTTTATCATCCATGCTCCTTGCCTTCCGTTCCAGATCTTATTAATTTTATTAGATCCCTTGCTTATAACGAGAGGCCAGATCCATGTGTCCCAACCAAAACTTTGGATTGTGCCCCATATAAATATAGGCATACAGATCGATCGAGTACGCAGGCAATGACAAGACTATAGCTTTGGATCTGTATTAGAGGCAGGGCACAATGCAAGCAGCTTGGGACAGAAGAGAAAGGAAAAGAAAAGAAAAGCACACAACCAGCGCTAGCTTTTATCTGCCTCGTCTGTCGTCTGTGCTCTTTGCTTGATCACAATAGTATTCCTGGTCCCGTACTATGCAATATGCATGGGCCCTTGTTTTGTGAAATGAGGTAGAGTTCACACATTGTCGTCTCATTCTTTTAGTATTTTGTTTTGTTTTGTTAGTGGAATTGAAATCAAACATTAGGAATATAAATCATGAATAACTTTTAAGTTATTGAGTTTGGAAATGTGAAAATCATATGAATAGATTTGTCTTGAAAAGTACTTTCATAAAAATATACATATATCACTTTCCGATAAATATTTTTATAAAAATAAGAAGTCAAACTTATGTTTCGGAGACCATGTCCCTGTCCAAAACGACTTGAGTTACCAATACAGAGGGGATACTAGTATGAGGAACAAATTTTCACTAAATTTGGGGTGGATGGACTTATAAGAATGCATCATCTTAATTATCAAGAAGGGTGGTGGATTCCCTAAAACCAAAGAATTCCTTGCTTGGTTCTTTATACACGGGAGGTCCAATCCAACTTTAACTTTGGATTGATGCTATATGTATAGCTTGTTTATCAATCCACATTGCTTGCAGACTGCAGAGAGCTATATATATAGGACTACATACACATATCTTTGCAACTGTGCATGCCGTCAGCATTATTATCATGCATGCATTCATATTGGTTGTCATATAGATATATACATCATCAGAGCGGGGTGCAAGCTAAACCCACCACTAAATAGCTAGCTAGCTAGCTAATACAATGATGAGCATCTCAAGTGTGGTGGACTGGTGGGAAGAGTGGCAGCTGCGCATCCTTGTCTTGGGCAGCCTCGCCATTCAGCTGTACCTTGCAGTCGTCGCCCCCTTCCGTAAGCTGACAGGTCTCGGTTACACAAATAGACTTCTTATCTGGGTGTCGTACCTGGGTGGGGATGCTCTTGCGATATACGCCCTCGCCACACTCTTCAACCGCCAGAAGAGGCTGCAGCACAATGCCTCTTCTTCTGTGATGAATGGCAGCCACGACCTAGAGGTGCTCTGGGCACCTATCTTGCTGATGCACCTGGGTGGGCGAATGACCATATCCGCTTACAACATGGAGGACAACGAGTTGTGGCTACGGCATGTTGGCGTCGCAATATCTCAGGTATTCATTAATAACATGATGTTAAAAAAACCATGAATATAAATTAGAGTCCATGGCTAATCAAAATTGCTTATCTTTGTTCTATTTATTTTTGATAGGGTACTCATATAGAAATTATCTTGTCTTTAATTATTATCTGGTTAGTATGATATAGTTCTACCCCCAATCACAATTTTCTCCATTGCAGCGTACCTTGTGTCAGTTTAACATGTGTTTAGTTGAAAACATTGGCTCTAGTTATGTGTTTGACATAAATTTTGTATGGCAATAGCTTTCCTACGTGCATTTATATGTGGTATGAATGGTAACACACATCATGTATATATATCTTGAAGTTGTTTTTTTAATGATGATGATGATATAATAATAATAATAATAATAATAATAATAATAATAATAATAATAATAATAATAATAATAATAATAATAATAATAATAATAAGAAGTGGGTAACTTAGAAACATATTGTACGTGTACTCTAGGATATCTTTTTTTTTTTATAATGATAGATATGTAATTTAGATATACCTATATTTAAATAACTACTGTAAGTTATTTCATAATATATGGGAAGTGGGTAATTTAGACATAATTAGGTTACTTATTATACTTTTTTATAAAGGCATAGATATGGTTGCTAAGCTCAGGTTATTTGTGAATACATTAGATTAGTTTGAAATGTCATGCTGCTAAATTTAGGTTATTTATAATTATAACAGAGATAGGTAGCATAGATAGATGAACCTTTTAGATTATTTTTGTAGTGATATGGGTTTGGTAAGTTACATGATGATTAGGGTTTTTACTTTAGACTACTATTCTGGCATAAGTGGGTAATTAATTTATATATGGGTTTAGGGGCACACTTTAGAGTATATTTGTGATGACAGAAGTGGGTAATCTAGATGAGGATGGGGTTTACTTTAGTCTATTTTCATAGTGATGATAGAGGTGGGTAATTTAGTATAGGTTTATGGATAACTTTAGAGTGTTTTCATAAAAGCTGAGGGGGTAGATAATTCAGCTATAGATTTATGGGGTTGCTTTAGAGCATCTTCATAATGCAAGAAATGGAAACTTAGATTTAGGGGGTTTATTTAAGAGTATGTTCATAATGGTGAAAGTGTATAATTTAGATGGGAATCATGGTTCACTTTAGTCTTTTTTTTATAGTAGTAGAGGTGGTTACTTTCAAGTATTTTTTTGTAGTGGGGGTGTTGAAGATTCGTAAACCAGACACACAGTGGGGGCTCCATACCTAATGAACATTAGTCAACAATAGGATGTATACAAGAACACAAGAGGACTCAATATTTATAAAAGATCGGAGCCCTTGCAATCTGTAGTAGTACCTTACGTCCTGTTTTTTTTTTAATCGTATTGATCAATGATCAGTCTACCCTAGTATAGCTTTGGATGCAATGAGGTAAGTCATAAACCCTAAAACCTTCTCTTTGTCACCAAGATGGACCATGTTGAACCGCCTTTTCCCACCCATGCTGGTATGGGTATATTATTCAGTTGTCTGCTTTATTGGTTCCTTGTGTCACTTGGCCCAGTGCCCGACCGAAGGGCTATCCGATACTTGATGGATTATTAGGTATATATCTACCTATGAATTATTTATATCAAGATCTAGGGGTTCACTTGGCTTTAGTATTTTTGCAATGCTAGGTGAACCTAGATAGAGATTTAAGTGGTTATTTTAGACTTATTTTCTAAAAGTGGCAATTGATAGATCCGATAGCTATTATTTGCCAATGATGACCCGTAGTTTCTGATTTTTCTGAGAACTTTGTAGCTAGTATTTATCATTCATTTTTATTACTTCAGCGTGTCTAGTGAGAAAAATTGATTTGGGATTAGAGTCTAGTAATAGCAAGATATGTCATTATAGAGGGCACCATTTAATTCACATTTACATTTGGTAGCAACGATGTTAATTTTTGGACACTTCTATTCCTCAGGTCACGGTAACCGTCTACGTGTTTTGGACAACGTGGTCGCCGTTGGCTGACAAGAGGTTATTGGCTGCAGCAATTGTGCTGTTCATCCTTGGGATTGTCAGATGCTTTGAGAAGCCCCTTGCTCTCAAGAGAGCTAGCTTTAATAACCTAATCACCTATTTCGTTCCAGCATCAATGACAGAGATTACTACCAACAGAGAAGTAGAGCTTGAAAAGTACATACAAGATGCAAGATTTTGTTATATGCAAAGCAACAACATCCAGCAGCAAGATCCTGCACTAACAACATTGAAGGAGGCTGAACAACAGTTTCACATGGAGTTGATCTCTGCACCTAACAAGCTGTTCGTAGACTATGCATATGCCTACAGTGTCCGCCTTGAGAAGCTGAAATCCTTGAGGGTGCTGGGTCCAGAATCGGCTTTTAAAGCGCTACGTGAAGGGCTTTCCAAGACTTTCGATCTTGTTTACACCAAGATCTGGCGACATGGTGATGATGAAAACTGGGATAAACCACTTAGTACAATTGTTGATTACTTATCGGTGATTTTAATGGGCATTACCATGACATTCCCGGTCGCTTCCATCGTCCTCTTCCACATCAGCCATAAAGAAGCGTACAGGGGAAGTGACATCAAGGTTACATATATATTATTGTACATCACATATTTTTCGGAGCTTATTTCAGTGCCTGCAAGATTGAACATTTCTACCTTTAGCTTCCGATGGTGGAAGGTGTCTACAATAGTGTTGCGTCTTGTGGGTCTTCCCCCATTCCCTTTCGTCAAGGTTCAACAGCATAGCCTTATAGGAATCTTGGATGCTAAGGAGAAGAAGAACAGTTTTTTAGCCTCCATCGCTGGAGGTGGGCCCGAGTGCTGCGGCTGCCAGGACTTGCTTCAGCAGCGCTGGTTCGGGCGCGGAAAGTTGTTTCGCAGGGGCAAGGACATTACAAGCTTGGTCATCGCTTACGCTGAAGATGCATGGATGAATGGCATAAAGGATGTTGAGAGCTATTGGAAGTTGAGTGATAGTAGGGGCCACTGGACACTTGAGCGCAATGGATGCCAAGAAATGGTGATCCTCTGGGACAGCCTGGAGAAGCCCTTCGACCAGAGCGTAGTCCTCTGGCATATGGCCACAGATCTTTGCTTCAATTGCAAGGGGGCATCTGTTGATCCTGAACCTGCCAACTTGTGCAGAATTATTTCCAACTACATGATGTATCTGCTGTGTGCTAACACTGAGATGTTGTTGCCTGGGAGTAGAGTATCTCTGTTCAAAGATGCCTGCAGCAAACTTGATGATGCTATCCTCCAGGCCCAGGGTGAAGATGATAAGCACCTGACACTGACAGAAAAGGTAATCAGTAAGGCCGCCAAGTCCGAAGAGCGTTTTCTTCATGGTGCTTGGTTGCTTGCTCAAGGGCTGATGCAGTTGCCAGGTTGTGGTGATGGTGATGATGATGGGAAGAAGATGTGGAAAGTAATCAAGGGTGTATGGGTCGAGATGCTCTGCTTCTCTGCAGGTAGATGCAAGGGTTACATGCATGCCAAGAACCTTGCCTACGGCGGGGAGTTCCTCACCTACGTGGCGCTCCTCATGTCGAACGCAGGATTGGAGACGTTCGCCGACAAGCAGCAGAGGATGCAGCTCCGCCTTTCCAAAGAGGAGAGGCTGGAACGAGCAAAGAGGACGACTGAACAAGATACAGGTAACCAAGCCGCAGGCGCGGTTGTTGTGATCCAAGAAGAAAACGCTGCCACTCCATCGACCGCTTCGGCTTCGGGCCAAGGTGAATGCACTACTGCCCCGGCTTTGGAGGTGGTTGTTGTTGAAGCAGTATAAGTGACTGGCTGCTGCATGCAGAGCTACGTTACTTTCTTTCTTTGAGTTACAAATTGCGTTGCTGCTGCCTTTGAATAGGTTCACCCTGTTCACCTTCCACACGCATGAGCGTGACTTAGCATGTTGCCTTCTTTCGTCATGCTTTTTTTTTTTCAATATAAGTGTGAGTGTGTGTGTGCAATACATGTATGTGTGGACTAACGGCGGCGTATGTAAGGTGTGTTTGGTAATCTTGTTTCGGATTTCAATAACTCAGTGCTGCAGAAGCACTTACTTGTATTAGACATCTCATGTATGTCTCACGGTTTATTCTGAATCTTAAAGATTGTATTGTCACTTGAAAGGTTCAAATTAACAATCATTAAGTAAGCTTCGCATTTTAAAATGGCGGGAGATATATAGGTCCTGTTCCCACGGGTTCTTCTTCATGAGAGATTTTAGTATCTCCTGTGGTTCCAATTAAGAAATTGGAGGGAGAGGAGGTGGAGGAGGAAGACCACAGACAAGTAATTCCCCTGATCCTCGGTCTTCGTCCACCACTGACCATGAGGGATATATAGCCGTCTTATTTTTCACACTTCTAAACCTTAGTGATGAGAAAGAACTTGTATTATTCCTATAGTTCAAACTATATCTTCCAAATAAGAAAGTCTCACTTGGAGATGCTCTTTATGCCTGGCAACAAGCTATTCAGGGAATTTGCTTATGCCTATAGAACCCATCTTGAGTAGTTGAAATCCTTGAGCCTTTTGGATTCGAAAATGGCTATTGAGGCGCTACTTGGAGTGCTCCCCGAAACTTTCAATCTTAACTTTGTCAACACAATTTCTTAGCTTCTTAATCACAAATTTCACTAAATATTATATCCCATGCTATTTCTTAACTTGTTATTCACAAAATTCATCACTGAGAATGCTTTGCCACAAATTCTGCTTAGAAACTTCAAACATGTTTGCTCACCAAGTCGATGGTGTGTCTCCCCCTGCCAGAAGTAGTGATTCCCTGGTGAAGTAACCCCTCTCCTCCTGCTTACTCTTCATGGCTCAGCCTTTGGCATGGTCTCTTTGGTTTTGGATCTATTTTCGACGTGGGAAAATTGGAGATTAAGTTCTTGTTGACGACCAAAAACGACCAAGGAACTTTGCGAAGTTCGCCTCCACCATTGCCTCCTCGCCACCACCGCCCCTCAACATGCTAAATCCGGCCGCGTCCCTAGCACAAACGCCTCCACTGAGATCTGCCTCTGCCTCCCAAGCAACAAGATCTGTCCTACACATCCCCAGCAACGAGATCCGCCTCTGCCTTCGCCTCCCTAGCAATGAGATCCGGCCACCGCCTCTCCATCAACGAGATTGGCCTTCGCCTACACCTCCGCCTCCCCAGCAACGAGATATGACCGGTGGGGAGGTATACGATGCTTTGAGAGGACTCCATGACCTTGCTGTGGAGGGGATCTAGCGAGGGGCGAGTGGATCTGGCCTCTGGTGGGCTAGATCTCATAGCCACAACAGCGGTGGCGGCTCTGCTGATTCGGTGGTGGTGTGCAGTCCACTTGGCGGGCGAGACCGATGGTATGATCCTATATACTCTATCTCCCCCTCTATTCCTCCTCTACTCTCTCTCAACCTCTCTATCGCAGATCCTCACGGGCAACGGTTGAAACGACCTGATTTCCGCGAAGGGAAATCCACAGAGTCGAAGTGTAATAAGACCGTTGTAGATCATATTACCCAAATTCCAGTCGAATATCACATCCATACATCGTAATATCATAGTACAAATAGTGCGGAATTACATAAATTATTACATCGCCGCATTGGCGGAATCAAAAGTAACATTCATTCAGAACAGCTTGAAGATAAGATCGCCAAACTCGAGCGTAGGAACGAACCCCTCAACCGTCAAACTCCTCAGAGCTATACTCCTCAGCAGAACCTGTGTGCCAAAATTTATTAGTACGATTTGTACTGGCCACTCTCACCCTATGAGCATTGCTTTGTAAAAATTGGATGCAAGCTGGATATAATCAAAAGGAACCTATAAGGCTGGGGTTTCCTATGTATTAGCATATCAAGTATATAATAGTAGTTGGTCAAGTTTTAACACCATTCCCACACCCATTCCACCCCATTTCTGTCCAGAACCAGTTTTCGATCCAGGGATCGATATACCACCATCTCCTCACCATCACCATACCATCGCTCAGTCGACCGGCCAACTCCCTCTCGGCACTGTCTCATGGCCCATAGCCCCTGGCTATGACCGACACTCTCTCACGGGGGAAGAAGAGAAGGACTCGTCTCACTATCTAGTTTAAGCGAAACCCAGGAAAGGTCCATAGCCGACAAGTTGGCATATGTATCGATCGATCAACCATACACTCTGTAGAGGTTTTACATAACCACAAGATCCGCCTTCCTTGCTGACCATCGTCAACTGGGCTGATTCTAGCAGGTTGCTAGCCTAGGATAATGCCACCCTACCATTCAGCCCTGGTACACCCCAAGTCTAGTCTGGGGTGGCTGAAACTGTGAGCCATGAGCCGGGTCCACAAGGTCTCCATGAGGTCTCGGAAGGGTGTGGGGGGAATCCTCCGCGCCCCGTACCTCCCTCGCACTGTCCGCTATCAACCTAGCAGTAGTGGCAATATCCTACCAAGTAGTTCGGCCGTCCCGCACCATATAGGGCGAGTGGTACATAAGGCTTCCCGGTGAATCTGAGTACTAGTAAGTCCTTAGGGATGACCAAGCCAGAATGTCTTCATCAGGGTTTCCATTTATCGTGCCACCACAGCACCTCCACCCTGGGCTCCTCCCATCACAGGTTCACACCCAGGGCCACCTCATATTCCATTTACCCACCACAGGTATCCATTTCCAGGGGTGCCTAGGTAGCACCCCGCAGCAAGACTTGCCCCAGGCTCGTCGTATATTCCAACTTGGTTGACACAACCCTCACCCTCCACGCACCCAAGTCACACACGCAGCACTCTCCTCATAGTCCAGATAACACCAGTTTCCACCACGCATCAATGTAGTACAAGCGTAGTAGAAGTAATAAGCAATGAAATATAGCAGCAAGCGTGTGTCTAGCCTAATAGCAGGGTAAGCAGGGGTAAGGTTGCGTCAAGGTAAAGGCCATCAAGTAAGCATACTACCATGCAAGTCCTATCATAGTATGAATATAACAATAAAGTAAAGCAATAGCAGTTCTATATTAGCCATGCGTAATAGGTGCTACGAGGTTGGGTGGGATGTGGCACCTTCAGTGAAGTCATCCCCGCACTCCTCACGGTACTCACGATCCTCGTCCGTCTGGTTCTCCTCCGAGTCTACATACAATCGAATTATAGTCGCGTTAGCGACGTCTATAGAATAGCACAAAGAAGCAATGAAAATTCAAAAGAGCCAAATGCACTCAAACATGGGTTCATTGCGTAGAGCTCGATTTTAGATGAATTTTGGTCCTAGTTTCATATTTTTCTGAGGTCGTATGAATTAGTTATGAATTTCTGAAGATTAAATCCATTTCTGAAAATAATAAAGGTTGATTAATTCAGGGCTGACATGTGTCACACTGTGACTGGTTCACGTGGCATGTAGGGCTTGGAGTGGTGTATCAGCTGGTGAGGTGGTCGGAGAGGTTGTCGAGGTGGTCGGAGAGATCGTCGAGGTGGTCGGAGAGGGGAAAATCCCCCTTCACTTCCCCGACGGGGCTCCCGCCAACGGTGAGGTCACCGGCGAGCCTCTTGGGTGGTACTGGTGTGCGATTAAGGTAGGCAAAAGCGTTGCCAAGCCTCGGCAAGTGCAGTGGTGGGGTCAAGGTGGCGGCTGGGGCTTCCTAGGGTTCCAGCCACGGTGAACGGCGGCGTGGGTTCGTCGGCGTGCATGGACAGGGCTACAATGGTAGCGAGAGCCCAGTTGGAGGAGCGTGTGAGCTCCACGGTGCTTCTACGACCATGGTAGGCGTGTTGAAGGAGCTCCTGGTGCTCCCAGTGGCTCCGACCATGGTGGTGGGAGGGGGGGCAAAGCGGAGGCGGTGGTGCTCCGACGAGGTGCGGTGCGGCAACACAGGGCTCCGGTGGGCTTCTTCCTCGGCTAAGGTGAGCGCGGTGTGTCTCTCGTCCTGACGGAGCCAGTCGGGGTGTTAACATCGCCTTTACCGCGACATAGAAGACGCGGTGGTCTCGCCATGGTTGTGCTCTCGGCCATGGTGAGCGTGCCCATGCATGTGCGCTCCTGCTCCGATGTACAACATCATGGCTGGGGTCCTCCTTTTGGCTGATGGCAGCGCGCACCGTGCGTCCTGGGTCTCGGGAAGCGTGGCCATGGTGGTCTCCCTAACTAACCAGTTGGGCTAGGCCGGAGCTCGAAGCTTCAGCAAGGTTTCGATCGTGGCGGTGCATGTTCCATTTGGCTAGGGAGGTGGTCACAGCAAGATGGCTCACCGTGGGGAGCTCGAAGGCGATGGTGGTGGTGCGGTGTCGACGGTGTAGCAGAGCCAAGCCGGGACAGATGTACTCGCTGTCTTCCGCACCGGCGGCTCCTCCCTTCTTGCTCCGGCAACGGCGTCCTTCTCCACGCCCCTCCTTCTCTCATCCCTCGGCTTAGTGTGTTGGTGCGAACCGCACGGCGGCGGCGAGGTGTGGTGAGGTGCTAGGGTTCCGGGCTCCTCCTTTTATGGGCGAAGCTCCAGGCTTCTCCGATGGCGGTAGATCGGGCGGCGGTGATGCGCTGAGCGCATCGGGTGACTCACGCGTGCGGGGGCGGTTGCGTGGGCGTGGCGCTAAGGTGGGGGACAGGGTCATGCAATGTGCGTGACCCCGAGCCCGTGCCTGCTCCGTGGTCGGCTCCCGGTCGCGTGGTGGAGGGAGCATGGGGAAGACGACGACGCTGTAGCAGGGCGGCTGACAGAGGGGGCCTATTTGTCAGCTTGTCCTGATGCGGCGGCGTGCGGTGTGTGACGACTGATGGGCGGGTCTGGCTCGTCAGCGGCTTGTGCGCGCGCGGGCGGCAGGGTGTTTCTGGGCCGGCTTCGTGGGCCGCGTGCGCGAGTGGGAGGGCAGGCGGGCGCGAGTTGGGCCGAACAGGCTGGCTCACAAGGCCAAGCAGGTCTGGGCTGCTACGGCTCCCTCCTTTTCCTTTTCTTTTTCTGTTTGTTTCTCTTTTCTTTCTTTTGCTTCGATTCAATTTAGTTAGAGTTTAAACTTGAGCTTCGAGTCATGTAGTGGGTCCCACAAGGTGCTTCAAATGGTGGTCAAGATACATCCCCAATATTAGGGATTATTGGCTATTTTTGTTATACAAAAATAGTTGAAATTTTTATATAGGGGTGTTTTATTCTTCCAACAAATAATTCATTATTTAGGGTTTATCATAAATATTAAGTAAGTTAGTTAATCATCACATAAGGCAAAAGAATCCAAATCACAAGTGGGATTAAGGATGCATGCATGATTTATTTATTTTGGAATTTAATTACACATGTGGCATAAAACCAAACTACGCTTATAATTTTAACCTAGTTGTGTCACATCTAATCCAAAATTAGGGTTTGGCTTCTACATGTGTCACTCAACATCACATAGGGTTTAAACAAAAATTTTGTAGTTGTGATTTTTGGTGTGTGGATTTTTGGGTTGTCACAATGGTGAGGTGGCACGATGAAGATCCAGCAGCGGGATGTGGTTGAGAACGACGGCGGGGTGGCAGCCGTGCTAGATCCATGCTTCGAGGCGGGCAACGAGGACACACCATGGAGGCAGATGGTGAGGATGACGAGCAGGCACATGCGTGGATGGCGAGCATGACATGGAGGCGGATGGGCGAGGACAACGTGGATCCGAAGCTTCGGTGACAAGATTTTGTTTTGTTTTTATTTTTTTACCTATTTTTGGAGACGGTCGTCTAAGGATGGCAGCAGGGTGGGTCATGGTTGGGTGAAGCATCTGTGGACCCACCCCCGAAACTTGTAAGTCAAACCCGCCCCGGCCCCGAATTGCATTTTGAGTTAAAAAATCCACTTGACCCCCGAACCCAACGGGGCCCTGAACCCGACAGATTCCCTCAAAACCTGATGGGGCATGCCTATATGTGCAATGAGGAAGCAACATATACGGGGTGGTGGTGGCGCAACTGTGGGAGCCGCTAGGTAGGTTAGGATGATCGGCGTAGGCCCATGGTAGCACAGCATGCGGAGCGCGGGAGAAGTTAGAGGAGAAGGTGTGCGGAGGCAGATGAAGTAGAGGCGAGCCTGTGGGCGGCTTTACACGCAGAGGTGGCTAGAGGTCGGACGTCATAGGGAGTCGGCGCCTCGGAGGTGAATCCGCAGGGCCGTGGAGCGACATGTGACGTGGTGGTGGAGCGTTCCCACTCGTGAATCGGAGGCCAGAGGCGATGGCCAATGGAAAGTGTAGCTACGGTAGGGGAGGGTGGAGAGGATGGGTCATTGGGTCAACATAATTGTGGTACATATATAGCTAGGGTTTTTGGCTCCATAGTTGGGCTAGTCATGGTGGGCTTTGCATAGTGCGCTGCTAAACTTTGGGTCCCCGACAGGCACCCACGGGGGAAATCAAAACCCACCCCGGCCCCTCTCCGTTTTGGGCCCCCGAACCCAAAAATCCATGGGGCGAAAAATAGACCTGCCCCTGCCCCCATCGGGTCTAAAACCCGTGGGTTTCGGGTCTAGACCCACCCTGTTGCCATCGTCCCTGCGGTCGTCATAACACGCTTGTCCAGTGTTGCTATCTCCAAAGGCGGTTATTGTAAGGCACCCACCTCCAGTATCTCTATTTTTAGAGGCGGACAGAATGGACTGCCTCTGTAGTTTTGATTAACATAGGCAATGCATTGGAGGTGGGCAGCGTACCTGCCTCTAAAAATACAAATTGGCCGTCTTGGAAACTATCTCTGTGCTAATGGAATTATATGATATCTTAAATATAAATCTATGTATTTATAGAATGATTGTAACTGAAGCTCGATGAAAATATATTTTGCTGCCTGCCTTTGAAAATACAAATTGGCCGTCTTGGAAAACTATCTCATTGGTAGTGGAATTGTATGATATATTAAATTAAATATAAGTCTATGTATTTTTAGAATGATTGTAACTAAAGTTCTATGAAAATATATTAATTATACTTACTTGTATGTAACTATATTTATATATATTATGATTTTAGTGAAGTCTAAAACGATATGCAGGTATTGATTAGTATCGGAATGTTTTGTTCCACGAGGAACTTCAGTATCTGATATATCATTCAGTGAACCTATACACATTCATTTGAAGCCTTGTACAATACAATATTTTTGTGATTGATGGAAATGACCAATCATGTCGTCTTTTTAATGACTTCCAAAAAATGGTCTTTCCACACGATTGGGTGTGGTTGGTATTAGGCTGAGGGGTGGTGGATGTAGGTTCCGATCTAGTTGAAGGTTTAGATCTTGTGGTGGGAGCTGGTTGTTTTTGGGACCTTTGTGAGAGGCAATGAACTCGTCATTTTTTCTGAGAGCATCTTGTTCAGCCTCTGGATTTCCTCAATTGTTTTCTGGTCGTAAAGGTTTTCTAGGTGTGCTAACTCTCGCACCTCATCAAAAGGTTGTCCTAGTTACCCGTCTCCAGATCTCCCTAGGGGTGGAGGTTGGCTGTTCTCATTGTCCAAAGGTTGTTTGGCCTGAGGGTTGTGGGATGGCTTCTGATTCTTGGTAGCTTTGAAAAGTAAACTCTCCTGAAGGTTGTCTAGGCAGGGTTTGTCTACTTGGATTGCTAGTTTGGTTTGGTGTAGGTTGTGGGACTATGACAGTGTTTAGGGGACATCATGAGTAGTTCTTGATGATAATTTTTACCATATATGGTGGTGTGTCTGAGACACAAACGATGTCAAACTGTTGGGGGCAAACAAGAATCCACCGTGACCTTGGGATGGGTGGCCGAAGGTTGGAAGCCGTTAGGTCCAAAGCAGTGAAACTAGAGTAACAGGCAAGGCTACGATATGAATGAAATAGTTCAAAAATGGGAATGGATTAGGAGAAATAGACATACTCTTATTGGTAATGCTGGGAAGCGGGCGTCCGTTCACCCGTGCCGCTCGCCCCACTCTGCTCCGTGTGCTTCAGTACTTCACGGCTTCAATTATTTCAGTTGTTTGTTTCAAGTGTTTCATATAGGTGTTGCAAAAAGTAGATCGGGATGTTGCTATGTTGCAATGGTTGTACGCGTATGTTGCAAGAGTTTGTTCCCAATGTTCTATTTGTTTTTTAGACGTATGTTGCAAGTGTGTTTATCTGGATGTTGCAGATGTTTCACACATATGTTGCAAGTGTTTTATCTGGATATTTCTTATGTTTGCAATGGTTTTCAAGTTTTTTCAGGTGATTTTGCAAGTGTTTCATACACATATTTCAAGTGCTTCATCTGTCTTCTTTTGTATGTTGAAAGTGTTGTATCTGAATGTTTCAAAAGTAGATCGGGGTGTTTCACATGGATGAGCGTGGGAAGTGGGAGGGGGCCTGAGCGGTCCCCACGCGTGGTCTGGCAGTACGGGCTAGCTGCCGGTAGGCGCTCACTCATAAGTTCGACGCTACTAGGGCGCTTGCTCGCTTGCTGCGCGGGCACCATCCGATGCTAGTGCCCCGGATCGGACGTCTGGGCACTAGCAAGTCTGCACTCTAATAGATTACCAAAAATCCCACTAGAGTGGTATATTCCTAGTACAATCTAGGGTACAATGGTCTTTAGGGCGTGTTTGGAGACGTGGCCCAGCGGCCCGGCTGCATCCATGGGCTGCAACTCCCGTGTTTGGGGCCGCTGGGCCGCTCCTAAGCCAGGCTACGCAGATGCAAAAGGGGCGGCTCCGCCTAGCTGTGGAAAAACAAAGCTAAGGTTTGTTTTCTGGGAGCTTGGCTTCGAGCGGCGCACGGCGGGTGAATTCGGGGCGATTTGGCACGGCAGTGGGTGGCTTTGGTGGGCTCATGCGAGAAGGGGAAACATCCGCGCGCCCTCCCCACCAGTAAAATCTGTCGCCTTTATAAGCGACCGTTGCCCTCCGCTACGACTCCTTCCTTCGTCTCCGTGGCCTTCGTCTCCTTGCCTCCACCAATGGGAGAGACCGGTGGTGTTGGAGAGCTGGTGTCTATCGCAGCGGCTTCCTTCCTAGGCAGGTTTCCTCTCCATTCCCCCCCCTTGGATCTGCTTCGACATGGCGCCGCTCTATCAACCATGGGTACTCCATGGAGGCGGCCATCTTCTTCCATCTTCTTCTGTTGTTGCGGTGGTGCGGTTGGTTTCCTCGGCCGGATCTGCTAACTCTCCGTCCAGATCTACTTCCTCTTCCTCATTGGTACTTCTTCTTCTCCCAACTACGCCGCTCCTTTGCTCCGACGACCACCCCAAGGTGAAATCAACCCCCAATTGTAGCAGAATCGTCCAATTTATAAGAGCACAAGTACAATAGCAGCCCGCAAGCGGTCGCACTATCATACTTGAGCCCATATAAACCCGGTAGTCCATCGAGTACCACGAAGGGTCTCGATTCAACCAACATACAACCAAGATCGTACATGATTCAACATACATGTCACATGTTACATAAAGTTCACAAATACAGTTCCATACATCAGAGTATGATTAAAAATTATTATAAACCAAGTTCAGGTAAAATAGTAGCGAAAGCAAATAAAGTTTAAAACCAACATCTGTCATCACTGTTCAAATACGGTGCTAGCTCATGATCACATTTCCACAAAAGCTTAAGGGAGGGATTAACAAGAGATGCCTTGCCTAGGGCCCTACTCCTCGTCCATGGTAGGATAGAAGCAGTTCTTACAGTAGCTGTCGACGCAAAAATGTGGTGATGCGCCTGACACACTGCAAGCCGGAACGATCTGGGCGGAGTCAAGCCGGAGATCTGCTTGGCTTCAACATAGGACCAATCGATCCTAAAAATCCCGAAGGCGTGCCAGTCAATTTGACCTGCAATTGACAAGGAGTGAAAGTTTTTATCAGTAATTTAGGATGGAACATGCTGGTTTTGCCCAGACAGTTCCAAGTATGCTGCTTCGGGAGCAGCCAAACAGGGGAATCGACTAAATAGCCAATACGAGAAGAAATCGACTGTTTAGGGATTGTGATGCTCGTGGGTCATGATTGATTTATAATAACAAGTACAATACACCCAGATATAAGTAATATAAAGAAACATCAGCAGCTAGATGGATATAACCAGTGTAAAGCATTGAGCCGATAAGTTTAACGAGAAGGGATATAACATGCGAACAAATCCACTGTCTGGTACAAAGAGATCTACAAACATTTTGAATCTAATCTGTTACCATCAACAGTGAGGTTTGACCAGATCGATGCAGCTATGATAATGATAACAAACTAAAGCCAAAGAATCCATAAAACCATCTATATGTTGACAGGCTCATGAAAGCATGTCATATATGTGAAAGCATAGGCGAATCGACTAAAATAGCCGATGCATGCATAGCAAACAAACAGAGTACATATCTCGACCATGAACAAAACCACTAATCGATAATCTCTAACCCAAAGTCTTACCAGTGAGGTTCGACCGGATCGATGCAGCTATGGTAGTGTCATTAGATTGGATCTCATTAACTAGTGAGTTTATTCAGGATTGAAACATGTCTTTGAATGCATACTATGTTTGATTGGAATAGAGATAAAACAGCTGATCTAACAGAATCAAGTCATCAATTATAAGATTCAAAGCATGACCAAACTAGTGATTTGTTATAATTAAACAGAACATTAATTATAACAACATCGATAACTGTTGAATCGGCCAAAAACAACAAGGAAAATCTTACTAATCTTAGCAGATTTGATAACTGGTGATATTGTATTAAACAACAAGTTGTTTAACACAAGATCGATAACTTTGATCTATATTATGATTCATAAGAGATCAATCAGCTGAAGCAACCTTACAAATAATGATGCAGATCGATTACTAACTTATATTATACTCGTAAAAGATCAATCGGTTGATGCAACTTTACAAGTATGATACAAGATGTGACGGTACTCACAGACAAGCCAGAGGTCAATCGGTTGATGCAACCCTGCTTGTTGAAGAACTCGTCGAGATCTACAGTACTCCTACTCCTAAGGGTTGGCGTAAAGCCGAAAAAGTAATTGTATTGATTGATTGTGTGTCCTTTTTAGAATAATTGGGGTCCAATATTTATACCCGGAACCTAAACATGAATCCTACTCAAATATGACTCATTACAATTCTTGGAACAAAAGAAAACATTTCTAAAATATCTTGGACCCTAATCTTTTTCTTTTTGTAGAGTCCGACATATTTTTCCCCGACGCCATCCGTACGTAGTCCATCGACATTATCTGCTGATGTCATCTATAAAATAGTTGATTCTGACACTGCCTCAAAACCAGCCGATATTGATTCACATCTGATTGAATCCTTTATGATACAATCCTAGAAGCTTCGAGTTCCCACTTTCTTCTTTCCAAATTTTGGTGTAAACACATGCCCCCCAATTTTGGGATAAAAATGATTTTATTCCAAAATTTCTATTTACCTACTCACCGTGTCGTAACCGTTTATTCTGAAATATACGCGCGACTCCTTATTTCTTGGTCTAAATTTTATATAATACCCCAACAGTATTATTTCCAACTCACCCGGCCCATTCACTTTCCCCTTCTTTCTCGAGCAAGCCTCAACAACCAAAGCTGCAATCACCAAGGCCTTAACCCTAGCAAATCCTCTGCTCTATCAAGCTATTATTCAAGTAACCTTCCTTAGATTCAGATCCATTTTGGCTGCGATGGCGACTAGTGACCACGTCCCTAAGGTATGCTTTCAAGTTCCCGTCTTCCAAGTATTAGCCGTTACCCTGTATTTCCTTTCTCAAATTTATTCTTTCTGGTTTCTAAGAAACGAGGAACGAAATTTTAATTCCATCGGCTGTTGTTCCCAATGTATATTATCTTGGGCCTATGGGTGACACTGATCCATCGGACTTTATCAGTCAAGAAACCAACCAAATCTCCTTCAAACAATCTGTAGTAGATTTGTCCTCCTAGAACACCAAAACTCCCTTTAGAAACTAGCCTAAAATGCCTAAGGGATGGAGAGATTGGTTTCGTAGAGTATTGGAGGAAAAGGTTGGAGATTGGGAGATTTATGACTTGAATCAATGCTTGACACTCTCACTGTCTGGAATGGAGAGGAATGATTCACTTCTGATTTCTGCATCTTACTTCTGGTCGAACACCTTAAATGCTTTCGTTTTTTTGTCACGGTCCAATGACCATTACTTTGGCCGATGTTTATATGTTGACCAGCATTAGAATAATAGGATCAATGCAACCTTATGACTTCTTAAGTGCTGGATCCAAGAAACTAGCCAAAATATCAGATTGCACAGGATGGGCAAGCTACATTCTGAACCACATTGGAGACGGATCAACTGTTGCCGAAAGGAAACATGTAGCTTTCTTGAACATGTGGTTCAAAAGATTCATCTTTTATGGATCATCTTGTCGTCCAACTTTCAATCATAAATACCTGGCAGAGCGTCTAGCAGTTGGCAATGAAATTCCTCTTAGAAAATACCTGCTAGGATCTGTTTATCATCTGATACACTAGGTAGCTGTCTAGTTGCTGAAGAACGAACCAGTGCATACCATTATTGGCCCTTGATGGTTGATACAACTATGGCTGAACCTGTATATGCACAAGATTGTAAGACCTGATCTCGGAAATCTGAGCTTTCCTTCTTCCAACTTTGCTGAAGATTACAAAGAAAAAGAAGGAAGAATTCGACAGTGTATGAATTATGGTGAGGCTACATCAGCCATAACAATTGTTGTTGATGTAGGCCATCTCTTCAAGAAATTCTACAGAGGATTTGATGCAAACATCTTGATTTGACTGCCTTATGATGAAGATGAAGACAATGAATTAGTTCTGTCAGTCAAATTTTGGTTTGAATCAGGCTACTCAGATGAAACAACCGCAACAATTTTCAGTTGCATCATCAAACCATGTGTATTGCCAGCTGAATTTCGCCATGGCCGTGGTAAAATAACTACCGGTTCTTTTCTTCCAGAAAATCTTCCAACTTATGAATTCTACAATCCTTGTTTCGTGGTCTGTCAATTCAGCCTTGGTCAGCTACCTCCTCGACTATTCTTCAAGAATACACTGAAGCCAAGAGAATGTATCAATGAAGTAATGGAAGCCTCCAAAGTCTTTCAACTAGGATCAGATCTTTCTTCCTTTTGCTTGCATGACTGGACAAGAGTCACCTTCTCTTCCAACCTGTTTAACTCCTGGTGGCAAGAATGACACTCCCATTTCTTTTGTGGGTCAGTCCATCCTAACTACATAGCTCTAGATGAAGATTTTGCTTTTGACAGTGAGGTATCTTACCATTCCTTTTTTAGAAAAATTATTCAATAAATTCCCCTGCCAACTGTTCTAACAAACTTTTTTAGGACACCGAATTTGATCCCCCAAGTATGGACAGGAAGGGGCATCCCATAGAATACTATCCACCATGTCCAGCCTCAAGAATGGGATTCATAGCACCCATCTTAAAGAAGCTAATGAAGACCCCAGCTGCTCCAACAATACTTACATACCAGTCTTCCAAACGCAAGGCAACCAGAGGTGTGACTAAAAAACTACCTCTGGGAAAAGACTCTGCAGAACCAAACCATCAGTTGCTCAGGTAAATCAACTAATCTCCCTTCTCACATTAATATTCAATTTCTAATCCAATTCCCTTTTGCAGCCATCAAGTATTATATCTCAGTCTATTTTGGGTGCTAGACTACTGTCCTAGGCACTTGAATCAGCATCCACCAACCTCTCATCCGTTGTTCCCCCTAAAGAGCCGATTACAATTGAAACAACTAATGTTTCTAACAGACCTCAGGTGACAGAAGATGAGCATCTCTCAATTTTACCTCCTGATGCTACAAAGATATCCTCTCAAGCCTTCTAATTTTATGTAATTTTATTCTCTTCTGACCATTTACCTTGTCAGACTCTACCTGAAAAGTCATTTGCACAAGAACAAAGGTCTGATAATTCACCAGCTGATGATCATCCTGCTTACATTGATGCCTAAACTACCGATTCCCCAGCTCAGCAAACAGTTGATGGTAAGAAATTTTCATGTTCACCTATCGTTTCATAGTAAACAAAAATTAAAACACTCCTTGATGCTCGCAGACACTATCCCTAAAAACCCAGGGCCGATTCAAATGACTGTTGGAAAAGATGTTGTCACATCATCGGTTGTTCCTTCTCTTCAACTAGAACCTCTTCCAGAAAAGGTACTGTGTTTACTTCACCATTTATCCGGTTATCAGCTGATTCGATCCTCCTAATAAAATTTCCTTTGCTCATATATAGACACTTAATTCTCCAGCTCTGAGCTACTCCTTTAACTTTAAAGAATACATAGATGAAGGTGAGATTAGCTCATCAGCCACCTCTCTCCAAGAGGCTTTATTAGAAGAGACCAAAAATCGACTAAGAGACATATTGCCAATGCTTGAGAAGGATATAGCCGATTTGGTCCAAGATGCAGCTCCAATGCAAAGAATCTTCCTAGCTATCAAGGATAATTTGTCCCCAGATCTCATCGAAGCTTTGACACTTTTATCCATCATTGAAGATCAAGCTCCAAGAGTAAAAAGGGCTCAGAGAAACCTAGCTGATCGTGAAGCTTTATTGGCCAAGAAGAACTCCAACAAACAAGAGGCTAAAGAGCTAGCACAGCTAATAGATAACTTGAAGAACTCCTCCCTTAGGATCAAACCAGAGCTGAACCAACTAAAAGCCAAGTGTGCAGAACTCAAGAAGGAACTAGAGAATGTGAAGGCTGTCATCAATCGTCATGAGTCCAATCTGACTTGAATACCCAATGCCATTAAACAGAAGAAATAGGAAATGCTGACCAAGGTCAAAGAAGGTAAAGCCATCCGTAGCAACCTCGAGAACATCCCTGGATCAGCCGAATAAGACAAGCAACAAATCACAAAAGTCGATGCTATCCGGCTAAAAGCATTGAAAGTAATCCAGGATGTTCTAAACTTGTAATCTACATACCAACATTTGTAATATATATTTTGTGTGGAACTAATGATAACCATATTTTCTGCTAATCTATTGTATCTCTTATCACGGCTAAAGAGCCGATTTGAAAATAGCCAATTCCAGACCTCTGACTTTAATCCAATTAAGTCTGAAAACACAGCCTCCACTAAGAAGTCCTCAATCTTCCGTACTCAGTTATCAATGCCGCATTCTCTTCAGCATTAGTGGGGTGATGCTTCGCCTTCTATTAATTACGGTTGCCTTTTGCACGTCCTGAGATATCTACTACCTCGCTTCGTGGCTATAAATACCAGCTGAGAGTCCTTGCCTCAAACACACACATCTCGCAACTATTTTTGTTACCTGCGCTTCTTCGCCTTCATAAACCCTATAGCAGTTCCATTCTTCTTCCACAATCTAAGCCAGCACCCAATGGCAGGAGAGGATCAACGTGGCAAGTGCGCAGCAGAAGATCTCCCAGAGGACGAGGTCCCGGTCGGCCAGCGACTCCGCCGCATGTGGTAAGACTGAACGCTCCCGTCCATAGCAAGAATCATCTATTAATGCATCTGTAGGTTCATCCTCAATGACAGACTTCCTACTCCTCCCGGGGCCAATGAGCCTTCTGCCACCGCGTTTGCTGCTGCCACACCGGATTCGTCGTTGGACTCCTCCGACTCCTACAATGGCAACGGCGCCCGGTGTTTCCTCCAAGAGTGGAGGGCGGCCCAGGACCGTTACTCCGAGGTAACTCGGGAGAACAGTCAGCTTGAGATCCACCTTGGGGCCTCTCAAGCCGCCCTCCTTGCTGCTGAGGAAGAGGCCAGTGTTGCTCGGGCACAGCTGGCCGAGTCCAACGCCATGGTTGCTGGTAAGATGAACTCCAAGAATACCCTTATTTCAATTTCTACTATCTTTGCCTTGATAGCCCCTTTGTTTCTGTAATTGCCAGCCCTGACAGTGTAGTTGGATTTCCAACTGGTGGCAAACGTGGCTATGTCGGCCGTCAATGCTCGGGGCCCACTCCTCAACAACCGCCTGCATGATGTCCTGGCGCATGTCCAAGAGATCGCCCTTCATGGTGTTTGTCGTGGCAAGGCGATGGCCTTGGCCGTGGCGCAAGTCCAAACCAGGCATGACCTTCGCACCATGGAGCCGGGCTTCCCGATGGCCGATGACCCCAACATGCACGAGGACCTAATTGAGGACTTCGACGACGCCGCAGCAGCCATCATGGATATCACCTCAGCCCAGGAGGTTATAAATAAAGTTTTTTGAGTAGTTTGTACTAGGAACAAACTATGAATAAGGTCCTGCCTTCTTCATGAACTCGTCTTTGAGACTGCCATAATGAGGATTGTCTTTGTGCTTGTTTTTACTCTATAGGCGATACATATTGTATCAGCTTTCACCCCTTTGGGTTAATTTTTTGAACTAAAGGCGATACCCTTCTAGTACCGGCTATTAGAGCCGATGACTGAACAAATCGGCCATCAAGTATTAACCCAGATGCTAGGATAATACTTCTTTAGATATTTTCCATTAATCGCTCTATCAAATTCTTCTCTCTCTTTTAGCATTTCCAGAATGTAAGCATTGCCAGGTGCACAATGGCTAATCCGATAAGGACCTTCCCAATTAGGTGACCATTTGCTAAACTTGTTGTCCTTAGACCCAATCGGTAATTTTACTTTTCAAACTAATTCTCCTTCACTAAACTGCTTGTTCTTGATGTTTTTGTTATAATGCCTTGCAACCCTTAACTTATTGGCTTCAATATTCTCAAGAGCACGCAACCGATGACAACTTAAGTCCACTAAATCATCCATCATTAGATTCTTGTAGACTTCTACTGTCAAATCATTCTATAATGTAACACGTCTTGATCCAGTCTGGATTTCCTAAGGAAGAACTACATTATGCCCATATACTAACTCATAAGGTGATGATTTAATCGATCCATGGCAAGTCATCCTGTATGCCCACAATGCTTCATTGAGTGTTAAGTACCACTTTCTTGGTTGCTCCTCAATTTTCTTCTTAATCAATTTAAACATAATTTGATTGGATGCCTCTACCTGGCCATTAGCCTGAGCATAGTAAGAAGAATTTAATAACTTAATTCCCATACTGGCAGCAAAATCTCTGAACTCTTCTGATGTGAACATTGTCCCCTGATCAGTAGTAATAGTTTGAGGAATTCCAAAATGATATACAATATGTTCCTTGACAAAATCAACCATATTCTTTGAGGTTACTATCTTCAAAGGAATTGCCTCAACCCATTTGGTAAAGTAATCTGTTGCTACCAATATGAACTTATGTCCTTTACTTAAAGATGGAAAAATCTGGCCAATTAAATCAATTCCCCAACCTCGAAACAGCTATGGTTTAATTATTGGATTCATAGCTGATGTAGGCGATTTCTGAATATTATGAAAATGTTTACAATCCTGATACCCCTTGTAATATTCAAAACAATCTTCTACTATTGTTGGCTAGAAATATCCAGACCTGCGAATAATCTATTTCATCTAATAAGCCGATTAATGAGCTCCACATATCCCTTCATGTACTTCACCCATCAACACTTTAGCTTCTTCTTGATTTAAGCATTTAAGCAACACCCCATCGACTGTCTTGTAATATAGCTGATCATCTAACAAAACATGCTTAATCGATTTATACCTTAGTTTCCTGGTAACCTTCCGTGATGGATTCTTTACCCGGACATATGGGTATCACGGCTCATGGTGAAAGTATACAACCTCTGCAGAGTGTAAAACTGGTATATCAGTCGTGCTCCCAATCACGAGCGGCCTTGGAACTCTTACAGAATAGAATGAAAAATTAATGGTTAAATGTTTATACTATTTCATTATTCATGATTACGTGATCATGTGTTTATGTGGGTTTGTGATAAACTTGTTGCCACTCAATCGCTTAAAACTGTGACTCATTAAAAGCTAATCGCAGTAAACCATTATCAACCTTTTGAGCCTCATGAATCCCATGTTATATTTGCTGAGTATGACATGTGCTCACCCTTGCTATTTTTACCACACCCTAGTCTATAGTAAAAGGTGCTCAGAAGATTGATGAGGACATGAAGGACTTCCTAGAAGATTGACATAAGTGCTAGGCGTATGTTACCCCAGTTAGCCGTCCCTGTGAAGAATGGAGTCTGAAGATTAGTTACCGTTCCATGATACTTTGGTGTAAGTGTTAATATAGCTATGTATACGTTATTTAATAACATTGTTTCTAATATTTTCTATTCTGTTGTTGTATGTGTGGACTTCCTGGGCACACATATGGCGAGCTTGGTTTTCTTTGGAAAACTAGGCGTGACATAGACCCAGACAGGGGGCAAGTGGTGGTAAACTATGGAGGTAGTTTACCATGGCAGGAATGCCTGGAGAGGATTCCTATGGGAGATACTTGCCTTGGTCACATGAGGACCTGTTCATAGTCCCTCTCTCCTAGTGAGATATTACGTACAACCACATGTCTATATGGGTAGGCTTGATCTCACACCCCGTTAGATAGAAGTATAATTTCTACTAGGAGGCCAGTGTAGGCAGCAGAATATCAGGAGCCGACATGAGGATAGGTTTTCTTTCTATGGTCCAATTGGCGTGGATGCTATGTGATCTTCCACGTTAAGCTTTTGAGATTTTGGCCGCGTTCGAGCCCATGATTATTTTTGGCCGTGTTTGAGCCATGCTATTTTTGTGATGATTAGGTATCATCATGTTGGGATGATTAGGCATCTTCCCAGAATTTGTGTGTTTCTAACCCCTGAGAAGCCATAGTAGAGTTATATGAATCTCTAAGGTCCCATACATTCGGGTACGAGATCTCATTAGGTCTATTTCATCCAATGATCATGGATGAGGTAGCACCTATCATGTGGGGAAATTTGTACACCTCTGCAAAGTTAATTAAACCTATTTGAATAGCCACGTCCTTGGAATGGGCAAATGCTAGGATGGGATACTATGATTAGATTTACTTTTATGTGTAATGAAACTGGTATTGGAATTGACGTTAACCCGGGGACTAGTGGGAATGGTAATACTCCGCTAGGACCCAACCCCTAATTATAATCTCCACTACATTTCTATTTCCACCCTATGGTTAGGGCTTGCTAAGTATGTATGTACTCACCCATTGTTGACCCATAGACTTCATCATGGAAGAAGACTATGACTTCGACGAGGAGATGTACCACAAGAATTTGGATTCCCACAAGGAAATACGTTCGTAGGAGTATGACATCGAGGCTAGGGTTTCGACCACGCTCAAGTTGCCTATGGAATAGGACACCACTTCGCTGTATAATAATCCCACTCTATAGACCACCAATAACACCGTTTCATGGCCATAGTATTCCGCTAGATATGTAGCCCATGACCATGCCCCTTTGGGCCACTATTGTAAGACCTTATTTCTAGATATCAATAAAGCTTGGAACCTTTTATTATATATATCTATGTACCATTATTGTGATTTGGTGCGTACTTGTGCATGATCCTGGTGCAAGTATGGATGCACTTAGGACTCTCAAATTGTGGGGCGGATAGAGTGGTATCAGAGCCGAGCTTGACCGTAGGACGAAGCCCTAGGATTGAATGCGTTAGGTAGTTTTATAGCGATAGTAAAGTTGACGAACCTTTCTCATTGTCGTTTCTCATTTGTGTCGCAAAAATGTTTCTAACCCCTCTGGTGAATTTTTGCAACAATGGATGACATATGGGAGCGTTCGGACTGTTTGACCATTGGAGGATTCCCACCGCTCCTTTGGGAGACACTCCAGCGCTTGGGTTACACTGAGCCTCCCATGTACTACTATTGCGAGTGCGATGTGGAGGGTGTACTCAAGTGCGAGATGCACCTACTTATTACTGAGCATCCAATCAACACTGAGTTCAGGGTTAAATGCATCCCAGCAATCGTAAGAGAACTAAGTGACACATGTTAGATTGCAGCACGTCGGGCTCTCATGGATATTTGTTAGGAATATGAAGCGAAAGTCAACAACACCATGCAAGATTCTTTCCAATAATGGATCAGACTTCTCTTATTTGGGACAAGAAGATTAAGGCAATGGAAAAGGTGAAGCCACAGGCGCTAGAATACACTCTAATGACTACAGCCAAGTACTTACATGCCCTCGATATTCTGTACAAAAATCAGGAAATGGAGCTAAAGATAAGGAACGCTAAACTCAAGGAAGCAGAAGCTGAAGTACAAGCACTAAAGACAGAGCTACTCATGCTAAACTCGCAGCTGTCAACCATGAGAGAAGAAAAGGAACAATGCAAGCAAGAGCTACAGAAGGCCCTTGAATGCCCAAAGGCGAGGAAAAGAAGGAGAGCCTACTAAAGAATCAACCACCCACAACATCAAGAAGACCGTTGGGGATACAAATACTATCGGACCCTCTCAAGTTCTTTTAGGATTGGATGCTAAGGGATATGCATGTGAACCTCATGATGGGACCTTCGCAAGATACAGTTCATGTAAAATAATTAATGAGAACTGTAGTGACTAGTAGTAGTGTCTAGTATTCCAAGTAGTAGTAGTACACCAAGTGTCGCTTTGATGTCATTAGAAGTATGAGTTGTTAGCAATTGCTGTATGATGCACCCTTGTATCATATATGTATGATTGTTCATGAGATATATTGTGTGTTTGTTTACGCATATGTGCCTTTGCTTGTTTGTTATTTTATTTTCTTGCACCCAAATCCTAGAGGATATCTTCTCATCCTTGTTGTTCCATAGCAACAGATGGAAAGGAGATCCGATAGGATTTGGAATCACCATGAAAGGGCCGTCGAAAGGCAGGTTCATGAGGAAGAAGAGCCAGTTGCACCACAACCTAGAGGCAGGCAGAACAAAGGCAATCACGAATGTCGTAATCGTAGGCATGGGCATGAGCAACCACAAGAAGATAATATCCCGATTGTAGAAGAAGTACATGAAGAAGGTCAAGAAGAAGTCGAGCAAAATGTTGGAAATGACCCAGTGCAAGGGGAGGAACCCCCACCACCCCTGCCAACATTGGCAGAAGTGATGGATCGATAGACACGATTATTGGAAAATCTTGCAAGAAGACGGGATAATGGAAATAGACAAGGGAAAATGGCAGCATTCATGAGGCTTCACCCACCAACATTTGATAGTGCAGAAGATGACCCATTATCAGCAGATGATTGGTTATGTACCATCACCAAGAAATTAAATGCAGTACGAGCCACCGAAGAAGAAAAGGTTATCCTAGCCACCCACCAACTGGTAGGAGCTGCTGGTGAATGGTGGGAAAACTACCAAGATGCAGTTAACGAGCCAGAAGCTATCACATGGCAATAATTTGTGGAGAAGTTCCATGAATATCACATCCCTAAAGGAATCATGGAGATAAAAGCAGAAGAATTTTGTTCCCTAAGACAAGGACCAATGACAGTGAACCAGTACATCAGAAAGTTTATGAAGCTAGCATGCTATGCACCAGAAGATGTTAAACTCCGACAAGAAGAAGTAGAAGTGTTTTAGGAGAGGACTCAATGCATCCCTAAGAGAACAAATGGTCACTCACATCTACCCTGATTTCAACACGGTAATGAACAGCACTATCCTACTGGAAGAAGAACATGTCAGAGGTGAAGGTGAACGGAAGCGCAAGTTCCTGATACAACGTGCTCGCCAACAAGAAAGAACACAACGAGTTCGCACCAACAACACTGCACCCACAAGGTATCAGCTGACCATGCAGTATAGGATATTCGGACTCAACACTTCACAGACCATATCCAACTACAAGAACAACAACAGCAGCAGCAACAACAACAACAACAGCAACAACAACAATCAGCCCAAGAGTACCAATAATACAACAATGGAGACCTATTTTGTATGTCGACAGCTAGGACACCGCATAGCCCAATGCCCTCTTAAAGCCACAAACTCTGCCCCTGCTCAGTCTATACCAGCAATAAGATAGCCGCTTCAGGAGTCGGACACACAACACCTCATAACTCTGGACCACCAAGATGGAATGCCCTGAATTTTGGGCAAGGACGTGTGAACCACATAAATGCAGAGGAAGTACAAGCAGCACCTGATGTCGTGTACGGTGAGTTTCTAGTAAACTCCACTCTTACAACCGTGTTTTTTGATTCCAGTGCTTCGCATTCGTTTGTTTCTGCTTATTTTGTGTTTAGAAATAGTTTAAGAACAGTGTTACTCCCCACCCCTCTTTTGATACGAACCCCTAGAGCTGTCCTCAAATGCACCCTCAAATGCCCTCGAGTGAAGATAATGATCGATGGAGTAGAGTTTCAAACAGCCTTGGTAGTACTTAAGACAGAAGGTTTGGACATAATACTAGGAATGGATTGGTTAAAGAGACACCATGGCACCATATCCTATAGAGATAGAGCAATAACCCTAATAAATCACAATGGGATAAAGGTAGAATGTCACCCTCAAGCTCCCTAAGCAAAACCAATGGTTTGCAACATACAGGCAGCAAGCATTGAAGAAGTACCAGTCGTATGTGAATACCCCAATGTGTTCCCTGAAGAGTTACCTGGAATGCCACTTGACAGAGACTTGGAATTTATTATTGACCTAATACCCGGAACCACACCAATTGTAAAGAGACCCTACCGAATGGCAGCCAATGAGTTGGAAGAATTGAAGAAGCAATTATAGGAGTTACAAGAGAAAGGATACATTAGACCAAGATCATCACCTTGGGGATCACCAGTTTTGTTCGTAAAGAAGAAAGATGGCAGCCTCCGAATGTGTATTGATTATCGGTCCTTAAATGAAGTCACCATCAAGAACAAGTACCCTCTACCAAGAATTGATGACCTATTTGATCAACTGAAAGATGCCATGTATTTCTCCAAGATAGATCTAAGATCACGCTACTATCAACTGAAGATTCAGCTCAATAATATACCAAAAAACGTGATTGTGACATGCTATGGACAATATGAATCTGATGAACAAAGTCTTTATGGAAGAATTGGATAAATTCATAGTAGTATTCATCGACGACATTCTCATCTATTCGAGAAGTGCTGAAGAACATGAACAACATTTGAGAGTAATATTGAACAAGTTACGGGCACATGAGTTATACGCTAAGTTCATCAAATGTGAATTTTGGATACAAGAAGTCGCCTTCCTAAGACACATTATCACCGCAGAAGGAGTAAAGGTAGACCTAGAAAAGGTTAAGTCCATGTTAGAATGGAAGCAACCAACAAATGTGATAGAAATCCATAGTTTTCTGGGATTAGCAGGCTACTACCAAAGATTTATTGAAGGATTTTCAAAGATCGCAAGACCCATGACCGCTCTGACATAGAAAGGGAAAGAATTAAAGTGGACAGAAGCATGCGAGAAGAGTTTTCAAGAGTTGAAGACTCAGTTAATCACAACCCCAATACTCACGCTACCAGACATAGGCAGGAGTTTTATAGTATATTGTGGTGCTTCACGACAAGGATTAGGATGTGTCCTAATGCAAGATGATAAAGTAGTTGCCTATGCCTCTCGACAACTGAAGAAACATGAAGAAAATTATCCAACACATGATTTGGAACTAGCTACCGTAGTGCAAGCACTGAAGATATGGAAACACTATCTTATTGGAAACAAATGTGAGATATTTACAGACCACAAGAGTTTGAAGTATATTTTCACTCAGCCCGATTTGAACCTACGACAAAGAAGATGGTTGGAACTGATCAAGGACTACAATTTAAGCGTACAATACCACCTGGGAAAAGCCAATGTAGTTGCAGACGCATTAAGCAGAAAGGCATATTGACACTACATGACGACTCTAAACCGAAGACCAGAGTTAGCGCAAGAAGCCCACCAATTGAATTTGCAAATTATACCACAAGGTACCCTAAATGTCCTGCATATACGACCGACCTTGGAAGATAGGATAAAGCAAGCCCAAGACAAGGATGAAGAAATACAATGTTTCAAGGAGCGAAGTAGTAAGAAGGAATTTCTAGGATTCAGGATCGACAGGCAAGGGAAATTATGGTATGAAGACCGGATATGCGTACCAAGGGATGAAGCACTCCAAAGGTTAATATTGGACAAAGCACACTATTCAGCCTACTCTATCCACCTAGGATCAACTAAGATGTACATGAATCTCAGACAAAAATACTGGTGGACCAGAATGAAAGGAGATATCGCAGAGTATGTCACCCAATGTGATACGTGTAGATGAGTCAAGGCAGAACATCAATGACCAGTGGGACTACTTCAGCCATTGCACATTCCAGTATGGAAATGGGATGAAATCAGCATGGACTTTATAGTTGGATTGCCCAAGACACCTAATGGACACGACTCAATATGGGTTATAGTAGATCGATTGACAAAAGTGGCACACATTATTCCAGTAAGGACTGGTTGCAAGGGTAACAAGTTAGCACAGCTATACATTGACAACATCCTTGGATTACATGGGGTACCAAGCCGAATCATTTCAAATAGAGGAACTCAATTCACTGCCCGATTTTGGAAAAACTTACATAAAGCTTTAGGAACATGCCTAGATTATAGCTCAGCCTATCACCCACAAACCGATGGACAAACAGAATGAGTAAACTAGATATTGGAAGACATGTTGCGAGCATGCGTACTCACCTACGGGAAAGACAGGGAAATGAGCCTATCATTCGCAAAATTCTCCTACAACAACAGTTATCAAGCAAGCTTGAAGATGGCACCATTCGAAGCCTTGTATGGAAGGAAATGCCGAACACCATTAATGTGGTCCGAGGTCGGAGAAAGAAGCCTATTTGGCCCAGACATGATAAAGGAAGCCCAAGAACAAGTAGCCAAATTCCGAGAGAACTTGAAAGCAGCGCAAAGTAGACAGAAGAGTTATGCAGACACCAGGCGAAGACCGTTAGAGCTACGACCCAGAGATTTTGTCTATTTAAAAGTATCACCCATCAGGGGCACTCGAAGATTTCAAGTGAGATGAAAATTAGCCTCATGGTATATTGGACCATATCAGATCATTGAAAAGATTGGAACAGTAGCCTATCATTTAGAGTTACCTCCAGAAATGTCAGACATACACAATGTGTTTCATGTGTCACAACTAAAGAAGTGCCTAAGGGTACCAGAAGAACAAGCACCTATGGAAGCCATGGATTTACAGCTAGATCTACAGTATCAGGAAAGACCAATCAAGATATTGGATGTTGCCACCCGACAAACAAGGACAACAGTAAGATTTTGCCGGGTACAATGGAGTAATCACACAGAGGCAGAAGCCACATGGGAAAGAGAGGATGATCTTAAAAAGGAATTTCCCTATCTATTGGAGGATCAGTTCGAATCTCGAGGACGAGATTCTTTTTAAGGGGGTAGGTTTGTAACACCCTAAAATTTGACCTAGTTTAAAAATCACCAAAAATTTGAACTTTTTAAAACTTTGCATAGGAACTAGAATATATAACTAACATAGGTAATATTTATAAATAAATAAACATAGGAAAACAAAACTTGATGTGTGAAACTTTGCGTTAATGCTTGCTTGACTTGTTGAACTTATGGTGGTACACTTTTGCATACTCACGAATTCAAATTTGAAATTCAAAATCATTTAGACATATGCATATATAATCTGGAAAATAGAAAAGGAAAAGGAAAATAGAAAAGTCACTTGGGCTCAATCTCTCCCTCTCTCACTCAGCCCACAGCAGCAGCCCATCTCCCTCACTCCCTCCCCTCTCCCATTCTCTTCTCCCACATGGGCCTGCCTAGCCAGCGTCGCAGCAGCCACGGCCCAGCGCTCGGCCTAACCTCGCCCGCGCCCCTCCCTTCTCCCCTCTCTCTCGCTAATGCCGGGCCCCGCTCATTAGCTTCATCGTCCACCTCACGGCTGGCAGCCGTACGCGGCACAGCCGTGCGTCAACGCCCCGCTAGCTCCACCTTCGTGCCAGCCAAGGTAAACAGTGACATGATGAGACCTCAGGACCCCACGGTGCCCCTCTTTTCTTCCCTTCTCCCCTCTCCTCCCTCACAGTGAGCTCGTCAACGTCGATGCCGTGGTCGCCTTCGCGCCGAGCCACCGGAGTAGCCACCAAGGCACTTCGCCGTGCACATGGGCAAGCACCAACTGTGGCAAAGTGATCTGACAAGATGCCGCTGCCGCCATCTCCGCTGATGTAAGTAGGGTGTCCCACCTATCATCCACACCCACACACACCCCACACACACAATGCATGGTATGCTTTAGAAAATGCTGGGTACACCCGACTAGTGTACACAGAGAGCTAAAAATACATCTTTCTAGCTTAGAAAATTTCCTAGAAAATTTGTAAATAAACTAGATGCATTAGGGAATTTAATCATGTAGTTTGCACATATTTTCATACACCAAAAAATGCATATAAATTTCCACCTAGCAAAATAGCTATAGAATAAACTTCTAAAATATATAACTTTTAAACCCTAACTCCTTTTTACATGAAACCACCTCTAAAATTCATCTAAAATCTAGCTCTCTCATTTGCACCTGGTACCACCATATTGTTCTATGTTTGCTTTTGCCCTTTCTTTTATGGTTGGCGGTAGTCTTATTTGATCGATACGCCCGACAGACGATGGTAATCGTCCAGAGGACGAGGACCTAGATTTTGTAGACACGGTTTCCTATTTTGTAGGATTCCTATTTTTTATTCCTCTTTTCTCGTAGGATTCCTATTTTGTGTGCCAAATCTAATATTACCAGTTGAGCACTATGGTAGGATTCCAGCATTCTAAGATTCCTCTTTTCTAGGATTCCTCTTTTCTCGTAGGATTCCTGTTTTCTAGGAATCTGTTTTATAGTATTCCTGTTTTCTGATAGGATTCCTTTTTTTACGTGTATGTTCTTTTCTGGTGATTCCTGCTCCTTTTGCTTTTATACATGTATGTTACTGTTATGCAATCATGTTAGAATAAGTCTGTGCATCTATGCTCCTCTAGGATCTATTTGACAGACATTATTATAGTGGATACATAGGATTCCTGTTTATGGAGTGGATTCCTTTTTTTCTAGGATTCCTATTTTCTCTTAGGTTTCGTGTTTTGTAGGATTGCACTTTTCTTTTTCCTCTTTTCTCGTAGGATTCCTGTTTTGTGTGCCAAATCTAATATTACCAGTTGAGTACTCTGGTAGGATTTCCGCATTCTAGGATTCTTGTTTTCTAGAATTCCTCTTTTCTCGTAGGATTCCTGTTTTCAAGGATTCCTTTATAATAGGATTCCTGTTTTGTAGGATAAATCTTTTCTAGAAGGATTCCTGTTCTCGTAGGATTCCTGTTTTTTGTAAATATATAACATCTTTTTTGAGATAATAAAATATATAACATCATGCTAGAATAAGTATGTGTATCTGTGCTCCTTTAGGATCTTTTTGATAGACATTATTATAGTGGATACATAGGATTCCTGTTTCTACATAAGATTCCTGTTTAAGGAGTGGATTCCTATTTTCTCTTAGGTTTCATGTTTTGTAGGATTCCTCTTCTCGTGTTCCTCTTTTCTTGTAGGATTCCTGTTTTGTGTGCCAAATCTAATATTACCAGTTGAGCACTCTGGTAGGATTCCTGCATTCTAGCATTCCCATTTTCTAGGATTCCTCTTATCTCGTAGGATTCCTTTTTTCTCGGATTCCTTTTTTATAGGATTTCTCTTTTCTAATAGGATTCCTGTTTTATTGGATTCCTCTTTTGTTTTTTTACATGTATGTTCTTTTCTGATGATTCCTGCTCCTTTTGCTTTTATACATGTATGTTATTGTTATGCAATCATCATTAGAATAAGTATGTGCATCTGTGCTCCTTTAGGATCTTTTTGACAACCATTATTGTAGTGGATACATAGGATTCTTGTTTCTACATAGGATTCCTGTTTTGTAGGATTCCTATTTTCTTGTTCCTCTTTTCTTGTAGGATTTCTATTTTGTGTGCCAAATCTAATATTACTAGTTGAGCACTCTAGTAGGATTCCCGCATTCTAAGATTCCTCTTTTCTAGGATTCCTCTTTTCTCGTAGGATTCCTGTTTTCTGATAGAATTCCTCTTTTTGTTTTTTTACATGTTTGTTCTTTTCTAGTGATTCATGCTCCTTTTGCTTTTATACTTGTATGTTACTGTTATGCAGTCATGCTAGAATAAGTTTGTGCATCTATACTCCTCTAGGATCTTTTTGACAGACATTATTATAGTGGATACATAGGATTCCTGTTTCTACTTAGGATTCCTGTTTATGGAGTGGATTCCTTTTTCTAGGATTCCTATTTTCTCTTAGGTTTGGTGTTTTGTAGGATTCCTCTTTTCTTGTTCATCTTTTCTTATAGGATTCCTGTTTTCTAGGATTCCTTTTTTATAGGATTCCTGTTTTCTAATAGGATTCCTGTTTTGTAGGATTACTCTTTTTGGTTGGATTCCTCTTTTGTTTTTTACATGTATGTTCTTTTTGGTGATTCTTGCTCCTTTTGCTTTTATACATGTATGTTCTTGTTATGCAAATATACAAAATCATGCTAGAATAAGTATGTGCATCTATGCTCCTTTAGGATCTTTTTGACAGCCATTATTGTAGTGGGTACATAGGATTTCTGTTTTACAGAGTGGATTCCTTTTTCTACATAGGATTCCAGTTTATGCTTTGGATTCTTGTTTCTACATAGGATTCCTAGCTGTTTCTACATAGGTATCTTCCACAAATTCAGCAAACTGGAAACCATATTCTGCTGTGTCCCGTAGGTATTCTTCTGTACACTAACCAATATTTGGCTCCAAAATGTCTGATTGCCATATTCTGCTGTACCCCGAAGCTATATCCACACAGCAAGTGGTGCAGGTATGATGGTAAAAGCGAGAGAGGGAGGATAGATAAACTCCCACAGGATTTTATCACCATCCACAGTTTTATCATCATCTTCCAGGATTTTATCATCATACTGTATTTTATCAATGCTGTAGGGTTTTTGTCCTCAACTCATTTTAGCTGATAATGGAAGTTCAACGTATTTGCAAGGGAAATCCTGTACCGTGCACGTGATAGATGCCTGCACAGTTGTGATGTCTCTTGCTCATGACATTGAATTGGAGTCACAGAACACTTACTAATGTTGGTGATCCCCTTTGGTGCTCCAGATTTCACTGGGAACTTGACTAAAATAATTTCACATAAAAGGAAAAGAGACATTGTAGATCATGTTTCTACAAAGGATTCCTGTTGATGGAGTAGATTCATGTTTCTACAAAGGAATTCTGTTTATTTAGTAGATTCATGTTTCTAAAAAGGATTCCTGATTATGAAGTGGATTCATGTTTATACATAGGTTTCCTGTTTATGTACTCGATTCCTGTTTATACATAGGTTTAATCTTTCTACATGGTTTCCTGTTACTTCATTGGGTTCCTTTTTATGGAGTCGATTCCTGTTTCTACATAGGATTCCTCTTTCAATATAGGATTCCTGTTTATACATAGGATTCCTGATTATGGAGTAGATTGCTGTTTATACATTGGGTTCCCGATAATCCAAAGTATTCCTGTTGCTACTAGGATTCCTCTTTCAATATAGGGTTCCTGTTTATGGAGTCGATTCCTGTTTATATATAGGATTCCTGGTTATGGAGTAGATTGCGTGTACAGTACGTACATACATACGGCGCGTCTGCCTCTTCCTCTATGCTATTAGCTCCATCATCTTGTTTGCTATTAGCTCCATCAGCTGCTCCTGCTCTGCTCCCCGTTGTTCGCCTCCTCCACCCCCGACGGTCGGTCAGAACCCGAGTCGTCCGCCGCCGCCGCCGCCGCCGCCGTAGGCGCCACCAGCAGCAACCTTCTGCCTAGCCTCAGGCCTCTTGTATGCACATTAGAGATCCACCTGGAACTGAACCCACGTGCATGAAGGGTAGTCTGAAGGCCTTGCCAATTAACCATATCAAATGCTTTTGCAAAGTCCAGTTTGAGAACTAGCGTCGGTAGTTTTCTTTTGTGGCATACTTGAACTAACTCGGCTGCATAAACAAAACCTTCAGAGATTGATCCGCCCTTGATGAATCCTGTTTGATTCAAATCTATCAAATCATGAATTTGGCGATGTAGGCTTCGGGTCAGCACCTTGGATAGTATCTTGATATTGCAGTTCTGAAGAGCAATAGGCCTGAAGCAATCTACAGGAAAGGAACCATGCTTCTTGGGAATGAGGACCATATATGATCTGTTAATCCTTTCCAAATCTGCCTGACTTATATGATCTGTTAATCCTTTCCAAATCTGCCTAACTTTTGTGGAAAGCGTCCAAGAACTGCATTATGTCACTCTTGACAAGAATACGTGTACGTCGCTGCTGCTGGCCGCTGTTTCATAGCCAACATGTGGATGATCAGATGAAACAGGCACATGCCAGGAACTAAGCTTAACAGCCATGAAACTATCACGTCACCATCCCAGCAAGCGAAATAAAAAGAAACAAATCACACAGCCTATTTAATTTACAGAAAATAGTTTAGAACACGGACCCGCAGTCTTTAATAAGTAGTAAACCTTTGCATTGAAAGGATTCTGCGATGCCCATTAGCCTTGCGTGCCTTCTGTTATAAGATAAGAATCCTATAAGACTACGTTGGGCAACCCCGTTGTCAGCAGCCCTTCTCCAGCACTACTGCCGTCAACAACAGAAGAAGCGCCAGCTGAAGATGAGCTGCCCGAGCCGTCGAGCCCAGGAGAGCGCCGTCCCAGGAAGCCCAGTTCCCGTTTCTTCGGCCCAGCGTGGTCTAACGTCTAAGAGAGATTGTAGCCTGTCAAGTATATGTAATAAGTGAGGAGAAGAGAGAGGGAGAATGAAAAACTTGTAAACACTGAATACTCCCAAGCACTCATCCGTGATTTTCTCCCTCGTGCTGTCTTCTTCCTCCCCAAGCTGCTTTCCTCCCCCTCCTACCCTAACATCTGGTATCGGATTTGCCGGTCCTGGATCTCGATTCGCGTCACGAGCACTTTACCTTTCTACAGCGTGCTCGCGGTGCGATGGATCTGAACCTCAAGCTCGTGCTCGAAGACCTGAATCACCGTTTCGACGACCCAGATCAGAAGTGGGAGAAGCATTTCTCCAATCTCGAACGGGCGCATGCGGCTCGGGAGCAGGCGGATCTGCGCGTCGCCGCGCGCAAATCGTCTACCGCCGCCCTAGAATCAAACAGCACCGAGCTCGCCAAGGCGGACGTCACGACCTGCCTCGCCAACCTGGAGGCCGGCTACATCGGGCAGTCCAACGACGTCCACATGCGCCTCTCCGCCCTTGAATCCATCCGCGTCGACATGTTCGCCGAGACCGCGGATCGCGTGACGATGCTGGAGACGGCGGCTACGGATCTGGGCTCCTGGCGCCCAGACCCCGGAGGTCGAAGCTCTCATCAATGATCTCAGGCTGGAGATCCAGAAGATTGCCAAGACATGGGATCTGACGGCTCCTGCTTCGTCCACCCCTACGTCGTCGACAATTCCACCCGGGTTCTTGCTTCACCCCGTAGTAGCCCGGTCTACTTGGTGTCACCGCCCATGGGCCCAACGGGCACCGCGTTCCACCCTCGCCACGGGAGGTTGGGACCGGGTCGCTTGCGACTTCGTCCCATGTCCCGGCCAATGGTATGAACTCTGCTCGTTCCAATACCCGTGTTACTCAATTCGCTCCACCTCCTCGCCCACCATCGCCTCCGCCAGCACCTAATCCCAATCTGGGCCGCTTGCCTAAGCTCACCTTCCCACGCTTCAATGGCGACAACCCCAGCTCATAGCGTACGTTAGCTGAGGATTACTTTGCCATGTACGTCGTGGAGTCTCCGATGTGGATTCGAGTCTCCCGTCAACATTTCGATGGTCCGGCCAAAAGTTGGATCCATTCACTTGAGTCCCAGTTACTTCGTTGCTCTTGGGACGAGTTCTGCAAGCTGCTGAATGATCGGTTTGATCGTGACCAACACGAGCTCCTCATCCGCCAACTCTTTTCCATCAAACACACCACCACAGTCTCGTCTTATGTTGCCCAATTCGCTGAGTTGGTTGATCAGCTTGCTTCTTATTCCACCTCCACAGATCCATTATACTACACAATGTGCTTTATTGATGGTCTTAAGCCTGATATCAAAGCTGTTGTCTTAATGCAACGTCCAAAAAATTTCGATACTGCTTGCACCCTTGCATTGTTGCAGGAAGAGGTGGGCGTCCCGGCGGCTGCGCGGCCACCTCGCTCAGGTGATTGGTCTTCTACCAGGACATATCAGTCCTCCAAGTACTCGGCTCCTTCTCCACCACGTGCTGACAAGCCTACGGCTAATGCTGTCCCGGGCGACATTCCCGGCTCTTCTTCACCTGAATCCAAGCTTGCGGCAGTAAAAGCTTATCGGCGAGCAATGGGATTGTGCTTCAAGTGTGCAGGAAAATGGAGCAAAGACCACAAGTGCCCCCCGGAAATTCTGTTGGCGGTGGCGATTTATGGGATTCTGATGAGTTCTTGGAGTCTCCACCGGCTTCTCGGGAGGACGAACATGCGTCTGATCAAGTCTTCCTGGCTCTGTCCAAGGCGGCGACTGGGGGTTCGCCTGCTGTACCCACGGTTCAGTTCGAAGGCTCTATCTGTGATCAACCTGTGCTCATACTCGTTAACTCGGGAAGTTCTGCTTCTTTCATTAGCACCAAGATAGCCAACAAATTATCTGGTGTTCAGCTGAAGTCTGTACCTGGGTCTGTCCAAGTGGCTGGTGGGGGTGTTCTGCATAGCACTGGTACATTGCAGCAAGTGCCTTGGTCTGTTGGTCCTTGCTCGTTTGTATCTGATTTCAGGGTGTTGGACCTTCAAGCTTATGATATCATCGTGGGGATGGATTGGTTATCTTCTTACAGCCCAACACTGGGAACAGAAATGGATTGGGTTTCCTTTTCGCGGTCAGTACACGGTCTTACAAGGGATGACTTCTCAGCGCCCAGCCACTGTGTATCTTCAGGTCTGTCAGCTCTCTGACAACAGTGATGATACTTCAGCAACAGTACCTCTGCCTCGGAGATTGCTCAGTTGGACCAACAATTCCAACCACTGTTCGAACCCCCTACTTCTCTGCCACCATCACGGGCTTGTAACCATACCATTCCGTTGAATCCGGGTGCTCGTCCAGTGTTCATCCGGTCATATCGATACTCCCCTGCCTAGACTCAAAGATGAGATTGAGCGGCAGGTGGCTGACATGTTGGCTCAAGGTCTTATTCAACCAAGTTCAAGCAGTTTTTCGTTCCCAGTTCTACTTGTCAAGAAGAAAGACGGCACTTATCGCTTCTGTGTGGATTTTCGCCAACTTAATGCATTGACAACAGTCCAAGTTCCCAGTGCCGGTCTTTGATCGGTTGATGGATGAATTGTCTGAGGCCAGCTGGTTTCCAAACCTGGATCTACGCGCCGGTTTTCATCAGATCTTGCTGCAGCCCGGCGAAGAGTTCAATACGGCTTTCCAGGCTCACCTGGGACAGTACGAATTCCGGGTAATGGCCTTCGGCCTCACTGGTGCCCCCGGGACATTCCAAGGCGCCATGATTGCAACGCTAGCACCAGGGCTCCGTCGCTTCGTTATTGTCTTCTTCGATGACATATTGGTCTATAGCCGGACTTATGAAGAGCACATCTCTCATTTAACTCAAGTCTTCCAGTGGCTGTCTCATGATCAATGGAAGATTAAACTTGCCAAGTGTCAATTCGCTCAGCGTTCAGTATCCTATTTGGGCCATGTTATCAGTGAGAAAGGCTTGTCAACCGACCCAGCCAAGATTCAGGCGATTAGGGAGTAGGGACTGGCCAACACCGGCTACTGTCAAAGAGTTGCGTGGTTTTCTCGGTCTTGCAGGATACTACCGTAACTTCGTCAAACACTTCGGTATCATTGCTCGACCCCTGACTAATCTGCTGCGAAAGGATTCCCTATTTATCTGGACGCCTGAGCATAGCACAGGATTCCACACAAGCAAGGAAGCCCTCAGTTCAGACCCTGTGCTATCCCTGCCGGATTTCACTCAACCGTTTCACATAGAAACAGATGCTTCTGGCTCTGGCGTGGGCCCGGTGTTACAGCAAAATGGCCACCCTCTGGCCTTCTTAAGCAAAGCATTGGGACCTCAGAATCTCGGTCTTTCCACTTATGAGAAGGAATATCTTGCGATTGTTATGGCAGTTGACCAGTGGCGGCACTATTTGCTTCAAAATGAGTTTTTCATCCACACGGATCAGAAAAGTCTCATCCACCTCAACGAACAGCGCCTGCACACACCTTGGCAGCAGCGCGTGTTCACCAAGTTACTGGGTCTGAGGTACAAGATCGTCTATCGCCGCGGTGTGGAGAACAGCGTGGCTGACGCCCTTTCTCATCGCCGTCATACCGACGAGCTGTTGGCCATATCATCTCCATCCCATTCTTGGTTATCGCAGTTGATTGAATGGTATCCTACTGACGCCGAGGCCTCCAAGTTGCTGACTCAATTGGCATTAGACCCGGATTCCCACCCACCATTCACTCTGCATCAAGGTGTTATCCGTTACAAGAATCGGCTGTGGCTCGGCTCCAATACCGCGCTGCAGACCGCCGTCATCTCGGCATTGCATGATAGCCCGGTGGGTGGCCACTCAGGCGCGCCAGCAACTTATCAGAAGATCAAAAACCTGTTTTACTGGCCGTCCATGAAGCAAGCCATTCGCAAACATGTTCAGTCTTGTACAACCTGTATTCAGGCTAAGCCGGACTGTGCCAGTTACCCAGGTCTTCTCGAGCCATTGCATGTGACGACAGCAACTTGGGATGTTGTGTGCATGGATTTCATCGAAGGGTTGCCATTGTCAGGATCTTACAATGATATTCTGGTGGTCGTCGACAAATACTCTAAGTATGCTCATTTTGTGCCTCTTCGTCACCCTTTCTCGGCATCAGGCGTAGCCAAAGCTTTCATGGATAACATTTACAAGCTCCATGGCCTTCCATCCGCCATTATCTCGGATCGCGACAGAATATTCACCAGTAAGTTCTGACAGTCCTTGTTCAAGTTAGCTGGTACTTCCTTACACATGAGCTCTGCGTATCACCCCCAAAGCGATGGACAGACGGAACACGTAAACCAGTGCCTGGAGACCTTTCTCCGCTGCTTTGTCCATGCCTGCCCTACACGCTGGAGCGCCTGGATCTCAACAGCAGAGTATTGGTACAACACCAGCAGCCATTCCGCTCTGGGGCGCTCCCCGTTTGAGGTACTTTATGGCTTTGCTCCTAGGCACCTTGCTGTTCCTACTTCGGCTGATGTGTTACCTGAATTGGCCCGTTGGTTGGATGAACGTGAGCTCATGCATTAATTGGTCAGACAACATCTGCTGCGTGCTCAGTCCCGCAAGAAACACCAAGCAGATAAGCGCCGCTCCGAGCGCTCATTTGAAGTGGGAGATCTGGTATTCTTGAAGCTTCAACCTTATGTCTAGTCATCTGTGGCTCGCCGTGCTCATCAAAAGCTGGCATTCTGTTTTTTCGGGCCGTTCCGTGTGCTGGCTCGCATCGGGAAGGTGGCTTACCACTTACAGTTGCCGTCATCAGCCGCAATTCACCCCGTCTTCCATGTGTTGCAGCTTAAAGCCTCACCGGGTGATCAAGTAGTCTCATCTGTTCTGCCTAATGCTCTTACTGAGTTTCAGGTCCCTGCCGAGATCGTTCAACGCCGCTGGACAGCGGGTGCCCACCCTGTGCAAGAGGTGTTGGTCCGATGGTCCCAGATGCCGCCGTCGCTGGCCACCTGGGAGAACCTCGAGGAGCTTCGTCGCTGCTTTCCTCGAGCCCCATCATGGGGACATGCTGGCTCTGAAGAGGGAGGGGATGTTAGCAGCCCTTCTCCAGCACTACTGCCGTCAACAACAGAAGAAGCTGCCCGAGCCGTCGAGCCCAGGAGAGCGCCGGCTCGTGGAGGAACCAGCTTCGGCCCAAGACAGGACGTCGAGCCCAGGAGAGCGCCGTCCCAGGAAGCCCAGTTCCTGTTTCTTCGGCCCAGCGTGGTCTAACGTCTAAGAGAGATTGTAGCCTGTCGAGTATATGTAATCAGTGAGGAGAAGAGAGAGGGAGAACGAAAAACTTGTGAACACTGAATCCTCCCAAGCACTCATCCGTGATTTTCCCCCTCGTGCTGTCTTCTTCCTCCCCAAGCTGCTTTCCTCCCCCTCCTACCCTAACACCCGTCTGGCCATTCCTTGTAAAACTTTGCCAATGTGGTGTAAGACAAAAGCTTTAGAAAGTATGTCACGTACAATAATGAAAGTGTAACCTTGATGTCACTTCCCCTGTAATCTTCTTTATGGCTTGCATGGAAGAGACTGATTGGCACAATCCGCAACAGTAGATTAAATAGCCATATAAGTAAAGAGCAGAAATTACCACAGAAAGGTGCATCTCTGTTCTTATCATCAAACTGAAATTCCTTGCTATAGATAAGATCAAAAGTTTTGGAGAGCCCTACACGTAGAGCCTCATAAACGGTTTCTTTGTCCAGTAACCAGAAGGATTTCATGTTAGCCAAACGGTCATGGTAGGCATATATATGCATAGTCTACAAATAGCTTGTCAGTTATAGAGAGTTGCTCTATGTGTTTTCGTCGTTCATTAGACTCCAATGGTGCGGGATCTTGGTTGCATTGCACAAAACCTCGTGTTTCTTGTAAGTATTCTTCAAGCTCAACTTCTCTTTTCTTTGTCTTGGTCCTCGGGGCAGGACGGAAAGAGCTGACTATGCTATTAAAGCTTGCCCTCTTGAGAGCCAAGGGCTTATCGAAGCATTTTGAAAACACCAATGATGAAGAGCAGAATTGCTGCAGCTAATAACCGCTTATCGGCTGAGGGTGACCATGACTTGCAAAACACGTAGGCGACCACGGTGACCTACAGAGTAGTAAATTTGCAAAATTAATAATACATAAGAGAAAAGTTTGCTTAATTTGTTTCTTTTTTTCCTGACCTGAGCCACTGCAGTAAGAATGTGACGCCTCCATAGTTCGTTGACTTCGATGTTGTATGCAGATATATTCATCTGTCCACCGAGGTGCATAAGCAAGATAGGGGCCCATAACACCTCTAGATCACGGCTGCCATTTACAGGCTGGTGCTGGTCCTTCTTGTTGCGATTAAAGAGCGTGGCGAGGGCATAAATCGCTAGAGCATCGCCGCCTAGGTATGCCAGCCAGATGAACAATTTATACAATGGCTTGATATGCTTCTTACGAGAACTGGCAAATAGAGCGAGGTAGCACTGATCGCTGAGCCTGCCCATGACCAGGATGCGCAGCTGCCACTCCTCCCACCATTGCACAGCACTTGAAAGGCCTATTGCATTTGCATTCACAAACTTGCTCTGGCCTCACAGGCAAATTAGTCTGTGCACTGGTTTACAGGCACCATCCCAATTTATCTTGTGTTATATATATGTAAGCCAACATGGACAGCTTCCTCAAACAGAGTGGTATTACTTGGCATGGCCATTGAATGCCTCAAGACAGCATCGACGCAGCAAAGTTAACCTTATTGCAAGTGACAGGAGAGAGAGGAATCCTCTCGAATTATATTGAACAAACGACCAAGCAAGGAATGGGGTCCCCTTGGAACATCATCACCTTTATTCAAAGACAAAGAGCATTGCTGGTTGCTGGATGGGATCATAGCATGCCTGGAAATGTTCATGGTGCCTCAAGTTGTCACAACGTCCAGCCAAGTTACATGTTCAGATTAAAACGACAATTAAAAAAACAACCCATACTTTTCACATCTACGTACTGTTATCTTAGTAATGCAAGGTTTGTGTTAGTACATATACATGAAACAGGAACAAAAAAAATAAACCAAAAGTAACTCTAAATCCGTATCAAGTGAGCCTTGCTGCGGTAAGACCTCAAATAAATGGCCCTTGATTTTTAGAACTAGTAGGACAGTTAAATAAATTATGTAATCAGAAAACAAGGAAAACGAAGCCCTGAAATCTTGCCATATCCCCACGGATTATCCTTGCCTCTTGGACTGGAATTAGTATGTTTCAGCTTGGGTTCTACTAACTTTGCATCTTGAAAACACTATGTGAAAAACAGCTCAAGCAATGGGGCTTTTTTTAGGGGCGGCTGGCATTGGAGCAGCCCTACAGTGGCGTGCTCGGGCTCCAGCACAGTAGCCGCCCCTACAAATAGCACAGTATGGGCGGCTGGTAATACGAGCCGCCCCTACAAATACGTCGATTTGTAGGGGCGGCTGGTATGTAGAGGCGGCTTCTCCTTCACGAAGCTTCTCTTCCCCTCCTCTCTCTCTCTCTCTCTCTCTCTCTCTCTCTCTCTCTCTCGTGTTCGCTCTCTCTCGCTCTCCCCCTCCGACGCGGACAGGGGGTGATGGCGGCGGCGCGAGCGTCCGCGGCGGCGGCGCCCACCATCCTCCTCCTCCTCCCCAGCCCTCCCTCGCCTGCCTCTCACCTCCGTCTCTCCCTCCCCTTCCTCTCTCTCTCTCTCCCCTTCCCTCCCGAGCTGGCGGCTGCTGCGAGGCGGCGGCGGCGGCCCCCTTCAGCCGGCGCGGTTGGGGCTCGGCGCCCCCCTCCCTCTCCCACATCCTGCGCATGGAGATCGTCAACGCCTTGTCCCTCTGCTCCATCTGCTCGTGTGCTACAGGTGCTACAGAAAACCCTAGCTGCCTGTTTTCGAGCAGGTGTGTACTGATGCGTTCATTCTACTGGTTCAATTGGTGATCTTAGTTTATTGTTTGTTCTATGAGTTTGTATTCTGTTTACCTGGGTTCGGGCCTTATTTCATACATGTGCAATTGTGCCTAGATGTATTCGATGTGTACTAATCCTGCGATATGTGCGGCGTTGGCAGATGATAACTTTGACCAGGTATGTATTGATGCGTTCATTTAATTGGTTCGTTTAATTGTTGATCAATTCGGTTAGTTCATGGTTTGATCTGTGAGTTCGTATTTTATTTTGGTGGCTTCAGGTTCGATTTCGAAATGTACTGATCCTGCGAAATCGTCAGTTTATGGTTTGAACTGTGAATTTGTATTTTGTATTAGTGGGTTCAGATTCAATTTCATAACTATTCAATTTTGACTGGGTATATTAAATATGTGCTTATCCTGCGATCCAGTACCCTCAGGCTAACTTTATTTTTCTGCCTCTATCAAATAAATAAGGGCTTCATGGTCTGCCTCTGAATCCTCACAAATTCAAGATTCATAATTTTGGAGTGAAGGTAACAAATGTTTTTGCAGGATTGGCACTACGTATCAAAGTCAGGATATTGACGAAGGCACTACCTGTTACCTTGCCCTTGCCGCGCATTGGTCCGGTATATTTTCCCTAACTGCAAATTCTATTTCAAATCCATATATAATCATCACGTCTTCTCAGCTAGCAATGCATTGGTTTAGTACCAAATGTTTAAAACTCACAACTACCGATGAATTGTTTTTCTACACTTTCAAGTAATATGAACCAGCCATCCCTTATTATTATACTCTGCAGTGCTGATTGAGCCATCAAATGTATGATTCATTTTCCTACTGAAGTCTGTAGGTAATTGCTAGCCTTACTTACCAATATATTTTATATATTCGATTGTCATTGCTGAAGACACCAACATTATGTACATGATATACGAGTGCTCAAACTTTTGGGCCCATGTTTTTGCAGGATAGTTAGCCGATGGTAGAACAGATTTGTTGTTGAAGGTTAGTGCTCCACAGGTTCCTTTCTGCCATTCTTTTCTTTTTTAGATCCAACCCATAAATAGTACTGCTTATTGAAAGTTGCAGTGGGTAATGCAACTGGTACTATTTTAAATGTTCAGGACCTTTGTTGGATGCCTAGATGGTTTGCCAATTCATTTAGGTGTTCCCTTTTTCACTGAGGATGTATGAGCCGGCCATGGTTCTCAATATGTACAAATTCATGTGAATAAAGTGCTCCCCTTCTCTTTGTGTATGTTGCTTTTTTGGGTTCCCGCAAATATTCTTAGTTATTATTCCAAATCATTTTCAGAATGGTAATGAAACTAGTACTATTTTAAGTGTTCAGGTCCTTTGTTGGATGGCTGTTTATTTTATTTTTCAAACTGATGCTGCCTTGCCTCCCTGCGAAATTTTTTGTCTGCCAACTAATACTGCTTTTCTTTCTTTGTACTCATGCTGGTTATGAGCATAGCTTGACATGGCCTTCGTTTCCCTTCTCATTACAAATTCTCATTTGTAATTCGGACCTAACAGACATAGGCATCCAGCCTCGCGTGAGTTCGCCATCTACCTCTTCATTTTTATCTGCCAGTGTCTAAGCAGCCGGTTGGCCTTGCTGGACATCTTCTTCTGTTGGTGAGTATTACTATTTAGGATTCATAGAAAATGTAGGTGCTTCTCAAGGCCCGCTAGATGTCAATTCATGAATATATTCTCTGGATTTTGTTGTTATCAACATAAATGTGCTTTGCTAACCTATTCCACGTATCTGTGGTGTGACAAAAAAATCAGCCTCTATCTATAAACTGGATATGGTTGCTTCCTAAAACTTTTTCTGCCTACAGTAAATGATAAACTTGGTAGGATCACGTAAAGTTAGTGCTACATTTACATACACTACTATTTAAAATTGTAGCTGAATCTATTTTATCGGCCTTCAAAATTCCCAATGCAAACAAATTAATGAGTTACATGCTCTACTCTTGCCATTTCAGTAGTTTTGATGCTGTAATTTTTATAACTAATAATAGACATGCCTTCCTTAGAGACTTATTATAGCATTAGGTTGAGTGAAGAACACTATACAATTAACAATTCCTTCTTTATAAATAAAGATAATTTCATGTTTCCATAATTGTTGTGCACAAGCATCGTCTTTTTGTTACGTATAGGGCTCTACGGTTAAAAGAACATATTCTGAGGCCTTTCCTAATCGAAATGTGCCGGGGAGTGCAAGCAGCCTCTCATGAATGGTGATATAATGCATTTTCGAATTGGAATTGGAATGTTCTTGATCAATTTTGCTTTGGCTTTTGCTGCACTTCTTGCTACTTGCCCGTCTCTCAGTTTCCATGGTTTTGGCTTTCCGTAGATCTATCTTCTATCTCTGTGTTTACATGGAACTATTTACATGTACAGATCAAGGATCCTATAAATGTATGTTCTGTACATGTTGTGTATACATGCTAAACGATTCAGCTTTTCATGCAAACTTTTAACGTGACAGGTATTTCTTTTATGCCCACCAGGTACAACCATGTGTGTGTGATGCGTGTTCATTTACTTGCATATTTCATTTGGCTATCTGTTTACCTAATAACAGCAGTTAGGCAGTTTGAGTGATCACTCTTTTTTCATCCATGGTTTAAGAATATTATAAGGCTTCCCTATTATACAAAATTTCATCTTTATTCACTTCTCATCTTGCAATCAGTTAACACTATATATTGATTCCTGTTCTGAATTGTCGCATTTATCTCAAAAATATTAATCGCTTGACAGCTTAGGTACAACCATGTGTGTGTGTTCATTTACTTACAGATTTCATTTGGCTATCTGCTTACCTAATAACAACAGTTAAGCAGTTTGAATGACCACTCTTTTTTCATCCATGTTTAAGAATATTATAAGGCTTCCCTATTACACAAATTTTCATCTGTATTCACTTCTCGTCTTGCAACCAGTTAACATTGTATATTGATTCATGTTCTGAATTGTCGCGTTTATCTCAAAAATATTAATCGCTTGACTGCTTTTTGCAGGCTAATCACACAATCCATCAGCCCCAACACATGGGTTCTCTTCATTAGAGGTACGATGTCATCTAAATAGGCCATCCCTACCCAATTAAGTCGCCATCTGCTCTGATCATCTCAGCTCCAACATATTCTGAATGATCAGGTATACATCCTGCTCTCTCCCATTTAACTATTGACGAGAAGTGATGCATTAAGGGTTAATTACAAGCTATTAGTTCTGGTCGAATTTGAATTGTAAATTTGAATTTTTTTTTGCAGAAAAATGTACTGTAGGGGCGGTTCTAGACTGAACCGCCCCTACAAACATGTATTATAGGGGCGGCTGGTACTACAGCCGCCCCTACAAATCGATTTGTAGGGGCGGCTGATAACACCAACCGCCTCTACAAATAGATTTGTAAGGGCGGTCTGGGAACCGCCCCTACAAATGCATGATTTGTAGAGACGGTATGGTAGGGGCCGCTGGCCGAGCCGCCTCTACAAAGCCTCACCAGCCGCCCCTAAAAACCATTCCTGTAGTAGTGAAACCAAATGATGTTCCAGAGAAGATTAAATATGAAGATTTTATTTCAACGAATACAAGAAGAATGGTATGCTTTTCACCAGAGGTAAAGAAGATATCGGTACATAAGAAAAATATACCTCCTAAAGCAACATCAATCATCAAGAAAAATAACTTTAAGTAATCCTCTTAATATGTATCTAAATTGCTTGTATCTATCTCTTTGAAAAAGTAATAACTTAAAGTTACCTCTCTTAATACATATCTAAAAATAAATTAACTACCTCTATCGTTATCAAAATAACCTCAAGTAACCCCTTAAATCTTCAAGTTGGCTTATAGTACATCATTCAACAAACGGATATATCTCTCACAAAGTTTCATATAACTTTAGGAAAACTTTGAAGTTTTTACACCTCAAAACCTTTTATTACTCATATACACTTCAAATTTGTAGACAATCTAACTTTTACCTTTGTATTAACTAATGTGAATTTACATAAGCACTTGTTATGCAAAAAAAATTCTAGTTTTCAAATACCTAAGTAAGGAACCATTTTGAAGTAACATGCAAAACTTTTTATCTTATATACCCAAATACACTTTTAAATGTAATAGACTACATATATATTGTTGTGAAGGAGTTCCATTAATTTTGATCTAATTTTCTATTTTGTATAGTTTAAAATGGAATTATGCATGCTTAGAGAAATTATAATTTCTTGGGTGCGAATTGCCAAGGAAATTACATAACCCCTAAGGAAGTTATAGTTTTCCTTGGCAGTATAGAATAACACTCAAGAAAATTCTTACACTCAACCCTGTTTGAATCCTTGAAGTGAATTCCATTCTAATAATCATAATTTAGGCACCAACCAATTAAGTTAATATAGTTGTATGCAGAATATACTTGAATACTATTGTTAGCCATATAGGGGAGATACTTATATGCTGCACTTCTATTATAGGCAAGCAAGTCAAACAACATGTTATAAGTTGCACAGTATGTAGAAACATAGCATGAGGATCTATAGAATCGATTTCCATCTCCTACCCCATGAATTTAAGATAGCCTTATATTTTGAACTTTGTAAAGTTATGAATATCAAATTCCAAGCCAAATAGTCTAGTCCATTATGTAGATTCCAATTACTCTAGAACCAAAGGATCCAAAAGATCCCTCAAGGAAATTCTAATTTCTTGGCGATTAAGAATAGCAATCAAGGAAATTTTTTTGAGGCAAACAGGAGGGAACACCCCTACTAAACTCATTTTATAAAGGCATAAGTCTGTACAAAAGAGAGAGAGAAAACACTGTACAAAAAAAGGCTAAAAATAAGAAAGTCAGTCCCTAAGAAGAGGTTTCTTTTTTTTGCGAATCCTAAGAAGAGGTTTCTTAGAGGACTTGCATCTAAGTAAAGTTAAAGAAAGCTCTTCTCGAAGGAGTCTTTTCCAGTTCCATAGCGACAAAGATTTGCCATAAAAAATAATTCCATTCCTTGTAGTCCAGATGCACCAAGCAGCTACAATGATTATCTCCATGAAAATTGATGGCTTGCTGAAGCATTGTAATCCCAGAGATAGCCTATCTAGTATAGGCACCGAAAAATTCCAGTCAATTCGTCTAACAGTCTCCAGCACCAGGAGCTAAAGGAGCACTCAAAAAATAGATGTTCCACTGTCTCTTCAACATTAGCATTGCAAAGGACACAAGAATATGAGGGCAAGTACATATTTTTCCTATTAAGCATGTTTCTGGTGTTGAGACGATCTAACAAGAGCAACCACAAAAAAGAATTTGTGTTTGCCACGACATCCACTTTTTCAAAGCTAAATAAATTGTTGTACCTTTGGTGATTGGCCCATTAAAGATTTATAGGCTTGCTTGCTGGTAAAGTTTAGCCCCATATATAATTCCATTGATCCAGCTGCTGCTCATCATTGGGCAAAGAAATCAGTCTATCTTCCAAGAGCGCTAGCTGCTGCGAAGCTACCAAAGACAGAGGCAGGTGAAAATTTTGTTGCACATCTCGCTGAAGAAAGGCAGCCACAGAGATCATGGGGTCTCTAGCAAATGAAAACAGCTGTGCAAATTCAAGTTTCAGCAGGCCAAAATTCCAAGTGTCCTCCCAAAAGCTAACTGTATTACCTTGTCCCACTGAACAAGAAGCTATCCCTCCGAAAATTCAAGTTTCAGCAGACCAAAATTCAAAGTTTGTCTTATCTATGCCTAGCTCTTTATTTACCATTTTTATCGTTTTTACTTGTGTGACATTTACCTTCTAGATTAGTTTTTGGCTAGTAAATAGGCTTGGCTCTAGGTTTACAAAACTCTTTCTTGGTTAAGGATAAGTTAGAGGACACTAGAAAAACCTTAGGTACACTTCATGCTAGACTTAGTTTATGGTTTTCTAGTGCTAGTTTTAGTTGAGCCCTGCCATTTGGGTTTTAATTAGGCACCCAATTAACACCGCATCCCCTCTTAGGCGTTCATGGCTTGTCAATAAGAGATTTATTTATTTAATTCAATAACAACATTGTGCGTTCCGGTTTATATTGGAATGTACTATGTATCATCCCTAGACAGGCGTTGCTCTACCATGTACCATGGGAAGTTTTAGAGATTTATCCAATGATCATGTTATACATTACAATTTGTCTTGGGATCGTACTATATGTACCATGCCAAGATACGTTGTTACAGCTCCTATGAGCACCAAAGACAGTGATGAACCACGGTAACGCTCCATATTCCAATTCATATTGGGATAAGACAAAGCGTCATACTTAATTAGACATGTTGCTTTAACTCATATGGGCACAGAAGATGGTGAAAGACAACGGAAACGCTCCATATATATTCTAGTAGTGTGCGTACCTAATGCCAATTCTACCATAGCAAAGACAATCTCAAAGTATCCTCCATTTAGACTTCTAAATTAAAGGTCTTCATATTACTATTAATGTATGCTATTATGAAGAAAACCAAAAGCATCACCATATAGCATTTTTGCTCATTTGGAGGAGCAGAGGGAGTGGCGGGAGAGACACAATCCGTAGTTTTGTGAGACAACGAGCTCATCCATGAAATTTTCGGTGGAGGTGATGACCTCACCACTATTTTACGCCCCATCATTGCTATGGGAGGCAATTAATTTTTTTTCTTCTCACCAGATTTGTTATGCCAACTCCCCCACTATCAAACGCGCATGGAAGCGGTGGCCACAGGCGGCATGCTTTTATTTGGTCGATGTATAAGCGTGCATGGTGAGAAGAAAGATAGATGGATAGCAGCATATTTTTACCGGTAATGCTATAGAATCTTTAAAAAAAATCAGACGCTCTGCTCCGCGCTCGCTCCAGCACAACGACCGGCCCAACAGGCCTATATACGCTCTCTCCTCTATCTACTCCATCTACACTGCGACAGCCGACAGAAATCCCCAACTCCTCACTTCGCTCGTTGCGGCTCACCGCGCCATCCACCCGCCCCAAGATGCCTCACAGTGGTGCCCCCATCCTGCGTCGAGCCGCGCCACGTCTACTGCCACGCCATGCTCTATCCCTCGTCGTGCCCACTCCACCTCGTCGAGCCATGCCCAGTCCCCGCCCCTGCGTGTCGTTTCCCGTCCCTCGCCATGTCGAGGTGCTGCTGACGCCGCCGGTTCCCACCAGGAGGTCGTGGCCACTGTCGACGCCGGCACCGCCACGACGCTCGACCTCAGCTAGCGACATCACAAGATCCGGGGTGGCCAGACCCAGAGTAGGCTTCTCCGGCTGCACCTCGCGCTCTCTTCCTTCCTCGAATGTTGTTAGCGCGTGTTGCAAGCGTATGTTTCAAGTGTTTTAGGTGTTTCATATGCATGTTAAAAGTGTTTCATGTGGATGTTTCAAAAGTAGATCGGGATGTTTCATATATGTTGCAATGGCTATACACATATGTTGCAAGCATCTATTTCAAATGTTTCAACTATTTTAGAAGGATGTTGCACGTGTTTTATCTGGGTGTTGCATATGTTTCACACTTATTGTCGGTGCAGAAAGTGACCAACACGTAAATATTTATAGTTTTGCCATACGTTGTGATCGGGGGTGGCCTAGCACTCAATGGCACAGGGTTTATACTGGTTTAGGCAACATGTCCTACGTCCAGTTTGAGTCGGTCGGTGACTTTATTCCTGAGCCTAGGTGCTCAAAGTTTGCAGTGGGGTTACAAACGAGGAGAAAGATAGGGGTATAAGAGGTCTGGTCGGACTCTGGTTAGAAGGGCCAAGAGTGATGGGAGCTCCGCTATGAGCTAAGTGTTCGAGCGTATGCTCGTGGTTCGAACCTGGTGATTCTGTTGCTGTGTCCTAGTGAACTTGATCGATCTGAATGAATCTAGAGAGCCTTTCTTTTTGGGAGAGAGCGCATCCCCTTTTATAGATAAAGGGGATGGCCTTACAAGAGAGAGAGAGAGTACATATGCTAAGTCTTGTTGCCTACGCCGTCGGGTACAAGCTGAGTGTAGGCGGCCACAACACTGTTAATGTCAAATGTATGTGGGAGGTTGCGTCGTCTTCTTTTGGTATGGCAAATGTCGGTGACTGCTACACTGTTGAATTCCGGAGGCATGTAAGAGGTTTTACCGTGCCCGCCTAGTAGGGTAAATGTCGGCGCCCACAACACTGTCGATGCCTAGAGACACATGGGGCCCTTACCATGTTTGTCTGGTATGGGAGTTGATGGCGCCTACAATACTGTAGGGCAAATGTCTGCACCCACAACACTGCTTGGTTTCTGTCATGCCAGGAAGGTTGCAGGGTACCATCCTGTAGGTGTATAGGGTATGGTCCCAAGTATTGTAGTTTGACTTGTGCGCCCTGCCTTACTTTCTCCGTCCGTGTCCTGGTCCTTACCGAGTGGGCGTCCTCGGTCGGTTGATCCCAGTTGGCTCTGATTGTGCCAGTTGGAGAAGAGCAGTGAGCAGGGGTTTGGCGCATCCCCGATCAGAGACGCGGGTCAGAGTCAGAAGTAGTGTTTGGCTAGGCCTTTCGGTTGGAGAGGCCGTCCGGAGCTGGGCTCGAGACCGAAGCGAGCGCTTCCGGTCGAAGAGGAGGGCCGAAGTCGGAAGCGGACGCTGTTCCTCCTCGGCCAGGCCTTCCGGTCGGAGATTGGATCGCCCTTTCGGCCTGTCGTTTAGGTACTTGGGCCGACCCATGAGTTGTGCGTTGTTTGCAACGTTGTCTGCTTGGGCTGAACCTTTGTTGGAAAGCCGGTCCACGAGGGACCCTGGGTTTATGAACCCGACAGGAGCCCCCGAGCCCCCGGGCGATTCAGGTAGAATCATCTAGGAGATTTTTATCTTGACGATGGGTGCGCACGAGCGCACCCGCAGGTGTAGCCCCCGAGCCCCCGGGTGATTCAGGCATAATCATCTGGGGGGTTTTCATGTTGCTGGCGGGGAAAGGTCTCATTTCGTCAATGGGTGCGCGCGAGTGCACCCGCGGGTGTAGCCCCTGAGCCCCCGAGCGATTCAGGCAGAATCGTCTAGGGGGTTTTGTCAGCGGGCATGTGTGCATGTTTTTAGTAGAGACGGAGTCATCAACCATGGTGTCATTGCGCAGCCGAGGTGGTTAGTTTTAGGGATCGGAGGAGAAGGAGCCTGTGGATCCTGGCGTCAGGGCGCGCCGTGGGATCAGGCCAGTCCGAGTCATGGATCCTGCCGTCGGTGTGCGCCGTGGGATCGAGTGAGTTAGTTTGGGGATCGAACAAGATGGAGCTCGCGGGTCCTGGTGTTGGTGCATGCCGTGGGATCTGGTGAGTCAGAGTCGTGGATCATGTCCTCGGTGCGCGCCGTGGGATCGAGTGAGTTAGTTTGGGGATCGAACGAGATGGAGCTTGCGTGTCCTGACGTTGGTGCGTGCCGTGGGATGGATCCTATCCTTGGTGCAGCCCGCACAACCAAGGAATGGGGCGAGTTCAGGGTCACAGACCTGTGTGTTTGGTGTGCAGGTGAAGCGTAGCCGAGGGATGGGGCGAGTTCGGGGTCGCAGACTCAGGCGTTTGGTGTGTCTTGAGCCCCCGAGCCCCGTTGGGCTTGGGGGTCAGTTTTGAGTTGTGTGAGTTACCCCGTCCTCGGTTTCTCACAACCGAAGGGGCTGAGTTTTGTCGCTTGCCTCGATCCCTCGGGATTGAGTGACGCACTCGGTGAGCTCGCTAACGGGTATGATCGAGTGGAATCCGGGTTCGTCGTTCGTGACAGGGTCATCATAGCCCTCTTGTGACATTTCACTGCTCCTTTACCTACAACCCGGCAGATCCTGGGTCATTCTGGAGACCGACCCAGGTGGCCTACTGGCCTCCCCTCAATGGAGATTCTGTGGGCTTGGCGAGAGGTTTAGGATCAAATGAGAAGGTTGAGATGACCCTATACGCTTTGGGGCAGACTGGGCTAGGGCCACACGGGGCTCATCTGCGTTTTCTCCCCTGGCTCTATTTGACGTGACATGGCCTCGAGCCCTTCGTGGGCCAGCCTTCGAACCCTGGTCGGTCGTTACTCATGTTCGAATGAGGCAAATGCCGCTTAGTGATGCAACACGGAGCGTTGTGATGCATTTTGCTGCACGTGCGATGGCTTAGTTCCTGAGCCCCCGGGCGATTCAGGGCCTGAATCGTCCAGGGGGCACGGGCGTATGGAATGAATGCGTGTATGAATGTATGAATGTTTATATAAAGAAATGGCTAGGGTCGGTATTGTTACCTTGATGACTCGAGTGACGGGGTTTGAAGAGCTCCAATTAGAAATGTCCGACCGGGACCCATGCTCGTCGTTCGTGATGGAGTCGGCATGACCTACATGGGGTGTCCCTTTGCTCCTTACCTGTCTCTCGATGTGTTTTTCTAAGCTATTTGATCGACTTTAGGAAACCCAACGGTCTCTCCTGGAGGAGATCCCGTTGTTTGGTTTTTTCCAAGTCCCGCCTTGGGTAGGCGGAGAGCCGCCTGTGCAAGGTGGCATTTTGGTTCTTACGCCCGGCGTGCGGTAGTGGTGGGCCATACCCAGGCCATGTACTGTCTGATCAGGTGCCGCTCCATCGGGCAGGGCGCGTCCCATCGTATCCCATCTGCATTAAATGAGGAAGGGAGAGGGTTTTTCGCCCGTCGTTTCGCTTTTCGCCGATCGGCACGCCTTCCCCAACTGCTGCGTCCTTTTCCTTAAGTAGGAGGAGGGAGAAGGCTTTTGTCCTGTTCCTTCGCCTACTTCGCATCTGCCACCTCTTCTCATTTTCCTTCTTGCCGAGAGCGCTTGAGAGCCGCGGTGATTCCTAGGAGAGAAAAAAGGGAGAGCGAGGGAGAGGAGAAAACTCACAAATCCTTTCGCAAGCCCGGAGTGAAATGTCAGACTGGAGGTCATCCACCGTGAGGGAGTGGGTGCTGGAGGACTTTGCCGAGAAGGGGTTTCTGCCACCCAAGGAGGTGGCGCACTGGAGGGCTCCCAGGAGGGAGGATTTCCCGCAACCTCGGCCCGGCGAGGTGGTTTCCTTCCATGCCTTCCATGAGTGCGGGCTAGGATACCCCGCACACTGGTTCCTGCACTGGCTCCTCAATGAGTGGGGTTTGGAGTTGCAGCACCTCAATCCGACCGGGGTGCTGCATATTGCCGGCTTCGTCACCGTGAGCGAGGGCTTCCTTGGGATGGAGCCGCACATGGACTTCTTCCGGTGGCTATTCTCCGGGCAAACTTTGATGGTGGGGAATCAGCCTGAGGCCACGCCGGTGGGGGTCTTCGCCCTACAGAGAAAAAAGAGCGCGGGGGGGGACTCGTATCTTGCGGACATCCCTTGTGACTCTAACCTAGGGTGGCATGGGGAGTGGTTCTATATTAGGAACCCGGTGGAGGCGCCGTTCCCGGTGTTCACCGGTGGAAGGCCGGAGAAGCGGGATAGTTGGTCATGGGGCCGTTCCCGTCGGGAGAAGAAGGTGGAGATCATCGAGGTGGAGCTCCAGAAGCTCGTGCGGCGTGGCCTTGATGGGGTGCGGGTGTTCCACACCCTCTACCGCTATTGAGTTGCTCCATTGGCGGAGAGGGCGCTGCCGATATGGAAGTATGGCGGCCCATCGAACCCCGATCGTGCGTCGCTAGTGGAGCTGCCCAACGACGAGGTCTGGAGTCGCCTCGACCAGGTGCTGCAGCTGAAGCCCAAAGAGAAGGTTGATGGAAATCCCGGACCTTTCAATGCCTCGGTGGTGTCCAGACTGGTATGCTCCCCTCTCTTTACTCCATGTTCTTCTTCCCCTTTGCCTTCCTGCCTTTTGATTTGGAGTCGCCTCTTTTTGTAGGGACTTGATACTTACAAGTCCCAGCCACACCTTCCTAAGGGGCCAGAGGGTGTGGCTCGACAGGCGACCCAGAAGGAGGCGGTGGAGGCTAGGAAGAAGGACAAAACTGAGGTGGCTCGACGGAAGTACAAGAAGGAGAAGGAGATCGCCTAGCGCGTGAAGGCTGGGGAAAATAAGAGCGACGTCGAGTCAGAGCTCGAGTCGGATCCCACAGAGGTGGATGACATGATTTTCTCCGAGGAGGAGGAAAGCCGGGAGGTCGTTGTGACCTCGGTGGAGCGTCATGACCCTATGGTGACGCCTGCTGGCGGTGAGCAGGAGGCGGAGAGGTGCAGCGATGTCCCCGCACCGAGGAAGCACGCTGCGAGCATGGACACCGTCGGTGAACGGGAGGCGAATCAGACGCGGTCACCACGCCCTTCGTCGGCATCGTTGGCCTCATCCCCGCCTGTTGTGGATGCGACAGGACAAGACTGATGGTTGGAGTAGCGGGCTCACACCAGCGTGTCATCGGGGCCGGCGTCAGTGCGCGACTCATAGCAGGAGGATGCCCCGCCTGCTGCTCCAGTCGTTGTGCCCTAAGCCGGTGGTCGTGGTGACTCAAGGGTCGGGCAGGAGTTGGTTGGGTCGACTCCATCCCTGGCTAAAGTGAGGGGGCACGGGTCGCAGCCTAGGAGCGGTCCTCGCCCTGCGGGCCCATCGACGTCGAGCCCTAGTTTCAGAGTCATGCTGCTTACCTCTCGGTACTTTTTTCTTTGTTTCTTTTCGATCTTGCTGTTGAGTCTTTTTGGAGTGTGACTGACCTATACTTTCTGTCAGCGGTCGGACAGTGACGGGTTTGAGCATCGCCCCAACTCCCATGCAGGAGGTATGGAGGCCCACCCTGCAGCACGCTGCGGCGAGCAGCGGGGGGAATAGGGTGGTGGCGGTGAGTCCTTCCCTTCCGGGGGTGGTGCTCCCTAGGTCGGTTGCCAGTACGACGGTAGCGGCGGCGACGGTGCTGGTAGCGATCCCGGTGGTGTCGGCGGATGTCGCATCGGAGGTAACCCTTGTGGCCCCTCCTCTGCTGGTTGTGACAGAAGAGGAGAGGGAGACCAAGCTTCCTGCCTCGCCAGGAGAAGGGCTACACGGCTCTCCTTCCTGGTCAACGCTGGTGGTACCAAGAGATGTGGCTAGGACAGAGCCGGAACATCCGTTGGTGGCTCATGAAACTGAGGTGGTGGAGATTACCTCCGACGACAAAGCAGATGTCGAGGTGGAGCTGGTGGTGGTCTGGTCGGGGGCTGGCCCCTCTAGTAGACCAAAAGAGACTGACCTGGAGTGGCCCTACCCCGAGGACCCGACTAAGGTTCGGTTCGTCCTTCGAGATTCATAGGAGCGTCAGCTCTAGGATATCCTCGGTGGAGAGGACTCGCCATGGAGTCCGATCTCGCCAAGCTAGCGATGAAGCTTGAGGATGCCCAAGAGCGGGTTAAGTCTATCCAGCAGTTGGTCAAGGTCGACCTGCAGCATGCCACGGAGGTGAGTTTCCTCTGCTTTGTTCTTGACCCTTTGGTTTCTCCTTGGTTGTCTTAGCATGTTTGCTTCTTGTCTTTGTAGAGTCTGCAGGAGATGTCGTGCCGCAAGTCATGTTTCCTCCGGATGGAGCACGCTCAGATGGCCAAGCTTGAGTGCCAGCTAGAGTCCGCCCACCGCGAGTCCTAGGACCGGGTAGCGGAGGCGACTGCGGCGTGTTTGGCGGAAGCACTTGCGGCGGAGCGGGCGACTGCCGCCGAGCAGGCGCTTGAGGTGGCCAAGGCCCGCCAGGCAGAGACTGAGGTGACGCTGTGGAAGTCCCTAGCAGACACCAAGGTAGTGCTTCGTGGTGCCCTAGAGACCTTGGAGACGGAGTCGAGCGCCCTGGTGTCGGAGCGGAAGGCCCAGTCAGAAGCCGACCAGGAAGTGCTCGCGCTTCAAAGCCAGGTGAGGAGGCGAATGCCTGGCTGCATGAGCAGGTGGCTCAGCAGGCGAAGGGACTCTCCACCCTTGAGAACTTCTGCCTCGGTACGTACCTTTTTCTGTTTTTTTTTGTTGTGTTGGCTTTTTCCTTGCTTCTGAGCTTGTCGCCCTTCTTCCAGAGCTGAGTGGAAAGGTGGAGTCATTGGAGCGGGACCTGGAGACGACCAAGGTGACATTTGGCCGGAACGTGGAGGCACGGGCCAAGTCCCTCGAGGAGTGGCGTGCTCTTGAGGGGGAACTTGACCAGATGTGCAATGTTGCTCAGCTTGTTGTCTCGGAGGTCTTCGGGATGGCGCCAAGTACCAGCACGCCCACCATCCGGCTGTCTGAGGTTCTAGATGAGGTCCGGACCCTCATCACCCTCGGGCGGTGGCGATGACTTCGGTGGCGACGTACCACCCGAACCTGGACTTTACCACTATCTACCGTGGGTATGCCGACGGCTTGAGCACGGAGGACATCCAATCGCTCGGGGAGAGCTTGCTGCCACACGCAAGGTTGGTGGCAGAGCAAGTCTCTACGCAGTGGGTGATGGATGCTCGCCATGAGGACATGGCCGAAGGCGTGCGTCAGGGGAACGTCGCCTAGCCTGTGGATGGCAGGGAGCCTGGGTTGGAAGTGGACATCGCCCCACCTTCAGCCGAGTCGAGTGTCGTCCAGCCGGGGACTGAGCAGCCCGTGCCTTCGCCGGTCGAACCGACAGCAGATGCCGCCGGGGGGCCCCAATAGCTTGCAAAGTATAAGTAGTTTAGCAGATGTAAAAAGTTTAAATTCGTGGGGAAGCCCCCGTGTGGACGTTCTTGTGTACTCAATGACTATAATCGGTTTCATTTTTTTGTGATGGAGCCACTCCGCTCGAGGAAGCTTGTCCCTTTCGTTTCTTATTTTTACCTTAGCGTAATTTTGCTTTTTATTCTTTCTTTTTCGTACCTACCCGTTCGTTCCGTAGGCTACAACCTTAGGAGCCCGAGGCACGGCCCACAAGGCTCAGCTGCTCGTAACCGTAGGTAGAGGCGGGGTGCAATCGGTCGGAATATTTTAAAGCAAAGCTACGCAAGGCAATTTAAAGGAACGAACTACCCTTTTGTTTGGGTACGAAGGAGTTTTACCATATGACAATAAATGAAAAGAGAGGTAGTAGTGCACCCTCGTGGAGCCCCCGAGCGACCCGGGCCGAAAGCGTTCGGGTCGGGGCACTTTTACAGGAGCAAACGTTAAGTAAACAATAGTAAGACTGAATTTTAGGGGAAGAAAAATGACATAACTGTTCCAAGCGTTGGTGAGAATGTCGTCATTGTCGTCCTTCAGTCGGTAGGTATCTGGTCGGATCACCTCGACCTTCAGTCGTCTGGATCCTTGTCCGCTACGCCCCCTTTCTTGGCCGCTACTTCTTTTTTTCTTTCTTCGGCCCGCCGGCTTGTCGCAGAAGGCACTTGAGGAGCTCACAGTCCTTGTAGAGGTGTTTGACGGGGTAGGCGTGGTTGGTGCACGGGCTCTCCATGAGCTCATGGGAGTGGCCCGGGAGGTCCTGCTGGGGTTGCTTGCCCGTGCGATCAGCCGTGGTGACCAACACAGAGTTGGACGATCGACGACGATCTTTTCTATTCTTTTTCCCCTCTACGTGGAGGGGCCCTTGTCCTGATCTTGGTGCTTGGCCTTGCCTTTGCCTCGGCCTCCATTGGAGTGCTGCGAGAGCGACGTTCTCAGGATGCATCAGACAAAGGCCGGTGGTCTCGGAACATCCGGGCAGGGACTCCGGTTGCTGCTGCGAGCGTCTCGGTTCAGCCCGAGCCGCTCGTGTACAGGCAGTTGGTGTGGAGTGGTCGCCAAGTCAAGACGAGACGTAGATGCGGCCTCCTATGCCGCGCTCGGTGGTTGTAGCGGTGAGCGGGTGGAGCGATTTGTCTGGTACGTCCCCACTCCCCTGGTGGGAAGAGAGGCCGTGAGTCGGTGTCGCGATGCGGATCTCTCTGCCTATTGAACGACGACGGTCTCCACCAGTGCATGGAGGTTCCGGTGGATCGCCGGTTCCTGGGCGTCGTTCGGCTCGGGAAGGCCGCGTAGAAGCATTGCCGCAGCGGCGATGTTCTGATTGGCCCGAACGAACTATGGGGGATTGTTTCCCCCATCCATGGTGTTGCGCTAGAACCGATGGGCGTGACCCCGGGCACCGCTCGCCGGTTTATGCGCACGGGGTGCAGTGTGGTGCGCCGAGCACGCTAGCGCAGTCGATGACTGGTTCAACCGCTGTTGTTGTAGCTCCTCACCATGCTCCCGTGTGAGTGCGGGGGTCTCTACACGAGGGTCCAGAGTGGTGTGAGTCTACAAGGACACTGTTACCACCGGTGGCTATCCTGGAGCATCCGCCATAGCGCACTCCTGGGACAGACGGTGGCTAGGTGCCACATCGCCGATGCTGGAGCCGTTACTCTCAACATCGTCATCCATGAGGTCAAGGAAATAGGTGGGAGCAAAGCTCACCATCCCCATGAATTCAAACGTGAGAGGGGGTGGCGCCGGCATCCTTCGGAGCCCCCGAGCGTACGCATCCGCGGGGGACACAAGGCCGTAGGGGAACTGACCGCACGGCAGTCGCGGTGGTGACAACGGTGTCCCTCCGGATAATCGGCAGAAGATAGAAAATAACAAGTAAATAACAGTATGAATATTACTCACAGCAGGGTTTGAGCAGAGAGTTTGCTTGGAATGAAGCGTAGATGCCTCGTCGTTGTAGTCGTCGCGCGTCCTAGAACCCACGGAGGGCGCCCCTCCGACAGGCGCCGGGATGGTTGCCTCCTCGCGGAGGTGTAGTACGCAGAGCCAGTCGGCGACGAAATCCAGGCTTCCATAGATGAAGGCCTGGGATGGCTCGAAGACGGGTGGAACCCACATCCCAATAGGTGGGAGTGCGTGAAACTCTAGCGAGCCGAAGCGAGTCGTGTCGCTTGAGCCCGCCATGGCAGAGATGGCGGAAAGATGGGCCATCCGATGACTAAAAAGTGTTAAACGTACAACATCTTCCCCACGGATGTCGCCAACTGTCAGTGCAAAAAGTGACCAACATGTAAATATTTGTAGTTTTGAAGTACGTTGTGATCGGAGGTGGCCTAGCACTCAATGACACAAGGTTTATACTGGTTCAGGCAATGTGCCCTACGTCCAGTTTGAGTCGGTCGGTAACTTTATTCCTGAGCCTAGGTGCTCGAAGTTTGTAGGGGGGTTACAAACGAGGAGAAAGATGGGGGTACAAGAGGTCTGGTCGGACTCTGGTTAGAAGGGTCGAGAGTGACGGGAGCTCCGCTATGAGCTAAGTGTTCGAGCGTGTGCTCGTGGTTTGAACCTGGTGGTTCTATTTTTATGTCCTAGTGAACTTGATCGATCTGAATGAATCTAGAGAGCCTTTCTTTTTGGGAGAGAGCTCATCCCCTTTTATAGATAAAGGGGATGGCCTTACAAGAGAGAGAGAGAGAGAGCGTACGTATGCTAAGTCTTATTGCCTATGTCGTCGGGTACAAGCTGATTGTAGGCGGCCACAACACTGTTAATGTCAGATGCATGTGGGAGATTGCGTCGTCTTCTTTTGGTATGGCAGATGTCGGTGCCTGCTACACTGTTGATGTCCGAAGGCATGTAAGAGGTTTTACCGTGCCCGCCTAGTAGGGTAAATGCCAGCGCCCACAACACTATCGATGCCCAGAGGCACATGGGGGCTTACCGTGTTTGTCTGGTATGGGAGTTGATGGCGCTTACAATACTATAGGGCAAATGTCAGCGCCCACAACACTGCTTGGTTTCTGTCATGCTAGGAAGGTTGCAGGGTACTGTCATATAGGTGTACAAGGTATGGTCCCAGGTATTGTAGTTTGACTCGTGTGCCCTGCCTTACTTTCTCCGTCTGTTTCCTGGTCCTTACCGAGCGGGCGTCCCCGGTCGGTTGGTCCCAGTCGGCTCTGATTGTGCCAGTTGGAGAAGAGCAGTGAGCAGGGGTTTGGCGCATCCCCGGTCAGAGACGCGGGTCGGAGTCGGAAGTAGTGTTTGGCCAGGCCTTCCAGTCGGAGAGGCTGTCCGGAGGCGGGCTGGAGACCGAAGCAAGCGCTTCCCGTCAGAGAGTTGGGCCGGAGTCAAAAGCGGGCGCTGTTCCTCCTCGACCAAGCATTCCGGTCGGAGATTGGATCGCCCTTCTGGCCTGTCGTTTAGGTACTTGGGCCGGCCCAAGAGTTGTGTGTTGTTTGCAACGTTGTCTGCTTGGGCCGAACCTTTGTTGGGAAGCCGGTCCGCGAGGGACCCCGAGTTTATAAACCCGACACTTATGTTGCAAGTGTTTCATCCGAATGTTGCATATGTTTTCACACTTATGTTGCAAGTGTTTCATCTAGATGTTGCATATGTTTTGCAATTGCTACACACGTGTTTCCCTCATGTTTTAGATGTATGTTGCAAGTGTTTTAACTGTTTCGGACATATATTGCAAATGTTTGCTGTAAATGTTGCAAATGTTTTCGGTAAATGTTCCAAAAGTAGATATAGTGTTGCATATGTTGTAGTGGCCTGTTGCAGCTGCTGGGCCCACCTGTATGCACGTGGGTGTGGACGGGGCATGAGCGGGGCACAAGAAACCGTGCGGGTGCAGATCGAGGCGGAGTGGGCGTGGGACACGGAGCGGCACGGGACCCCACGTGAAAGCAAGCATGCCGCGCGGGCGTCCGGATGCTAGCCCCAGTCCAGATGTCTGGGCGCTAGCCTTTCCCTTTTTTCATTCCTAATAATGAAACTATGTGTACACAACTCTGGGACATACATAAGCTACAAAGTTGAGATTTGTAAATGATCACAATATTTATTTGGTCGATGTATAATTTTTCGAACCATAGATTACAATGAGAATTTAAAAAACAATGTATCGCTGAAATTGTGTGTAACTTAAGATTGGCGGTGCATGAGACAACCAATTAGACGACACCAATTCTATATCTATTAATAAAAAGGTAAAATTTCAACCTCTTTTTTCGTCTGGGTCTTTTTTTCGTCTGTCCCATTCTTAGCCCAACCGTCTCGCTCGCATTCGGCCTGCGGCAGCCCACTCAGCTCGCGTGTGAAAGGCCCGTTCGCTCTCGTTTGCTAGTGTACTTCCTAAATAGAAAAGGTTGTTTAATTTTATTCTGGTCCATTTAACATGACAAAAAAAGACAATGACAAATTAAATGGAAAAGGTTGACTGGGACCGGCCGGCCGTGCCCTTGTTGCCACGGAACAGCGATCTCTTTGTCAATCAAGCTTGACCGATTGTTTACAAAACATAAATAGCATCACATCCGCCAGGCAAAATTAATGCGAAGATATGACGTTCTTAATTTACAAAACATAAATGACATCACATCTAATATTAATTTGAAAATAAGACGCCTCTTAATTTAGAGCCACACCCTTCTCAGCTCAGGACCCGTCCAGTTCCCTGCTACCTACGTTCGACTGAAAAATGCATCTTTAAAAGCATGCTAAAAAAACTTCTCAAAAGGCTATCACGTTCCTACCCAGAAACTAGAAATTTTCGCATAGTATTGCAAGGTAGTGTGGCCTCTGCCTCCTCAATTGAGTGATAAGTATGAAACTCCATCCAAGTTGCTGCAGCACTGCACATAAACATTTGCCAGTACCTACTCTTGCCATTGTCCACCATGGCCATGTTCGACATGAACCCCGCTTGCTTGGCTATTGCCGGCGCAAAGGTGAAGTTTAATAAAATCCTCCCTTTATTAAAAAAAAATTCAAGTCTAGAGCACAAGACGTTGAATGTTTCCCTTTTTTTTTTAATAAACTGAGATGTATACTCCTTGTGACTATATCTTTCCATAACGGTGGACACTATAAACCAGACAAAAATGGTACTAGGCGTTTTCTCCATAATACAAATAAAATAATATTAACTCAATCATGCGAAAATATTTTCTCATGTAGCCTCTTCTAAATGGCCAAATGGACTAACCCAACCTTAATTGAACTGCCAAATGAGAAAATATAACTCAATCACACCCCTTTTATTCAAACATAAAGGACTAATCCAACCTCAATTTAATGCCGAATGGACACGTGGCAACCAACTGTGCATGACAGTTCTAAACTGCAGCCACCTGTGTGTTCTCTATGCATTTTCTTCAAGAAACATTGCATAATTCCATGTCCGTGCATAATTTTACATAAGATCGGTAATAGTATCCTGAACCAGGAATTCTGAAGACTGAATCCTCTCATGCCAAGTTCCGTTGATCCTGGCTAGGTATTGATAATCTCTATAAATTCTACCAGTATGACCAGAAGCGTATTCCGAAATCTGCTGAATGCACATAATGTGTCTGGACTAGGATTCTGGAACTGGCATTTTGAAGTCTGAAGTCTAAAATGCAAAGTGCCAAGGTTCCCTTGATACTAGGCAATCTCTACATCGCAGTCAGACAAAGAATAATGTGTCTGGACTCTGGAGTCTGGACAAATTGACTCCTACAGCCATGAGGGCGCTCAGAAGTCCATCCTGAATTCATATAAGATATTTTTAGGAAGTAGGATTTGAACCAGGCATTCTAAAGTACTGAAGTCTGAATAATCAAAAGCGAAGTACCTTAGAAACTAGGTAATCTCCACAATTCACACTATGACAAAGAATATTGATGTCGCACCCGGTTTTAAGAACAAAACCAGATACACACCATATATGAGCCCAGGAAGTCAAATCTCACATATAGCTACAAATATGGGTAATATCAATAGACAATACTCAATATATAACATATTAGTATAAAGAATATAACTTCAGAGTATAAACAGCGGGAAAACAACTTCGATCTTCAGGCGACGACTCAAAATCCACAGGGACAACTGACTGGTTGATCACAAGCCTAACTCCTCCAGACTAGCAATCTGGTACCCATCCAGGATTTTTATCCAAATATTTGAAAAATAAAGCAAGCGTAAGTACATGTCATACTCAACAAATATAACATGGGGTTCATGAAGCTCAAAAAGCTGACACTGGTTTAACTGCGATTAGCTTTTAATGAGTCGTCTTTTAGCCTTTGGATGGCAACAAGTTTATTCACAAGCCCAAATAAACACATGATGAGGTAAACATGAATAATGAATAGCACAAATAGTAATCATTAGTGAACATATTTATTATCAGTATCATTAGTGTTCATCATCTACTCCGTAAATGTTCCAAGGCCGCTCGTGACCGTGAGCACGGCTGATATACCAGTTTTACACTCTACAGATGTTGTACACTTTTACTGTGAGTCGTGATTTACCCTTTCGCCCGAGGTAGCTAATCTCTTGACCCACTTTCAAGGAAGGTCGGTAGGGTTCACTATTAAGCCTTTCAAAGGTTCGTCTAACAAGTTAGGGCTATTAGATTCACTCGGCAAATAGATGTAGAGCCCCTCTTCCCAGTGGCACAATGACGCGCAGCCTATACACAAGGGAACAGAGGCCGCACTATACCTGATTCGGCAAGCCATTCTTACTCCAATAAAGGTAACCACTAACAAGCTAGAAAAGATCCTCGTACTGAGCTAAAGCCAGAGACATATAGCCCTCACAGTTATACTGTAATTCCCGGATGATCACTTACAGATAAGTCCTTAGGGAGAGGAATCTAGAGCACCATAAAAACAGCCCAATGCTCTAGCCCTCTGGTTCGATGTTGCTAAAAAGCATCTTTTAATATTTATTGCATATATCATTAGTCAAGTTATAAGATCATGGCTTTGGTTTAGCACTAGCATTATACTACCCAATGCAATAACCTATAGGAACCAAGGTACGAGGTAACAAAGTACATGGTAGTCAAGGTAGACATATGCAACATGAATTAAATGATTAAAGGGGTATAGGACAACAAGGATGATCCTATGCTATACTTGTTTTAAAACACTGATCCTTCGGTAAGCTTTAATCTTCAACGTTCTTCTTCCTCTTGATCACCACGTATATGTACCATGCCAAGATATGTTGCTCCAGCTATGAGCACCAAAGAGAGTGATGAACTACGGTAACGCTCCATATTCCAATTCATATTGGGATAAGACAAAGCATCATACTTAATTAGACATGTTGCTCTAACTCATATGGCACAGAAGATGGTGAAAGACAACGGAAACGCTCCATATATATTCTAGTAGTGTGTGTACCTAATGCCAATTCTACCATAGCAAAGACAATCTCAAAGTATCCTCCATTTAGACTTCTAAATTAAAGGTCTTCATATTACTATTAATGTATGCTATTATGAAGAAAACCAAAAGCATCACCATATAGTATTTTTGCTCATTTGGAGGAGCAGAGGGAGTGGCGGGAGAGACACAATCCGTTGTTTTGTGAGATAACGAGCTCATCCATGAAATTTTCGGTGGAGGTGATGACCTCACCACTATTTTACGCCCCATCATTGCAATGGGAGGCAATTATTTTTTTTTCTTCTCACCAGATTTGTTATGCCAACTCCCCCACTATCAAACGCGCATGGAAGCGGTGGCCACAGGCGGCATGCTTTTATTTGGTCGATGTGTAAGCGTGCATGGTGAGAAGAAAGATAGATGGATAGCAGCATATTTTTTTATCGGTAATGCTATAGAACGAACGTCTAGAATCTTTAAAAAAAATCAGATGCTCTGCTCTGCGCTCGCTCCAGCACAACGACCGGCCCAACGGGCCTATATATGCTATCTCCTCTATCTACTCCATCTACACTGCGACAACCGACAGAAATCCCCAACTCCTCGCTTCGCTCGTTGCGGCTCACCGCGCCGTCCGCCCGCCCCAAGATGCCTCACAGTGGTGCCCCCATCCCGCGTCAAACCACGCCACGTCTACCGCCACGCCGTGCTCCATCCCTCGTCGTGCCCACTCCGCCACATCACGCCATGCCAGGTCCCCGCCCATGCGCGTCGTGCCCCGTCCCTCGCCACGTCGAGGTGTTGCTGACGCCGCCGTTCCCCACTAGTAGGTCGTGGCCACTGTCGCCGCCACGACGCTCGACCTCAGCTCGCGACATCACAAGATCCAGGGTGGCCAGACCTAGAGCAGGCTTCTCCGGCTGCACCTTGCGCTCTCTTCCTTCCTCGGATGTTGCAAGCTTATGTTTCAAGTGTTTTAGGTGTTTCATATGCATGTTAAAAGTGTTTCATGTGGATGTTTCAAAAGTAGATCGGGATGTTGCATATATGTTGCAAGCATCTATTCCAAATATTTCAACTGTTTTAGAAGGATCCTGCACGTGTTTTATCTGGGTGTTGCATATGTTTCACACTTATGCTGCAAGTGTTTCATCCGGATGTTGCATATGTTTTCACACTTATGTTGCAAGTGTTTCATCTAGATGTTGCATATGTTTTGCAATTTCTACACACGTGTTTCCCTCGTGTTTTAGATGTATGTTGCAAGTGTTTCAACTGTTTCGGACATGTGTTGCAAATGTTTCCTGTAAATGTTGCAAATGTTTTCGGTAAATGTTGCAAAAGTAGATATGGCGTTGCACATGTTGTAGTGGCCTGTTGCAGTTGCTGGGCTCACCTGTATGCACGTGGGTGTGGACGGGGCACGAGCGGGGTGCGAGAAACCGTGTGGGTGCAGATCGAGGTGGAGCAGGCGTGGGACACGGAGCGGCATGGGACCCCACGTGAAAGCAGGCATGCCGCACGGGCGTCCGGATGCTAGCCCCTGTCCGAATGTCCGGGCTCTAGCCTTTCCCTTTTTTTCATTCCTAATAATGAAACAATGTGTACACAACTCTGGGACATACATAAGCTACAAAGTTGAGATTTGTAAATGATCACAATATTTATTTGGTCGATGTATAATTTTTCGAACCATAGATTACTATGAGAATTTAAAAAACAATGTATCGCTGAAATTGTGTGTAACTTAAGATTGGCAGTGCATGAGACAACCAATTAGACAACACCAATTCTATATCTATTAATAAAAAGGCCAAATTTCAGCCTCTTTTTTCGTCTGGGTCATTTTTCGTCTGTCCCATTCTTAGCCCAACCGTCTCACTCGCTCGCATTCGGCCTGCGGCAGCCCACTCAGCTCGCGTGTGAAAGGCCCGTTCGCTCTCGTTTGCTAGTGTACTTCCTAAATAGAAAAGGTTCTTTACTTTTATTCTAGTCCATTTAACATGACAAAAAAAAAAGACAATGACAAATTAAATGGAAAAGGTTGACTGGGACCGGCCGGCCGTGCCCTTGTTGCCACGGAACAGCGATCTCTTTGTCAATCAAGCTTGACCGATTGTTTACAAAACATAAATAGCATCACATCTGCCAGGCAAAATTAATGCGAAGATATGACGTTCTTAATTTACAAAACATAAATGACATCACATCTAATATTAATTTGAAAATAAGACGCCTCTTAATTTAGAGCCACACCCTTCTCAGCTCAGGACCCGTCCAGTTCCCTGCTACCTACTGTCCACTGAAAAGTGCATCTTTAAAAGCATGTTAAAAATCCAAACTAAATTTCCCCAGGTCGCTAAAAAAACTTGTCAAAAGGCTATCACGTTCCTACCCAGAAACTAGAAATTTTCGCATAGTATTGCAAGGTAGTGTGGCCTCTGCCTCCTCAATTGAGTGATAAGTATGAAACTCCATCCAAGTTGCTGCAGCACTGCACATAAACATTTGCCAGTACCTACTCTTGCCATTGTCCACCATGGCAATGTTCGACATGAACCCCGCTTGCTTGGCTATTGCCGGCGCAAAGGTGAAGTTTAATAAAATCCTCCCTTTATTAAAAAAAAATCCAAGTCTAGAGCACAAGACGTTGAATGTTTCCCTTTTTTTTTTAATAAACTGAGATGTATACTCCTTGTGACTATATGTTTCCCTAACGGTGGACACTATAAACCAGAGAAAAATGGTACTAGGCTGCACAGGTTTTCTCCGTAGTACAAATAAAATAATATTAACTCAATCATGCGAAAATATTTTCTCATGTAGCCTCTTCTAAATGGCCAAATGGACTAACCCAACCTTAATTGAACTGCCAAATGAGAAAATATAACTCAATCACACCCCTTTTATTCAAACATAAAGGACTAATCTAACCTCAATTTAATGCCGAATGGACACGTGGCAACCAACTGTGCATGACAGTTCTAAACTGCAGCCACCTGTGTGTTCTCTATGCATTTTCTTCAAGAAACATTGCATAATTCCATGTCCGTGCATAATTTTACATAAGATCGGTAATAGTATCCTGAACAAGGAATTCTGAAGACTAAATCCTCTCAAGCCAAGTTCAGTTGATCCTGGCTAGGTATTGGTAATCTCTATAAATTCTACCAGTATGACCAGAAACTTATTCCCAAGTCTGCTGAATGCACATAATGTGGCTGGACTAGGATTCTGGAACTGGCATTTTGAAGTCTGAAGTCTAAAATGCAAAGTGCCAAGGTTCCCTTGATACTAGGCAATCTCTACATCGCAGTCAGACAAAGAATAATGTGTCTGGACTCTGGAGTCTGGACAAATTGACTCCTACAGCCATGAGGGCGCTCAGAAGTCCATGCTGAATTCATATAAGATATTTTTAGGAAGTAGGATTTGCACCATGAGGGCGCTCAGAAGTCCATGCTGAATTCATATAAGATATTTTTAGGAAGTAGGATTTGCACCAGGCATTCTGAAGTAGTGAAGTCTGAATAACCAAATGCCAAGTACCTTAGAAACTAGGTAATCTCCACAATTCACACTATGACAAAGAATATTGATGTCGCACCCGGTTTTAAGAACAAAACCAGATACACACCATATGTGAGCCCAGGAAGTCAAATCTCACATATAGCTACAAATATGAGTAATATCAATAGACAATGCTCAACATATAACGTACTAGTATAAAGAATATAACCTCAGAGTATAGACAGCGGGAAAACAACTCCGATCTTCAGGCGAAGGCTCAAAATCCACAGGGACAACTGACTGGTTGATCACAAGCCTAACTTCTCCAGACTAGCAATCTGGTACCCATCCAGGATTTTTATCCAAATATTTGAAAAATAAAGCAAGCGTAAGTACATGTCATACTCAACAAATATAATATGTGGTTCATGAGGCTCAAAAAGCTAACACTGGTTTAACTGCGATTAGCTTTTAATGAGTCATCTTTTAGCCATTGGGTGGCAACAAGTTTATTCACAAGCCCGTATAAACACATGATGAGGTAAACATGAATAATGAATAGCACAAACAGTATCATTAGTGAGCATATTTATTATCAGCATCATTAGTGTTCATCGTCTATTTCGTAAATGTTCCAAGGCCGCTCGTGACCGTGAGCACGGCTGATATACCAGTTTTACACTCTACAGAGGTTGTACACTTTCACTATGAGTCGTGATTTACCCTTTCGCCCGAGGCAGCTAATCTCTTGACCCACTTCCAAGGAAGATCAGCAGGGTTCACTATAAAGCCTTTTAAAGGTTCGTCTAACAAGTTAGGGCTATTAAATTCACTCGGCAAATAGATGTAGAGCCCCTCTTCCCGATGTCACGATGACGCGTAGCCTATATACAAGGGGACAGAGGCCGCACTATACCCGATTCGGCAAGCCATTCTTACGCCAATAAAGGTAACCACTAACAAGCTAGAAAATATCCTCATACTAAGCTAAAGCCAGAGCCATATAGCCCTCACAGTTGTACTGTAAGTCCCGAATAATCACTTACAGATAAGTCCTTAGGGAGAGAAATCTAGAGCACCATAAAAACAACCCAATGCTCTAGCCCCCTGGTTCTATGTTGCTAAAAAATATCTTTTAATGTTTATTGCATATACCATTATTCAAGTTACAAGATCATGGCTTTGGTTGAGCACTAGCATCATACTACCCAATGCAATACCCTATAGGAACCAAGGTACGAGGTAATAAAGTACATGGTAGTCAAGGTAGACATATGCATTATGAATTAAATGATTAAAGGTGTATAGGACAATAGGGATGATCCCATGCTATACTTGCCTTAAAATACCAATCCTTCGGTAAGCTTTAATCTTCAACGTTCTTCTTCTTCTTCTTCTTGATCACCACGTATATCTCACCGACTGGACATAATCATAAAGCACCACACAAGCATCCATACAATCATACGTGAAAGTAAACAATAGAACTAAATCAGAACAGTACACCAATCATAGAAAAATAAGTAAAAGAGTTTGAAACATGATTATACGCATCGCTACGAACACATAGACGCGAGGGGCACGCTAATCGGAGCTGTGGTTGAAAAGATACAACTACCGATAGATTTGCTTTATACGTGAAAAAAAAACTATGGGCTTCATTTATTTTAACTATATAAATTAATATATATAATATATTTTATAAATAATATAAATTGAATCAAGTCAAATTTAGATTTGAATTATAAAACTAAAGTAAAACAAATCATATTTTATTTATAAAATCCAGTGACATAATTATTATTCAAATTAGAGTTTAAACCATGGAATTCTAGAAATAGTGTCATGATAAACATTGTTACTAACGCGTAGATCTCGTTGCAATGAATCTAGCACAACTTGAACGGGTCAATTCGGAGCTAAAACGTAGAAGATATGAATTAAATAAGATTTTCCTTTATTAAAATAATATATTAAATCTAACCTCGAATTTTAAAAGTTGAAAACATATCTAACAGTGGTATAAACATGTAGACAACGTAAATACGAACCTAACCCAAGTTGAACGGATCAAATCAGAGTTAAAACAGAGATTTTTATGGCTAAAATAAGATTAGTGGCAAAACTGTAAATAGATGAAAATGTATTTTTGAAGTCGACCAAACAAAATACGCTTTTAAAAGAAGAAGGCATAATCTATCAAATACGCAATGGACCGCGGGTTAAGATCTAATTAATTGTAAGGGGGTTTTTACAAAAATGCCAGCGAAGGGGTATTCTTGATCTTGGGCCGCTGGATTAGATTTGAGCGGCCAGTATTGAATCAGGCGGGGAAGAGACAACGGCGGCCGGCCGGAATAGGACGGATGCGGCGGCTCCATGGCCGGAGCGGCGAAAAGCTCACCGGCGATGTCGGTTTAGAGCCTAAAGTGCACGGTTTTCCGAACGGAGAGATCTAGGAGAGAGAGAGGAGAGGATGGGGAACTCACCGGAACCAAAAAAAACAAGCGGCGCCCGGCGAGGCGGACGGCAATGGCGGCCGCTAGGGCTACGGCGACTCGGCGTCTCGGCGAGGGCAATAGCTTGCTCTAAGGCGAGATAGGGAGGCGGCGCGGGACTGGGCCGGTAGGCCAGCGCGGAGTAGCGGGCCAGCAGGCCGAAAGCAAAGGAGGGAGAAGGAAATTCTTTTCTATTTTTTTCAAACCATTTTCCAAACCAATTTTGAATGCAAAATTCAAATCAAGTTGAAATTCGATTTCAAATCACACAATTCAAAAATACTATGCAGCAGCATGCATGCACGTACATGTTTATTGACCTATATTTGATTTTAATTTCAGCAAAATTATTATTTTCCTAAATTCAAATGCCCACAAAATACATAATAAATCAAATTCTCCTATTTCAAAATCATGCAAAATTTTGGGTGTTACAATTGACTGAAAAATTTGTTTTGTACTTTTAATCTTTTATAACCACACATATGTTTGCATCAAAGCATCACACATTGCATCAAGCCTCCTTTTCAGTTATTGTCCATCTTTAAATCCATTTGTTTACTTCTAGTTCTATATATTTTTAGTAAAAAAAAATAGAGACTTCGAATGTTCATAGGAATCCCTGTTACTAGCAACTTTAGATCTTCCTTCGTCTGGTTAGACGAAGTTATGTTCTGGCTCTTGGTTAAGCTTAGTAAAATTTAGAAATTTTAGATCACATTGGACATATATAAGACATTATTTGCAAATAGGATTAGTTCCTGTATCTACAAAACAAATTTTTATGTACGATCGCAGCTTCAACCCGAAGCCTGAGATATGAGTTGATAAGCTCCCTCCAACCTAGGTAATCACGGCAAGTGACCTTCAGATAGGTATACATCAAAGCTTTTGTTACACGTTGAACAAGCTTCGCTATTGTCCATCTTTAAATTGCAATTTTGTATATTCCAGTCCCTTGACATGTTGAAGGACAACAAAAGGTTGTTTGGAATCCTCCCCCCTGGTTGCAATGGACCAGCGATCTTCACTAGTCAGTGTCCCAGAGGGCAGATATTTTTCTTTTTGTTAAGCTCAAAACAGTGTCCACAAATTCTAGATGAAAGCAGATATGTATGCTAACAATTTTTGCCTGGAAATTTTTACCTTCTTGTGCAAACAATGGAAGCTTTCTTTTGGGATCTTAGTTTGGGTTCATAGTTTATGAACAAGCATGAAAGATTCTATTTGTACAATACACGGATACAGCCATGTGCACATCTTCCATTCATGACAGAAAATTGATGTGATGATATGAAGGTTGAGCAGGACTACCTTTAGCTGTCATTGTCTTACTAGTTCCATGTTGACTTGTTCTGGAATCCTAAATATTTGTTAGGCTGTTCCTTAAAATCAATCCAAAGATGTGGTAGCAAATAAACCTAACAATATAAGTGTCTACGTCACCTATTAAAATTTAGACAATAACAGATGTTGAAAATCCAGAAAATAGATTTGGTACGAAGCTGCAAGTTAAATCTAATACAAACTGCACCACTGAGTGCAATCTGAAACTAGATAGCATCGGTTGCCCACAAAACACTTACTGCTTGCCCTCCTTGTTGAGTTGCAGCTTGCAAGTCACACTCATGCTTGCGATGGCAATGAAGCATACATCCTTCCTTCAATACCTGCTCCTCCTCCTCCTCCTCACAACCTTGGCCTCCTGCGATGATCAATTTTTCTTCTCTGGCTTCACCAAATCCAGCTTAAACCTTGATGGCTGTGCCATCGTCACAAATGGTGGCCTCCTTGATCTGACCAATGGCTCTGCAACTCTCAGCGGTCACGCATTCTACCCCAACCCTTTGCACTTTCGTGAATCACCTGATGGTAAAGTTCGATCCTTTTCGGTCAACGTTGCTTTCAGTATCTTCAACACATACCCAGATTTGAGTGCTGATGGCATGGCATTTTTCATCGCCCCTACCAAGAATTTTTCTGATGCGCGGGCGGGCAAGTACTTTGGCCTCCTCGATGAAAAGAACAATGGCGACCCAAGCAACCAGCTCTTCATGGTGGAGCTCGATACCTACAAAAATGCTGAGTTTCAAGACATTAATGACAACCACGTTGGAATCAACATCTTGCTTGAGTCTTCAGTTTTTGAAATAATTGACATTAGTCATAAGTCAAGTTACCACATGAGTTTTCAGGCAAATAATAAGAATTTAATCTGCCGTTGCAACGCACGGGCACGTTTGCTAGTATACTTCCTAAATAGAAAAGGTTGTTTACTTTTATTCTGGTCCATTTAACATGACAAAAAAAAAGACAATGACAAATTAAATGGAAAAGGTTGACTGGGACAGGCCGCCGTGCCCTTGTTGCCACGGAACAGCGATCTCTTTGTCAATCAAGCTTGACCGATTGTTTACAAAACATAAATAGCATCACATCTGCCAGGCAAAATTAATGCTAAGATATGACGTTCTTAATTTACAAAACATAAATGACATCACATCTAATATTAATTTGAAAATAAGACGCCTCTTAATTTAGAGCCACGCCCTTCTCAGCTCAGGGCCCGTCCAGTTCCCTGCTACCTACGTTCCACTGAAAAGTGCATCTTTAAAAGCATGTTAAAAATCCAAACTAAATTTCCACGAGTCGCTAACAAAACTTGTCAAAAGGCTATCACGTTCCTTCGCAGAAACTAGAAATTTTCGCATAGTATTGCAAGGTACTGTGGCCTCTGCCTCCTCAATTGAGTGATAAGTACGAACTCCATCCAAGTTGCTGCAGCACTGCACATAAACATTCGCCGGCACGGAGACGGTGGTGGCGGCGGCGGGGTCTGGGGGAAAATTCGGTAGCCTGACGGTGTCCGCAAGGAAGAAGAGCGCCCTACATTTTGGCCTCCCCGCGCGCCATACATTTATACTGGGGACGATTTGTAGGCGCGGCTGGTGAGTGAGCCACCCCTACAAATGCATTTGTAGGGACAGTTCCTGACTAAGCCGTCCCTACAAATATTTTTAATTTATTTTTATTACTTGTTCTATATATATTATATATATATATAAATGTATATATATTTTTTCTGATTATTCTATATATATAAATGTATCTATATACATTTTTTATATAGAAAATATATAATTCTATATTTTCTTCTTTACAAAAACAATATTTTAAAAATTAAAAATTTGAAATTCAAAACAACTAAAATAATTTTAGGACACTAAATGACCTCAAATGAAAATTTTGTAAATATCAAAGTTGTAGAACTCATCAAGATGTACAACTTATATTTTGGTCATCTTTTCATTTGATAAAATTTGAAAAGTGCAAATTTTGAATTTCAATAAATGGCAACTTCAAACAAGATTTCGAAACCTTAAATAATTTCAAATAAGAAAGTCATGAACATAAAAATTGTTGAACACATCACTATCTACAACTTTTATTTTGGTCATCTTTTCATTTGACTAAATTTGAATAGTTCAAATTTTAAATTTTAATAAATGACAACTTCAAACAAGATTTTGAAACCTTAAATGAGTTCAACTAGAAAAGTCATGAATATAAAAGTTGTTGAACTCATCACTATCTATAACTTTTATTTTTATTATTTCTTTATTTAATAAAGTGTTAGTAAACATTGTTCACAAATCCACATATCACTCATAGTTTCATAAACTATACGAGAGACATGTTGATTTGTGAACAATGTTTACTATCACTTTGTCAGATAAAGAAATAACCAAAATAAAAGTTGTAGATCTTGATGAGTTATACAACTTTGGTATTCAGTATTTTTTCAGCTGAAATCATTTGGTGTTTCAAAATCTTGTTAGAACTTGTCATTTTTTTTAAATTTGAAAATTTAAATTGTTCAAACTTTGTCAAACGAAAAGAATGACCAAATCAATACAGTAACTTGATAGGGCATGATTTTAGAAAATTTTAGAAAAAAAATCATCACATTTGGAGTTAGTATGGGGGAGAAAGACTAGTTACAAATTTTAACCAAAGATTAAAAACAAAAATCATAATTGTTCATGATGATCAATGATGAACAAGTGTGATTTCTCTTTTTAATCTGTGGATGAAACTTGTAACTAGTTTTTCTCTCTCATACTAACTCTGAATGTGATGGTTTTTTCCTCAAATTTTCTAAACTCATGCTCTATCATTTTAGTCTGGTCATCTATCTTTGTCACTAATTTTGGACAATTTAAATTTTGAATTTTAGAAAATGACAACTTCAAACCTGATTTTCAACCACTAAATGATTTCAGCTGTAAAGGTGATGAATATAAAGTTGTATAACTCATCAAGATTTCTAACTTTTATTTTGTTCATTTCTTCATTTCATAAAGTGTTAAGTGTTTGTTTTAAGTGTTTCAATAGTAGTCCGAACATGTTGAAGTAGTAATAAGTACTTGTTTCTAGTGTCTGCGTGTTATAGCTATTTTAGTAGTAATAGAGTGGATGTTGCAATAGGTTTCATATGGATGTTGCAAAGGATAGTCTCACACACATGCATAAATGTAGTCTCACACACATACCTAAATATATAGTCCCACACACATACATAAATATATAGTCTCACACACATACATAAATGAAGTCTTACAAACACACACACTTACACAAACACTCCACGTTCAACAACTAGCTAGCCCGCTGTAACGAATTTTCCCTTAACACCTTTTCGTTCCCATGACAATATGTCTTTGGGCAGGTTCTTTTCCACAACACTGATCTTCTTAGAAAAGTCTGTGAATAGAGGCATCTCATCGTAGTTATTGTAAGCTTCAACATCGTCCATGCCATCAACTCTGATAATGTGATGTTGCCCAGAGGCAACCACGTGCTTTGTCTTCTTCTTTGGGGGGAGGTTACTTTGTGGGTCAGGCATATAGAAAACTTGTGCGACACGTGAAGCGAGCACCCAAGGGTCATCTTGGTAGTCTAGATTCTTGAGGTCTAGGACTCTCAATCCGATCTTGTTCAGTTGGTGTAGTTTGATCCAACGGCATCGAAATAGAGCCACCATTATATCCCTTCCATAGTCAAGTTTCTATATCTCTTCAATGATGCCAAAGTATTGGATCTTTTGCCCCACTCCATCGAGAGCTTCTATTCGAACGACACTGTTTTGGTTCACTTATTTACTATCATTTGCGTGAGTATAGTACATGTACCCATTGATATCATAAGCTTTCCAAGATGTCACTTGTCTCGATGGGCCCTCCGCCAACCTACTGATGGTAATAGGGTCTGGTTTCTCCAGGCTGTATGTTTTGGTCCTTTAACCATGTAGTTAGTCGTTGCTTGTGCTGTTTCATGACCCAATCATCTGAACGACCATTTCTCTCCGCCATAATGATAGCCAAGTGTTCAACAATGTACGGTTGCATTAGTTGTGAACTCTACAAGACACTGTAATGTGCCCGACTCACTTCTTTGTAATCATGGTCGATGAACACTTTTCTAACACTGGTGCCCTTCCCAGCCAGCCTACCCTTGTGACAAGAATCGGGTTTACCAATCCCTTTTTGTACTTTTAGGTACTCTTGACAGCACTCGACGACTTCTTCAGTACTATAACCCTCTATCATGGAGCCCTCTGGGTATGCTCGATTATGCACGTATCAGCTTAGAACTGACATGAACCGCTCGTAGGACCACATTTGATGCAAGTAGCAAGGGTCCAACGCCTGTATCTGATGAACCATATGAATCATGAGATGTGGCATTATATCAAAAAAAGCAAGAGGTAAACACATCTCTAGTTGGTTTTGTATCTCCACCACAAATTCATGTAGGTCACTCAGCTCTTTCTTGCCAATCGTCTTCTGTGAGATCTTTGAAAAGAAGTAGCACATGCAGGTGATGGCCATTTTCAAGAACTCTGGCTTTATAGCCCTGATTGCAATAGGTAGAAATACTGTCAGCATCACATGACAATCATGAGCCCTGCAGTGTGTTATTGATAAGTCCTTCATCGACACTAGCTTCTTCACATTCGCTGAAAACCTAGTCGGGACTTTGACCCCCTCACGAAAGTGCATATATCTCTCTTTTCTTCTGTTGTTAGGTTGAAGCACGCCACGGACAGAGTGTATTTTCCATTAGCCTCAGGTACTGGGTGAAGCTGTGGCATCACATTTAGCTGCACCATGTCTTTCCATGATTTCAGACCATCCTTTGACTTGCCTGTGTCCATCAAGGTAGCAACGAGACTCTCAAAGATATTCTTCTGCACGTGCATAGCATCAATGACATGGGGGACCTCCAAGTCTGGCCAATAAGGCAGATACTGAAAGAAGATCGATTGTTTCTTGAAAGGTACGCCTTCGATAGGTGGTGTGCTTCTATCTCTATTTGACCCATCTGGATTCTTCTTTCCATAGACGACGCGTATGTTTTTCACCATTCTGTACACGTGTTCTTCGTTTTGATGTCTCTCCATAGGGGGTTTAATCTCCGGGGTTGAAAGGTCCCTATGTGGTTTTGGTAATTGAGTGACAACCTAGGTGGACTAATTCTGTTTATGTGAGATACACAGGTGATTAGTCCACTGGTACATGTGTGTGAGCAACATATGCCATGAAGGTGGAAATGGCTCAGAGATGTTGCAAAGCTCACACATGTGATGATAAAGGAGCTCATTGCACATGAGACATGACATTGAGTCAGGTGATCAAGGTGGAGAAGATCAAGACAAGACTTGGCTTGATGGACCAGTTGCAAGCGTGAAGGGCAAGTCGGAGGCTTTGGAGCGATGGACCGCATGGCGGTCAAGCTTAAGCAGGACTTGGTGCCGATGGACGAAGGCAATGGTGAAAAGCAAGTAAAGTCAAGATCGATGAACCAATACGGTCACGTGATGATATGAAGTGGATCATATCATTTGGTGATTGGTTGGTGCATGTGTTGCATCAACATTGGAGGAGAAGAAATGGAATGCGCAAGGCAAAGGTATAACCTAGGGCACTTCATTTTACCAGTGTAGAGAAGTTTATGACCGGGTTTAGGATAGATGGCCATACTATCAAGAGGGGCAAACTTGTTTGCATATCGGTCATCTAGTGCCACTCGAGTGATCTAACTTTGCATCGTTGCTAGATCAAGTGGTGTGGCAAGTTGAGTGCTTAATCCTTTGGGAAAATGATTATGAAAATGCTAACACACATACACATGGTGGTGTACACTTGGTGGTGTTGGCACATTTACAAGGGAAATGAAGTTGGAGTTGATGTGGATCAACTCGGTGTTGAAATGGAGGTGAGAAGGGTTCAAAACTTCACCGGCGCCCTGTACAGAAAAGATAGGGTTTCACAGAGTGCACCAGACACTGGTCACGCAGTGACTGGATGCTAGGGTCCTGCGTCCGATCAGTGGCAGTAGTGAAGGTGCTGGCGTTGGTCTTCGATCGGATGCTGTGTCACTTTGTGACCGGACGCTGGGTGGGTGCGTCCGGTCCCATTGACATGGCAATGTAGAGAAAAGGAGAAGGACTAGATGCTGATGCAGCATCCGATCATGACCAACTAGATGCGTCCGGTCGCAGTTGAGCATATCTGGGACCTTAGTGGAAGTGAGCGGACGTTGGGGTCCTGCGTTTGGTCATACACTATGCTGCGTCCAGTCGCAACTTAACCATTGAGATCGGGCGCTTAGTATTTGAAGCCAGGGATGATGTGGCAGCCATCCATTGACCGGACGCTGGTAGGGTGCGTTCGGTCGATATGATCGGAGCGCCCGATCGTCCCAAAATTTGCCCAGTCAAGGGGTAACAGCTAGTTTAGCCCATGTGGCTATAAATAGAAGGTGGACTCGGCCATGGCTTTAGAGGAGCACCTTTGGGGACTGTGTCCATGCTTGAGAGTGCTTGGGAGCCCTCCACATCACATATACTTGATAGTGATCATTCGATTATGTGAGTGAGCGATTCTAGTGCAATTGCATTATGAGGTTGCATCGAGTGGCACTAGGTGGTCGTCTTGCAAGCCGGTGGTGCTTATTACTCTTAGAGGTTGCCACCTCCTAGATGGCTTGGTGGTGGTCTCTATCGAAGCCCACAAGAAGCTTGTGCGGTGCTCCGAAGAAGAGTTTTGTGAGGGGCATTGTGCTCGCCCCACGGGAGCCGCGAAGAGCAACTCTAGTAAAGCGAGACGCGAAGGCCGACAAGTGGTCTGACCGGGTCAAGTGCTAGAGCTTATGGTAAGCACTCCACGCGGGAGAGTGTGACTTGCGGGTCACCACTAGCAAGAGGACCTTGGAGCTTAGGTGGCAACCTTGGAGCTTGTCTCAACGATGACTAGCGTGTTGGCAAGCACGTGAACCTCGGGATAAAAATCATCATGTCATCCTTGTATTCCTATTGGTTTGCATCCTCCTTACACAAGCTTGTATTTACATTTCATATACATTGTGCTTGTGTAGTTGCTCTTGTAATTAGTTAGCTTGTGTAGCTCACTAGTTAATTTCTTGCTTGAGTAGCATAGAAGTAGCTCCCTTGCATGGCTAATTTGGTTTGTGTAACCTTATTAGTCACATTGCTTAGTTTGTGTAGCTAAGTAATTTGCTCTCTATAATCTGGCATTGGTTGCCTTGTTATTGAGCATTGCTAGTGAGCTTAGGTGGCTTTGTGCTTTTGCTTACTAGCATGTGTAGGAGCTCCCTTGTTGCTTGAAGTACTAGTGGCATAGGTTTGTGTGATCTTGCTTCTAGAATTGGTTAGGTGAGCTCTAGCTAGCCCGGCACCTTTGTTGCTTAATTAGGATCTTTATAAGGTGTTTGTGAACTTTGATAGAGGGGTGTAGTCTTGGCTTGACTGATTGTTTTAATTCCAAAATTGTTTCGGTTAGCCAACACGATTAAATTTTAGTAACGACTATTCACCCCCCCTTCTAGTCGCTATCTCGACCTTACAGGGGTGTTGTTATAAAATCTAAAGAACAATTTGCTGCAGTACTTGTGACTTGTCTTTAAGAAGCACCGGTTCCTTAGGTAAACTATCTTCTTGGATGCATCCAGGAACACCCATGTAGTACCATCCAAGCAAACTAAGCATCCCGTCTTCCCTTTGATCTGTCCAGACAAAGCAAATAGCACGGGGTAATCATTGGTAGTAACAAATATTATTGCTCTACATATGAAGTCCTTCTTTAGGAACGCATCGTACATCGGCTCCCCATGCCTCTATGGCCTCTCCATTTCTTGCATCAAAGGTTCGAGGAATACGTCTATATCAATGCCTGGTTGTTTAGGGCCAGAAATAAGAATAGTGAGGAGAAGGTACATTCTCTTCTGACACAACCATGCTGGGATGCTATATATGGTCAAGATCACTGGCCAAGTGCTGTGGTCACTCATCCTCTCATTGAAGGGATTCATTCCATCGGTGCTCAAGCCAAACCGTACATTCCTTGGGTCATCGCTGAATTCTTTGTGCTTCTCATCGATCCTTTGCCATCGACTACAATCAGCTGGGTGTGCAATCTTATCAACATCCACCTTGCGCTCATTATCCCACCATGTCATGACTGCGGCTTTATTAGGGTTTAGGAAGATATGTCTCAAGCGGTCGGTCACTGGCAGGTACCACATTACCAAGGCAGGAATTCTTCTCTGTTTTGCATCGTTGCCTAATGGAGTGTCCTCTGGGGCTGAGATTCTTGTACCACCTTTTTTCGTAACCTTCTTATTCCTCTTTTTCCCCATGGAGGCTTCGTCCCCACCATAAAGGTCATTGTTCTTGTATCGGCTGGCCCCACACCGGGGACATTTATCTAGTGACTTGAATGTTTCACCACAAAAAAGGATACAGTGGTTGGGGCATGCATGGATTTTTTCAACCCCCATTGTCAATGGACTTATGACCTTCTTCGCTTGGTATGTGTTGGCGGGAACTGAGTTTGGTTGTGACAGCACCGATGACAGGAGACGTAATAGATCATTGAAACTACAGTCTGACCAGCCGTACTTAACCTTCAGGATGAGTAGCTCAAGCACAAAACGTAGCAATGTCCAATGTGTTGGACAGCCCTTTTTAACACCATACACAGTCTCCTTCGATGCTTTTGTCAACCTTTCCCAATTTTCTAGACCTTTTGGGCTCTTTAGTAAAATCTCTGGTCCAATGACCCGAATCATTTCCTCCAAATCATCAAAATCATCTTCATCACCAACACGTGCTACGTCATCATTATTGGCACCACCTTCGTCGTTACCATCCCAAGCACCAGCATCACCATCTTGTTCATTGCCAATCTCATGATCCATTTGTACATCAAGGTCTTCTGAGTATTGAGACAAGTATTCTAGGGTTTCGGCGTCGTCTTCTTCATCATCGTCATCATTATCAACGATTGTTGTTTCACCATGATGAATCCACACTGTGTAGTCCTCAACAAATCCTCGCACAATCAAATGTTCTCTAATGATACTCATATCTGTCCATGCCATAAGGTTCTTGCAATCTTTGCAGGGACAAATAATTGTATCCTTATTCTCTGTCAACGTCACTGCATACTTCTCTGCGGCTTCAATAAATTTGTCCACCTCTTCACGAAAACCTGCCTTGAACCTTAACGAACCATACATCCAAAACTTCCTGTACTTCACAATAATTCTATATATGTAAAGGACTACTAATTCAGATATATATGTAAAGGAATCAAATTAATAATTAATTACTTGACAATAATTCTATATACTTCAGATATATATAAATATAAATATAAAATAAATTACATGAAGCATATCAAACACACGCCATGGTAGAGGGTAATTAATTAATGGCCTATTTATCAATAAATAATTAAAATATATATTTATTAATTAAAATAAATAATTTCAAAGACAACAATTTGCAACAATTAATATTTTACCCACTACCTTTCATGCAAACCCTATTCCAATTTCATGGAACATAAATTTACAAAATTAAAATAAAAAAAAACCTAGATCTAGATCTAAATCTACATGTACATAAAACATACATGAAACTAGGGTGTAATCTCAACTAAAATCAAGCAAGATCGACTAATAAATGGCATAATCTCATTTATCTAACTAATTTACACTAATAGCTTCAAAACTAGAGTCTAATTTGCTTCATACAAAGCTCAAGCACCATAGAAGAGAGAGAAAAGCAAAACTCTAATTACGATAAGTAACCAACCATTAAAACTTCAAATAAAGGCTTGGAATAGTATTTTCTTACCTTGTACAACGTCTCCACCAAAATATTTGAGATCAAAACCTCTCCCTTAGTAGAGCTATTTTTGGGAAGAGCCCAAAGCCTCCAAACCTTTTTTGCTCGGGTTGAAAAGAGTGGCCCGAGGTGAAAGAAGGTGGCCGCTATATATACAGCAGGCATTTGTAGGGGTGGCTAGTGATTCAGCCGCCTCTATAAATGGACACAACAGGGGCGGCTGGTAATAGCCGCCTCTATATACCATCCGCCCCTACAAATCGATGCATTTGTAGCGGCGGCTCGTATTACCAGCCGTCCCTACTGTGCCATTTGTAGGGGCGGCTACTGTACTGGAGCCCGAGCACGCCACTGTAGGGGCTACTACAATGCTAGCCGCCCCTAAAAAAAGCCCTGTTACTACAAACTATTTTTCACGTAGTGACATATCTAGAAAAGCCAGAACTTATAATTTGGAATGAAAGATGTACCAACAAGTATTCATGCTTGTTCTTTTTTCAAGATATTCCTTTTTTGCTTAACACAGTGACAAAAAAATGTATATGTTGCATCCATCAACATGTATTCTATCTGTTCAATAATGACAGTGACTTCGGAAAAGCCTCAGCTTCAGTCCGCGGTTTTGGTGGGCCATGGGTAAAACATAGAATTTTGCATTGCCCAAAAGAGTATATTCGGCTACCAAGGAGAGAACCTAAAACTGGGGTTCTGGGTTATACCCGGGATCTTCCATTTCCTTTAAAAAAAACTATTCATGTTCAAAATACTAGCCGTGGAATACCACTTAGCTACTTGGGAGTTGAGACTATTTATTAACTGAGGGATTGAAATTAAAAATTATTATAAAATTATTATTTAATGCCCGATTCAAACTGCAAGATGGATGGGCCCGAAGGATAACATCAAGCCATTATCATGGAAAACAACTTCAATGCCAACATAAATCCAAGTCTCTATCTACTCGATGTATTGATTGTGATTTAATAAAATCCTCCCTTTATTAAAAAAATTCCAAGTATAAAGCACAAGACGTTGAATGTTTCCCTTTTTTTGTAATAAACTGAGATGTATACTCCTTGTGACTATATGTTTCCATAACGGTGGACACTATAAACCAGAGAAAAATGGTACTAGGCTGCACAGGTTTTCTCCATAATACAAATAAAATAATATCAACTCAATCATGCGAAAATATTTTCTCATGTAGCCTCTTCTAAATGGCCAAATGGACTAACCCAACCTCAATTGAACTGCCAAATGAGAAAATATAACTCAATCACACCCCTTTTATTCAAACATAAAGGACTAATCCAACCTCAATTTAATGCTGAATGGACACGTGGCAACCAACTCTGCATGACAGTTCTAAACTGCAGCCACATGTGTGTTCTCTATGCATTTTCTTCAAGAGACATTGCATAATTCCAAGTCCGTGCATAATTTTACATAAGATCGGTAATAGTATCCTGAACCAGGAATTCTAAAGACTGAATCCTCTCATGCCAAGTTCTGTTGATCCTGGCTAGGTATTGGTAATCTCTATAAATTCTACCAGTATGACTAGAAGCATATTCCCAAGTCTGCTGAATGCACATAATGTGTTTGGAGTAGGATTCTGGAACTGGCATTTTGAAGTCTGAAGTCTAAAATGCAAAGGGCCAAAGTTCCCTTGATACTAGGCAATCTCTACATCGCAGTCAGACAAAGAATAATGTGTCTGGACTCTGGAGTCTGGACAAATTGATTCCTACAGCCATGAGGGCGCTCAGAAGTCTATGCTGAATTCATATAAGATATTTTTAGGAAGTAGGATTTGGACCAGGCATTCTGAAGTAGTGAAGTCTGAATAACCAAATGCCAAGTACCTTAGAAACTAGGTAATCTCCACAATTCACACTATGACAAAGAATATTGACTGGAAAATTTGTTTTGTACTTTTAATCTTTTATAACCACACATATGTTTGCATAAAAGCATCACACATTGCATCAAGCCTCCTTTTCAGTTATTGTCCATCTTTAAATCCACTTGTTTACTTCTAGTTCTATATATTTTTAGTAAAAAAAATAGAGACTTCGAATGTTCATAGGAATCCCTGTTACTAGCAACTTTAGATCTTCCTTGGTCTGGTTAGACGAAGTTATGTTCTGGCTCTTGGTTAAGCTTAGTAAAATTTAGAAATTTTAGATCACATTGGACATATATAAGACATTATTTGCAAATAGGATTAGTTCCTGTATCTACAAAACAAATTTTTATGTACGATCGCAGCTTCAACCCGAAGCCTGAGATATGTATGCTAACAATGTTTGCCGGGAAATTTTTACCTTCTTGTGGAAACAATGGAAGCTTTCTTTTGGGATCTTAGTTTGGGTTCATAGTTTATGAACAAGCATGAAAGATTCTACTTGTACAATACACGGATACAGCCATGTGCATATCTGCCATTCATGACAGAAAATTGATATGATGATATGAAGGTCGAGCAGGACTACCTTTAGCTGTCATTGTCTTACTAGTTCCATGTTGACTTGTTCTGGAATCCTAAATATTTGTTAGGCTGTTCCTTAAAATCAATCCAAAGATGTGGTAGCAAATAAACCTAACAATATAAGTGTCTACGTCACCTATTAAAATTTAGACAATAACAGATGTTGAAACTCCAGAAAATAGATTTGGTGCGAAGCTTTAAATCTAATACAAACTGCACCACTGAGTGCAATCTGAAACTAGATAGCATCGGTTGCCCGCAAAACACTTACTGCTTGCCCTCCTTGTTGAGTTGCAGCTTGCAAGTCACACGCATGCTTGCGATGGCAATGAAGCATACATCCTTCCTTCAATACCTGCTCCTCCTCCTCCTCACAACCTTGGCCTCCTGCGATGATCAATTTCTCTTCTCTGGCTTCACCAAATCTAGCTTAAACCTTGATGGCTGTGCCATCGTCACAAATGGTGGCCTCCTTGATCTGACCAATGGCTCTGCAACTCTCAGCGGTCACGCATTCTACCCCAACCCTTTGCACTTTCGTGAATCACCTGATGGTAAAGTTCGATCCTTTTCGGTCAACGTTGTTTTCAGTATCTTCAACACATACCCAGATTTGAGTGCTGCTGGCAAGGCATTCTTCATCGCCCCTACCAAGAATTTCTCTGATGCGCGGGCGGGCAAGTACTTTGGCCTCCTCGATGAAAAGAACAATGGCGACCCAAGCAACCAGCTCTTCATGGTGGACCTCGATACCTACAAAAAAGGCTGAGTTTCAAGACATCAATGACAACCACGTTGGAATCAACATCTTGCTTGAGTCTTCAGTTTTTGAAATAATTGACATTAGTCATAAGTCATGTTACCACATGAGTTTTCAGGCAAATAATAAGAATTTAATCTCCCGTTGCAATGCACGGACACGTTTGCTAGCGTACTTCCTAAATAGAAAAGGTTATTTACTTTTATTCTGGTCCATTTAACATGACAAAAAAAAACACAATGACAAATTAAATGGAAAAGGTTGACTGGGACCGGCCGGCCGTGCCCTTGTTGCCACGGAACAGCGATCTCTTTGTCAATCAAGCTTGACCGATTGTTTACAAAACATAAATAGCATCACATCTGCCAGGCAAAATTAATGCGAAGATATGACGTTCTTAATTTACAAAACATAAATGACATCACATCTAATATTAGGCCTTGTTTAGATTGTGTCAAAGTTCCATGTTTTTTCACTCTCTCTCTGTCACATCAATTTTTGGACGCATGCATAGAGCATTAAATGTTGATAAAAAAAAGTAACTAATTACACAGTTTGGTTGTAAATCACGAGACGAATCTTTTGAGACTAGTTAGTCCATGATCGGACAAAGTTTGTCAAATACAAATAAAACGTGCTTCAATATCCAGATTGTAAAAATTTGCAATCTAAACAAGACCTTAATTTGAAAATAAGACGCCTCTTAATTTAGAGCCACGCCCTTCTCATCTCAGGACCCATCCAGTTCCCTGCTACCTACGTTCCACTGAAAAGTGCATCTTTAAAAGCATGTTAAAAATCCAAACTAAATTTCCTCGGGTCGCTAAAAAAACCTTGTCAAAAGGCTATCACGTTCCTTCCCAGAAACTGAAATTTTCGCATAGTATTGCAAGGTAGTGTGGCCTCCGCCTCCTCAATTGAGTGATAAGTACGAACTCCATCCAAGTTACTGCAGCACTGCACATAAACATTTGCCGGCACGGCGACGGTGGCGGCGGCGGGGGCAGGGGGAAAATTCGGCAGCCTGACGGCGTCCGCAAGGAAGAAGAGTGCCCTACATTTTGGCCTCCCCGCGCGCCCTACATTTATACTGGGGACGATTTATAGGGGCGGCTGGTGAGTGAACCGCCCCTACAAATATATTTGTAGGGACGGTTCCTGACTAAGCCGTCCTTACAAATATTTTTCAATTTATTTTTATTATTTGTTCTATATATTTTTTTTCTATATATATAAATGTATATATATATATTTTCTGATTATTCTATATATATAAATGTATCTATTTATACATTTTTATATAGAAAATATATAATTCTATATTTTCTTCTTTACAAAAATAATATTTTAAAAATTGAAAATTTGAAATTCAAAACAACTAAAATAATTTTCGGACACTAAATGACCTTAAATAAAAATTTTGTAAACATCAAAGTTGTAGAACTCATCAAGATGTACAATTTATATTTTGGTCATCTTTTCATTTGACAAAATTTAAAAAGTGCAAATTTTGAATTTCAATAAATGACAACTTCAAACAACATTTTGAATCCTTAAATGATTTCAAATAAGAAAGTCATGAACATAAAAGTTGTTGAACACATCACTATCTACAACTTTTATTTTGGTCATCTTTTCATTTGACTAAATTTAAATAGTTCAAATTTTGAATTTTAATAAATGGCAACTTCAAACAAGATTTTGAAACCATAATGATTTCAACTAGAAAAGTCATGAACATAAAAGTTGTTGAACTCATCACTATCTACAACTTTTATTTTGATCATTTATTCATTTAACAAAGTGTTAATAAACATTGTTCACAAATCCACGTATCATTCATAGTTTCATAGACTATACGAGAGACATGTTGATTTGTGAACAATATTTACTATCACTTTGTCAAATGAAGAAATGACAAAAATAAAAGTTGTAGATCTTGATGAGTTATACAACTTTGGTATTCATCACTTTTTCAGCTGAAATCATTTGGTATTTCAAAATCTTGTTAGAAGTTATCATTTTTTTAAATTTGAAAATTTGAATTGCTCAAACTTTGTCAAACGAAAAGAATGACCAAATCAACATAGTAACTTGATAGGGCATGATTTTAGAAAATTTTAGGAAAAATCATCACATTTGGAGTTAGTATGAGGGAGAAAAACTAGTTACAAATTTTACCCAGAGATTAAAAAGAAAAATCATAACTGTTCATGATGATCAATGATGAACAAGTGTGATTTCTCTTTTTTAATCTGTGGCTGAAACTTGTAACTAGTTTTTCTCCCTCATACTAACTCCAAATGTGATACATTTTTTTCCTAAATTTTTTTAAAATCATGCTTCCTAAACATCAAAGTTATAGAACTCATCAAGATGTACAACTTATATTTTGGTCATCTTTTCATTTGACAAAATTTGAAAAGTCCTCCTTTCGGAACACATCGTACATCGGTTCTCCATGCCTCCATAGCCTCTCCATTTCTTGTATCAAAGGCTCGAGGAACACGTCTATATCAATGCCTAATTGTTTAGGACCAGAAATAAGAATAGTGAGGAGAAGGTACTTTCTCTTCTAACACAACCACGTTGAGATGTTGTACATAGTCAAGATCACTAGCCAAGTACTATGGTCGCTCATCTTCTCATTGAAGGGATTCATTCCATCGGTGCTCAAGCCAAACCGTACATTCCTTGGGTCATCGCTGAATTCTTTGTGCTTCTCATCGATCCTTTGCCACCAACTACAATCAGTCGGGTGTGCAATCTTATCAACATCCACCTTGCGCTCATCATCCCACCATGTCATGAGTGCGTCTTCTTTAGGGTTTAGGAAGATACATCTCAAGCGGTCGGTCACTGGCAGGTACCACATTATCAAGGCAGGAATTCTTCTCTGCTTTGCATCGTTGCCTAATGGAGTGTCCTTTGGGGGCTGAGATTCTTGTACCACCTTTTTCATACCCTTCTTATTCCTCTTTTTCCTCGTGGAGGCTTCGTCCCCACCGTACTTAGCCTTCAGGATTAGTAGCTCAAGCATAAAACGTAGCAATGTTCAATGTGTCGGACAGCCCTTTTCAACACCATACACAGTCTCCTTCGATGCTTTTGTCACCCTTTCCAAAATTTCTAGACCTTTTGGACTCTTTAGTAAAATCTCTGGTCCAAGGACCCAAATCATTTCCTCTAAATCATCTTCAACACCAACACGTGCTCCCCATCATTATTGGCACCACGTTCGTCGTAACCATCCCAACCACCAGCATCACCATCTTGTTCATTGCCAAACTCAGGATTCATTTGTACATCAAGCTCTTCTGAGTATTGGGACATGTATTCTAGGGTTTCACATCGTCTTCTTCTTCATCGTCGTCATTATCGATAACCGTTGTTTCACCATGATAAATCCACATTGTGTAGTCCTCAACAAATCCTCGCACAATCAAATGTTCTCTGATGATACTCACATCTGTCCATGCCATAAGGTTCTTGCAATTTTTGCAGGGACAAATAATTGTATCTTTATTCTCTGTCAACGTCGCTGCATGCTTCTCTACGGCTTCAATAAATTTGTCCACCTCTTCACGGAAGCCTGCCTTGAATCTTAATGAACCATACATCCAAGACTTCCTGTACTCCATCTTTTAAAACATAACAATCAAAGAAAATACATTAAAGCACTACTAATTCAGATATAAATGTAAAGGAATCAAATTAATAATTAATTACTTGACAATAATTCTATATACTTTAGATATATATAAATATAAAATAAAATTGCATGAAGCATATCAAACACACACCATGGTAGAGGGTAATTAATTAATGGCCTATTTATCAATAAATAATTAAAATATATATTTATTAATTAAAATAAATAATTTTAAAGACAACAATTTGCAACAATTAATATTTTACCCACTACCTTTCATGTAAACCCTATTCCAATTTCATGAAACATAAATTTACAAAATTAAAATTAAAAAAAAAACAAACCCTAGATCTAGATCTAAATCTACATGTACATGAAACATACATGAAACTTGGGTGTAATCTCAACTAAAATCAAGCAAGATCGACTAATAAATGGTGTAATCTCATTTATCTAACTAATTTACACTAATAGCTTCAAAACTAGAGTCTAATTTGCTTCATACAAAGCTCAAGCACCATAGAAGAGAGAGAGAAAAGCAAAACTCTAATTACGATCACTAACCAACCATTAAAATTTCGAATAAAGGCTTGGAATAGCATTTTCTTACCTCGTACAACCTCTCCACCAAAGTATTTGAGATCAAAACCTTTCCCTTAGTAGAGTAATTTTTGGGAGGAGCCCAAGGCCTCCCAATCTTTTTTGCTCGGGTTGGAGAGAGTGGTCCAAAGTGAAAGAAGGTGGCTGCTATATATACAGCGGGCATTTGTAGGGGTGGCTGGTGATTTAGCCGCCCCTACAAATGGACACAGCAGGGGCGGCTGGTAATAGCCACCTCTACATACCAGTCGCTCCTACAAATCGACGTATTTGTAGGGGTGGCTCGTATTACCAGCCGCCCCTACCGAGCTATTTGTAGGGACGGATGCTATGCTGGAGCCCGAGCACGCCACTGTAGGGGCTGCTCCAATGCTAGCCGCCTCTAAAAAAAGCCCCGTTGCTGCAAACTATTTTTCACGTAGTGACATATCTAGAAAAGGCAAAACTTATAATTTGGAATGAAAGATGTACCAACAAGTATTCATGCTCGTTCTTTTTTCAAGATATTCCATTTTTGCTCAACATGTATTTTATCTGTTCAATAATGACGGTGACTTGGGAAAAACCTCAGCTTCAGTCCGTGGTTTTGGTGGGCCATGGGTAAAACATAGAATTTTGCATTGCCTACAAGAGTATATTCGGTTACCAAGGAGAGAACCTAAAAGTGGGGTTCTGGGTTATACCTGGGATCTTCCATTTCCTTTAAAAAAAACTATTCATGTTCAAAATACTAGCCATGGAATACCACTTAGCTACTTGAGCGTTGAGACTTAAAGGATCAAGATGCCCAAGAGGGAGGGGTAAATTGGGCTAATTCTAAATTTCTTTAAAATAATTAAACCCGTTAGCCCAACTTCACCTCTTGTGTCTAGAAAGTGTTTCTAATGTTCTACCGCACAAAAAGTCTTGCAACCTAAGTTCCAATCCTACTCTAGCATGGCAATTCTATGAATGTAAAGACAAGAATTGAATTGCTCAAAGTAAATGCTCAAAGTAAAGAGAGAAGGAGGACGCGGCGATGTTTTGCCGATGTATCGGAGAGTCACCACTCCCCACTAGTCCTCGTTACAGCACCCGCACAAGGGTGTAGCTCCCCCTTGATCCGTGCAAGGATCAAATGCTCTCTACGAGTTGATTCTTTGACACTCCATCGCGGTGAATCACCCACAACCTCTCACAACTTGAGTTGGGTCATCCACAAGCTCCGCCGGAGGATCACCAAGCTCCCAATCACCACCAAGCCATCTAGGTGATGGTGATCACCAAGAGTAATAAGCACGAACTCTCACTTGACCACGACAAGCCTAATGAGAAGGGTGGATGCACACTTTGCTACTCTTGCTTTCACTAATGAGGGCTCTCTCTTGGATTCTCAAATCTCAATCACCTCACTAGGACCTTGCTCTTCTTGGCACTCTCAAGGGTGTTTCTCAGCTGTTGGAATGAGCAAAAGTAATCCCTTGATTGAATAGAGGAAGTATTTATAACCCCTCATTTAAAACAAACCGTTATGTGCCTTTGTGGGGTGACCGGACGCTCCGGTCAAGGTGATCGGACGCTCCAGTCAGTTCACCTGCCTTTGTGCAGTTTAAGCTATGACCAGACACTGGCAGCGTTCGGTCAGCACTGACTAGACGCGTCCGGTCACAAAAACTGCCCCCCGGAACCTTACTGATGTTGATCGGACTCTGGAACCCCAGCGTTCGGTCACTTTGCTGCTCAGCGTTCGGTCAGTAGCCGAAACGTGACCAACGTCCGGTCAGCACTAACCGGACACGTCCGATCAAGATTCTCTCTCTCTAGAACCTTACTGGAGTTGACCGGACTCTGGCACCCAGCGTCCGATCACTCACCTCTTAGTGTCCGATCGCATCTAGATGACTTCACCTTGATCAAATGAACTGACCGTACTCTGCGCTAGCGTCCGGTCACACCGGAACCAGCGTCTGGTCAGTATTTGACCCTCCATTCACTTCCAACCCGCAATCATATGTGAATGAAGTTTGCTCCAATTGATCTAAGGGCTTTTTAGGAGCTACCTAGTGCTAGATTTGACAAGTGTGCACCACACCTAACCCACTAGACTCACCTAGGTCAAGCTCCCCATTCATACCCCCCTTAATACTACGGCCAAAGGAAACACAAAGTCCTAAACTACTCTAAGTGTCTCTTCAACTCCAAACGACACTTAGAACTAGTCCATCCTTAACCTTATCGTCCATCCTTTGAAAACCGAAATGATTTCCATCGTAGGGGCATGAAAACCATGATTGCCCAATCAATTGCTATTACCATGACCTAACTTAATTGTATCTGCAAAACACACGTTAGTCACAGTAATCACATATTGTCATTAATTACTGAAACCCAACTAGGGGCCTAGATGCTTTCAATCTCCCCCTTTTTGGTGATTGATGACAATACCACCTCGAGTATGTGAAAGAGATGAGGTTTTCAACATGATTGGATCATATAAGCTTTTGGCAATAAGAACAAAAGAGTTAGGCAAGCTTATATGACCCAAACCAACATGATGTACTCAATAGATATGAAATAAGCATGAGTACAAGTAATAAAGCTCATTTGCATTGGAGTAAGATGTGGAAGCAAAGCAAATGAGCACAACACAAGTGATATGACATATAAATAATTCAAAGTAGAGAGCACACATGTCACATATCACATAAATATCACGGTCACGTAGATATCACTATCACATAAATATAGTTTGATGCATGAAAGTAAACACACAAATGCATAATAGTGTATCACACATAAAAAGCCAAATATAATAGATAAGCTAATAAATAAACTCCCCCTAAATGTATTGCTCCCCCTAAGTCTAACATACTCGATCCCTCTCCCCCTTTGGCGTCAAACACCAAAACCTAAGGGTCGGTCGGCGGGGCTGCAGCAGACGAGTCGGGCGCTGAGGTACGAGGAGCGAGCTGGAACTGTGTGCCATCATCATCTGATCCTGAGCTCTAAGCTATATGACCCTCTGTAGCTAGAAGTGACGCTGAAGTGGTCTAGGTCAGATCAAGAACTGGTGTGGCCTGAGACTCTACAGGTATGACTGACGCAGGCGGCTCTGATGATGCAACTGAAGAAGGGAGTGTCTCTGTAGTCCTAGTTATAGGTGCAACTATGGAAGGACTAGGGACATGTAGATATGGCAGAGTAGGTTGCCCTATCAACTCACTGAATGTCGCACCGAGGCTCCTGGAGACTGAGGTATCTGGCACAAGTAGCGAGGAAGTATGAGCCGGTGTGAAAAGGTGTGAACTGCAGGGCTAGCACTGGCAAGGCAAACCACTAGGACACCTGCTATGTGGGTGAAGGAAACTATGCTAGTGGTTGTCCCTGACTCTGAAGCCCACTAGGCTGTAAAGCTGGAGTTGTAGAAGTGGTGGCAGGTTGACCAATCTGGGGTGAAGGCTATGGCGGTGGAGCCCCAATAGCAGTAACTACATGCTGCATAAAGCTGAGTAACTGCTACTGCATGAGAAGCTGCTGCTGATGCATGGCCTGCTGCTGCTGCTGTATAGCCTGCTGCTGCTGCTGAATCGCCTGCTGCTATCGCTGAAACTCGTCCTGCCGGGCCTGAAACTATGCAAATATAGCAGTGGTCTCCTGGGCCTAGCGAGCCTAATCCTACCTCATCCGCTCAAGTATGGCAAGTAGAGCAGGGTCGGTCTGCTGTGCAGGTGGAGCTGAACTAGAGCTACCAACCTCATGGTCATGTCGTCGTGGAGGCATCTAAGGGATAGCCTGGTAGTCATCATCTGAGCTATCACTGGGTCGCTCTCGACCATCCCCTCCTGCTGAGCATCAAGCTGCTCCTCCTCTATAGCTGCTATACCCCTGATGGTCTCATCCTACTAGGCTGTAGTCTCTGGCACCTCTGGATGATGGTGCGGCTGGCTAGGTGTCCTCACTGCACTATGGCGGAGCATCTAAGTCATGTTGTATGCAGGGAACTCTGTAGTAACACCACTATACTCTGCCAGCATCTCAGGTGGCCTCACAGTAACTGCCCTATATGCGAGTCAGGCCCTCGCGATATCCCATCCTCAGAAGCAGGGTCCTCCTCATAATAGCATCAAGCACTCTAGCTGTAGGAGTGAGATCCCTGGGTGTCCTGCTCGACCCCTCGCCGAAAGGCTCTGTGAAGCAATGGTGGACTAGATCTGTAGGGGGCACAAGACCGCCGTGAGGGCATCTGGGAGGCTCTGTCTGTCCATAGCACACCTCATGTAGCCGGATGGGCTGCTCCTGAAGCCTGAGTATCTCTCTGACCCTGAAACTCAGCAGCCTGTAATCTCTACCTCAGAATGCAAAGTGTATAAATCTGTGCTGCGGGTCAATCCAAAGTGTAGCATAGAACTCATGAACCCAAGATGGAACATATAAGCCTATCCATCCGAGTAAGTCTATCAGCCCTGGCAAATAAGATAGGTAAGGGTGAATATGCTCTCCAGTTGCTGCTACAATGGACTCAATGTTGCACACCCTCTGAGATCTGAATGCTGCCCCACTGTTAAGATATGCATTATAAAAATCTTTCTACAGTGGTGTGTAGAAGCCCTCTGATGCACGCTCATCCTACCTCGGTGGAAACCACTCCTCGAACTGAACGAACCTGAGTTGCTGCACCTGCTTGGCCATGGTGGCCCTCAAATCTAAGTGAGTCACTGGAGGCGGACCCTGTGGTCTAGGTGGCGGACGAGAACCCCTCTGTTGTGTCTCTGCCCTCGGCGTCACCTGGGTACGGGTATGACTAGAGCAACGAAGCTATGGTGCTGGCTCTGTCTCCTCTGCCTGCTCTCCCTCCTGAGTCTGCTCTGCTGGCTGTGGCTCCTGCTGTGACTCCCCCTGATGCTGACTCTCATCAATAGCGACACGCCATCCTCCAACCATGGCTATCCCAGCTGGACCACCATGACGGCACTCAACCTGCTCAAGTGCAGCCCTCTGTGCTGGTGAAAGCTGATCTGCTATAACAACACCACTCCTAGCACCTCCTCTCTCAACTACAACTGTTGTTGCTCTCTTTGTGTTAGCATCTAGATACTTGCGCTTCTTCGTTGCAAGCTTCTTTGTCGCCTTGCATTTTGCCTCAGAAGGTAGGCGAGGCGGGGCCTCGGATCCTCATCACCGGGACCACCTCCAACATTCTTAACATGAGACATCTGATGGAGCTGAAAAGAACAACTACACTGACAAGAATCAACTGTCAACTGTCACTTCCGAGGCTTGGCCTCGATCCATACTCACGAGCTTGGCTCCGAGTTGACTGACAACTGCCAATGAGACCTTAGAAACACCGCTCGCTGCACGTTAGAATAGATCGGATATATGAATAATTACAATATATCTAGACATACGAAACCCTAAGAAAGCAAGCAAAAGATACGAAATTGGAATCGAGGGCTTGCTACCTAACGAACCGGCGAATCAAAGAGCAGAGGAACGATGCACGGGGAACCACCGGGTTGGCAATGCGAGGCTAGGGTTAGGGTTCTATGGTCAGTGGCACTGTTGAGGCACGGCAGTGGTGGACTAGGGCACCAGCGTGGAGCAATGTGGCTCTATAGTGGAGGTGCCGGTGATGTCCGCAGGGGCTCCGGCGAGGATCAGACGGCGGCGCTGGAGCAGGGCACGGCGGCATGGGAGAGACCACGTCGACTGTGGTGGTGGCGCGGGGCGGAGAGGCGCAGCAATGCGACTCGGGAGCAGCGCGCGCACGGCGGCGCGGGATGCGGCGGCATGGAGCAAAGCTCGGCTAGGGCTCGGGAGATGGAGGTGCAGCGGCGATGGTCAAAACACCGGCGTGGTACGGTTATATGGTGGCCCCCAGCGTGACAGAAAAGGAAACGGAGAAGAAGTCCTGAACCCACACGATTTCTACTGACTGGACGCTCTGGTGGCATTGAACGGATGCTGCCACCCAGAGTCCGATCGACTCCAGAGAGGTTCAAATCTCCTGGAGCCACGACCGGATGCATCCAGTTAACCCCGACCGGACGCAGCCAGAGTCCGGTCCAACCTGCCTTGATCACCTTCGCTTGATCGGACATTGAACAACCATCTGACCGGATGCGGGGAAAATATTGTTTCAGCGTCCGGTCGCTTCTCCGCAGCGAGGGTTCACCTCCTATGAACTGACCGGACGCTGGAGTTCAGAGTCCGGTGCAGCGTCCGGTCACTCTTTTCCAGCAAATCTTCAAAGTTCCTTCATGCTGCCTATTCCCAATCAAGTCCCAACTTCAATAAGATCCACATAAACACCAATTGGGACTGATGTGAGTGACCTCTCTCAAACCCTCATATTTTTCAAAGTATTTTGCCTTAGGCTATAATTGTTTTTAGGAAAATAGGCAATGAAAGGGTGATTGAAGAGAAACGACAAAACAACATTTATGCATATGCAATGCAATACTTGAAAGTAAATCTAGTTGCTTGTCAAGTTTGATCCAAGGTTAAGCTTCTTCACACGTTTTACGGTGGTTATCTTAACCATGTTAGACAAGCCGTATATGCATTACCAAAGATTAAACATGTTGTATATTACAATGCAATGCAAGGGACAACACGAACTCATTTTCTAGTGAAGTTGCTAAAATCAAGAACATTGAGCTCATTCCGCAAACGACAAAAAGTCGCCTCATCTAGCGGTTTAGTGAAGATATCCGCCAATTGATCCTCGGTCCTTACACCTTCTAATGAAATATCATTCTTTGCAACATGATCTCTAAGAAAGTGATGTTGGATATCTATGTGCTTGGTGTGAGAGTGTTGAACCGAATTGTTTGCAAGTTTTACCGCACTTTTATTGTCGCACAAAAGCGGTATCTTTTCTAGAACAACACCATAGTCTAGCAAAGTTTGCTTCATATAAAGTATTTGTGCACAATAAGCACCCGCGACAATGTATTCCGCTTCAGTGGTGGACAAAGCCACACTATTTTGTTTCTTGGAGGACCAAGACACAAGTGATCTACCAAGAAATGGCACCCTTCGGATGTGCTTTTTCTATCAACTTTGCAACTGGCATAATCCAAATCGGAATAGCCAACTAATTCAAATATAGCTCCTTTGGGAAACTAAAGGCCAATGCTTGGTGTGTGCTTAAGATACCTAAGGATTCTTTTAACAGCACTCAAATAAGTTACCTTAGGATTAGCTTGAAATCTAGCACACATACACACACTAAACATGATGTCGGACCTAAATGCGGTTAAATATAACAAGCTACCAATCATAGAGCGGTAGAGAGTTTGATCAACCATGTTACCTCCCTCATCTAGGTTGAGATGTCCATTAGTTGGCATTGGTGTCTTGATTGGCTTACATTCATCCATCTTGAATCTCTTGAGAAGATCATTTGTATATTTCTCTTGAGAGATGAAAATCCCTTCTCTTATTTGCTTGACTTGAAAACCAAGAAAGAATGTAAGATCTCCAATCATTGACATCTCGAACTCTTTCGACATCAATTCATCAAACTCTTTGCAAGAATCTTCATTTGATGATCCAAAGATGATATCATCAACATACACTTGACAAATAAAGATGTATCCATCAAGCTTCTTGTTGAATAGTATGGTGTCGACCTTCCCAATGGTGAAGCCCTTCTCAATGAGGAAGTCCCGAAGACACTCATACCAAGCTCTTGGGGCTTGCTTATGCCCATATAGCGCCTTGGACAACCTATAAACATGATTAGGATATCTAGGGTCTTCAAACCAAGGAGGTTGATCAACATAGACTAGTTCATTAATAAAGCCATTTAAAAATGCACTTTTCATATCCATTTGATATAGTTTTATTTCATGATGTGATGCATATGCAAGGAGGATACGAATGACTTCTAGTCTTGCAACCGGTGCAAAGGTCTCTCCAAAATCCAAACCTTCAACTTGAGAGAACCCCTTTGCAACTAGTCTTGCCTTGTTCCTCACAACAACGCCTTGATCATCTTGCTTGTTGCGGAACACCCACTTTGTTCTAATGACTCTTGCACCTTGTGGTCACTCTTCAAGAGTCCACACTTCATTGTGGGTGAAGTTGTTCAACTCTTCATGCATGGCGTTTATCTAATCCAGATCTTGAAGAGCTTCTTCTACCTTAATAGGCTCAAAGCAAGAGACAAAAGAGTGATGTTCAATAAATGAAGCAAGCTTTTGAGATCGAGTCATTACTCCCTTTGATGGACTCCCTATGATGAGATCTTGTGGATGAGCTTGTAGTAGAGGTGAATTCCTTCTATCAACCACTTGAGGGGGAGGTTGTGGAGCATCAACATCATGTGCTTGTGTCACCATTTGTTCATGGGAGACATGAGTATCTTCATTTTCTACTCTCCCATCTTTATCACCATCTTGTGGCACATTTGATGAAGAAGGTGGATTGATCACTTGTATATCATCTTGAGGCTTGATGTCTCCAACCGAAATGTTCTTCATAGCCTCCCTCAATGGTTCATCACCTACATCATCAAGATTCTCATGTCCTCCTTGGGAGCCGTTAGATTCATCAAATTCCACATCATATGTTTCTTCAACCAAGCCGGTGGTATGATTAAATACTCTATATGCTTTAGACTTTGATGAGTAACCAACAAGAAAACCAATATCACAATGTCTTTGAAACTTCCCCAGGTGTTGCCGCTTCTTGTAGATGTAGCATTTGCAACCAAACACCCTAAAGAAGGAGACGTCTGGCTTCTTCCCATTGAGCAACTCATAAGGTGTCTTGCCAAGAAACTTTTGAAGGAATAGGCGGTTGGATGCATAACATGTTATGTTGATAGCTTCCGCCCATAGAGCTTCTGGGGTGTTGTACTCATCTAGCATTGTTCTTGCAAGAGTGATCAATGTCTGGTTCTTTCACTCAACTGCACCATTTTGTTGAGGAGTATATATTGCGGAGACCTCATGCTTGATCCCAACTTCATCACAATAGGCTTCTATGTTTGTGTTGTCAAATTCTTTCCCAATGTCGCTTCTAATCTTCTTGAGCTTCATTTCAAACTCATTTTGTGCTCTCTTGGCAAACTTCTTGAAGCATGATGCAACTTCAGATTTGTCATGAAGGAAGAATACCCATGTGTATCTTGAATAATCATCAACAATCACAAGACAATAAAGATTTCCTCCCAAACTCTTGTATGTTGTTGGTCCAAATAATCCATGTGAAGGAGTTCTAGCACTCTTGTGGTTGTCATGAAAGCTTTTGTAGGATGAGTATTTGCAACTTGCTTGCCGGCTTGACATGCACTATAAAGCTTGTCCTTCTCAAACTTCACATCCTTCAACCCTCTCACCAAATCATTTTTCATTAGCTTCTTGAGTGAGCTCATCCCAACATGAGCAAGTCTTCTATGCCATAGCCACCCAAGTGTTGTTTTGGTGAATAGGCATGTCTTCAAGTTAGCATCCTCGGAGGTGAAATCCACTAGATATAGGTTGTTGTATCTACATCCTTTGAATATCACTTGATCATCATCCTTCTTAGATACAACAACTTCCTTCTCGGTAAACAAGCATTGGAAGCCAAGATCACACAATTGTCCAACGGATAGCAAGTTGAAGCTCAATGAAGCAACACATAGCACATTTGAGATTGAATGATCATTTGATATTGCTACTTTGCCCAATCCTTTAACCTTGCCCTTTGAATTATCTCCAAATGTGATTCTTTCTTGTCCATCTACTTCTTCATCTAGTGAGGTGAAAATACGAGGATCACCGGTCATATGTTGTGTGCAACCACTATCAATTACCCAATGACTTCCACCGGTCTTGTAGTCCACCTACACACAAGAGATCAATCTTTAGGAACCCAAACTTGTTGAGGGCCGTTCACCTTCTCAACAAGTGACTTTACTACCCAAATTTTCTTAGGCCTATTCTTGTTGGGAGGTCCTAAGAACATGACTTTCATCTTTCCACTAGAATCCTTTCTAAGCATGTAATGAGCATTGAAAGCAAAAGGTCTAGCATGCTTGGGCAAGGGTTGTGGTGGTAGAGTTTGGCACTCATGGGCAAAGTGGCCTTCTTGTCCACACTCAAAACACTTCTTTGGATTTGGCTTTTGTTGTTGTTGTTGAGCTTGAGCCTTCTTCTTTTTATTTGCCATGTACCTAATGCCACTTCTATCCATCTTCATGACGGTGTTCATTAGTAGCTCACTTTGAAGATGCTTACCTCTTGTGAATTTGCTCAATCCAATCTTGAGATGCTCTTTCTCCAATTTGAGCTTCTTGTTCTCTAACTTGAGTGCATCATTATTTTTCTCTTCCTTGAGCTTCTTGTTTTCTTCTTTGAGCTTCTCATTCTCAAGAATCAAATCACCATCATGATCAAGAGTTTCTAGCACAATAGTGTTGTGGGTTTTGATCTCTTCAAGATCTTTCTTGAGCTTTTTATTGTCATTCTTGAGCTTGACATACTCATCATAATTATCGGTCTCAACCACTTGCTTGCCCTTGCTACTAGAACTTTGCTCAATGCTCTCAATGATCAAATCATCACATGATGTAGCTATATCAATCTTAACAACATCGTTAGTAGCATCATGTGGCTCATTGAATAAAAATTCTTGAGCAATGACAAGATTATCATGATTAATCTTAAGATTGGTATATTCATCTTTTATCATATTATGGCTAGTGATGAGCTCTTTGTGTATCCTCTCAAGTTTATCATGTTTATCTTTAAGCTCCTTCTTAGAAGATTTGAGCTCCTTGAGTTTGGATGACATAGCATCATTTGCTTCTCTAAGCTCAACACTAGCATTTTCGGCTACATCACATTTAGCTAAAAGAGAATCATTCTTAGCTTCTAGCTTGTCATTCTTAGCTCTAGTCTTTCTAATGATCTTAGTATATTGATTTAGCAATTTAACAAGATCATCATATGAAGGTGTTTCATATTCATCATCATCACTATCACTATCACTATCATCATTATTAGCATGATCATCACCACTACTATCATCATCATTTGATACCTTGTGTTCACCTTTGGCCATAAGGCATAGGTGTGTAGAAGATGATGGAGGTGGTGTCGGTGAAGATGATAAAGAGTCAATCATAATGGCGGCCACCTTCTCATTATCACTATCATCATCGGATGAGCAACTAGATGAATCAATGTCCATGAGCCAATCACCAACGATGTATGCCTTCCCATTCTTCTTCTTCTTATAGAAGTCCTTCTGGCCATCTTTCTTCTTGTATGGCTTATTCTTCTTCTTCTCATCTTCATCTTCATTGCTAGAATCATCTTTCTTGCCCTTGTAATTGTTCTTGAACTTGTCTTTCTTGGGCTTGGTGCATTGGTGTGCTAGATGACCAAGTTCTCCACAATTGTAGCAATCCATCTCTAAGATTGGCTTCCTTCTAGAGCTAGTGAAGATCTTATTTTTCTTGCCATCAAACTTGATGCCACTCTTGTTGAGCTTCGTTAGCATCTTGGCGGTTCTTCTCACCATGAGAGCAAGACTTGCATCATCAACTTCATCATCACTTGAGCTCTCATACTCAATTCTTGCTTTGCCCTTCTCTTGGCTAGCTTTGAATGCTAAGTCTTTTTCTTTCTTCTTTGTAGAGGATGAGCCATCTTGAGGTGTGATGTGCATGTACATCTCATGAGCATTGATCTTTCCCAAGATTTGTATTGGTGTAGCGGTGGAAAGATCACCTTGATGAAGCACGGTCACAATATGCCCATATTTGTCAATGGGGAGGACACTCAAGATTTTTCTTACAACGTCGGATGGTTGCATTTGAGTAAGTCTAAGCCCATTGATTTCCTCTACAAGAACATTCAAGCGTGAGTACATTTCATTAGCACTCTCTTTAGGAAGCTTCTCAAATGAATTTAGCTTTTTCATGAAAAGATGATAGCGTTCCTCACGCTTGCTCTTTGTTCCCTCATGGAGTGCACAAATATCCGACCATAGTGCATGGGCGTCTTTGTGGTTCCTCACCCGATTGAACACATCTTTGCAAAGGCCTCTAAAGATGGTGTTTCTCGCCTTTGCATTCCACTTTTCGTAATTCACCTCATCACCTTGTAGGTGCATGGGATCCCAAGGTTTTGGGAATCCTTGTGAGGCAGCTCTAAGTATTCCAACATCTAGAGCTTCTAAATACGCCTCCATGCAGATTTTCCAAAAAGGAAAATCATCCCCCTCAAAGATAGGAGGAGGACCATCCCCGTGAGACATCTTTCTCTAGATGGTTAAGTCTAAATACATGAGCACGAGGCTCCGATAACAATTGAAAGGATCAAGATGCCCAAGAGGGGGGATGAATTGGGCTAATTCTAAATTTCATTGCAATAATTAAACCCTACGGTTAGCCCAACTTCACCCCTTATGCCTAGAAAGTGTTTCTAATGTTCTACCGCACAAAAAGTCTAGCAACCTAAGTTCCAATCCTACTCTAGCATGACAATTCTATGAATGTAAAGACAAGAATTGAATTGCTCAAAGTAAATGTTCAAAGTAAAGAGAGAAGGAGGAACGCAGCGATGTTTTGCCGAGGTATCGGAGAGTCACCACTCCCCACTAGTCCTCATTGGAGCAACCGCACAAGGGTGTAGCTCCCCCTTGATCCGCGCAAGGATCAAGTGCTCTCTATGGGTTGATTCTTTGACACTCCGTCGTGGTGAATCACCCACAACTGCTCACAACTTGAGTTGGGTCATCCACAAGCTCCGCCGGATGATCACCAAGCTCCCAATCACCATCAAGCCATCTAGGTGATGGCGATCACCAAGAGTAACAAGCACGAACTCTCACTAGACCACGACAAGCCTAATGAGAAGGGTGGATACATACTTTGCTACTCTTGCTTTCACTAATGAGGGCTCTCTCTTGGATTCTCAAATCTCAATCACCTCACTAGGACCTTGCTCTTCTTGACACTCTCAAGGGTGTTTCTCAGCTGTTGGAATGAGCAAAAGTAATCCCTTGAGTGAATAGAGGAAGTATTTATAACCCCTCATTCAAAATGAACCGTTATGTGCCTCTGCGGGGTGACCGGACGCTCCGGTCAGTTCACCCGCCTCTGTGTAGTTTAAGCTATGACCGGACACTGGCCAGCGTCCGGTCATGAAAACTGCCCTCTGGAACCTTACTGATGTTGACCAAACTCTGGAACCCTAGCGTCTGGTCACTTTGCTGCTCAGCGTCCGGTCAACACTGACCGGACACATCCGATCAGGATTCTCCCTCTCTAGAACCTTACTGGAGTTGACTGGACTCTGGCACCCAGCGTCCGGTCACTCACCTCTCAGCGTTCGGTCGCATCCAGATGACTTCACCTTGATCAAATGAACTGACCGGACTCTGCGCCAGCATCCGGTCACACCGGAACCAGCGTCCGGTCAGTATTTAACCCTCCATTCACTTCCAACTCGCAATCATATGTGAATGAAGTTTGCTCCAATTGTTCTAAGAGCTTTTTAGGAGCTACCTAGTGCTAGATTTGACAAGTGTGCACCACACCTAACCCACTAGACTCACCTAGGTCAAGCTACCCGTTCATACCCCCTTAATAGTACGGCCAAAGGAAAAACAAATTCCTAAACTATTCTAAGTGTCTCTTCAACTCCAAACGACACTTAAAACTAGTTCATCCTTAACCTTGTCATCCATCCTTTGAAAACCGAAACGATTTCCATCGTATGGGCATGACAACCATGATTGCACAATCAATTGCCATTACAATGACCTAACTTCATTGCATCTGCAAAACACACGTTAGTCATAGTAATCACGTATTGTCATTAATCACCGAAACTCAACTAGAGGCCTAGATGCTTTCAGAGACTATTTATTAACTGAGGGATTGAAATTGAAAATTATTATAAAATTATTATTCAATGCCCGATTCAAACCGCAAGATAGATGGGCCCGAAGGATAACATCAGACCATTATCATGGAAAACAACTTCAGTGCCAACATAAATCCAAGTCTGTATCTACTCGATGTATTGATTGTGATTTAATAAAATCCTCCCTTTATTAAAAAAATCCAAGTCTAGAGCACAAGACGTTGAATGTTTCCTTTTTTGTAATAAACGGTGATGTATACTCCTTGTGACTATATGTTTCCATAACGGTGGACACTATAAACCAGAGAAAAATGCTACCAGGCTGCACAGGTTTTCTCCATAATACAAATAAAATAATATTAACTCAATCATGCGAAAATATTTTCTCATGTAGCCTCTTCTAAATGGCCAAATGGACTAACCCAACCTCAATTGAACTGCCAAATGAGAAAATATAACTCAATCACACCCCTTTTATTCAAACATAAAGGACTAATCCAACCTCAATCTAATGCCGAATGGACACATGGCGACCAACTGTGCATGACAGTTCTAAACTGCAGCCACCTGTGTGTTCTCTATGCATTTTCTTCAAGAAACATTGCATAATTCCATGCCCTTGTATAATTTTACATAAGACCGGTGATAGTATCCTGAACCAGGAATTCTGAAGACCGAATCCTCTCATGCCAAGTTCTGTTGATCCTGGCTAGGTATTGGTAATCTCTATAAATTCTACTAGTATGACCAGAAGCATATTCCCAAGTCTGCTGAATGCCCATATTGTGTCTGGAATAGAATTCTGGAACTGGCATTTTGAAGTCTGAAGTCTAAAATGCAAAGTGCCAAAGTTCCCTTGATACTAGGGAATCTCTACATCGCAGTCAGACAAAGAATAATGTGTCTGGACTCTGGAGTCTGGACAAATTGACTCCTACAGCCATGAGGGCGCTCAGAAGTCCATGCTGAATTCATATAAGATATTTTTAGGAAGTAGGATTTGGACCAGTCATTCTGAAGTAGTGAAGTCTGAATAACCAAATGCCAAGTACCTTAGAAACTAGGTAATCTCCACAATTCACACTATGACAAAGAATATTGACTGGAAAATTTGTTTTGTACTTTTAATCTTTTATAACCACACATATGTTTGCATCAAAGCATCACACATTGCATCAAGCCTCCTTTTCAGTTATTGTCCATCTTTAAATCCATTTGTTTACATCTAGTTCTATATAATTTTAGTAAAAAATATAGAGACTTCGAATGTTAATAGGAATCCCTGTTACTAGCAACTTTAGATCTTCCTTCGTCTGGTTAGACGAAGTTATGTTCTGGCTCTTGGTTAAGCTTAGTAAAATTTAAAAATTTTAGATCACATTGGACATATATAAGACATTATTTGCAAATAGGATTAGTTCCTGTATCTACAAAACAAAATTTTATGTACGATCGCAGCTTCAACCCAAAGCCTGAGATATGAGTTGATAAGCTCCCTCCAACCTAGGTAATCACGGCAAGTGACCTTCAGATAGGTATACATCAAAGCTTTTGTTACACGTTGAACAAGCTTCGCTTTCTGTTATTGTCCATCTTTAAATGCAATTTTGTATATTCCAGTCCCTTGACCTGTTGAAGGACTACAAAAGGTTGTTTGGAATCCTCCCCCCTGGTTGCAATGGACCAGCGATCTTCACTAGTCAGTGTCCTAGAGGGCAGATATTTTTCTTTTTGTTAAGCTCAAAACAGTGTCCACAAATTCTAGATGAAAGCAGATATGTATGCTAACAATGTTTGCCTGAAAATTTTTACCTTCTTGTGCAAACAATGGAAGCTTTCTTTTGGGATCTTAGTTTGGGTTCATAGTTTATGAACAAGCATGAAAGATTCTACTTGTACAATACACGGATACAGCCATGTGCACATCTTCCATTCATGACATAAAATTGATATGATGATATGAAGGTTGAGCAGGACTACCTTTAGCTGTCATTGTCTTACTAGTTCCATGTTGACTTGTTCTGGAATCCTAAATATTTGTTAGGCTGTTCCTTAAAATCAATCCAAAGATGTGGTAGCAAATAAACCTAACAATATAAGTGTCTACGTCACCTATTAAAATTTAGACAATAACAGATTTTGAAAATCCAGAAAATAGATTTGGTGCGAAGCTGCAAGTTAAATCTAATATAAACTGCACCACTGAGTGCAATCTGAAACTAGATAGCATCGGTTGCCCACAAAACACTTACTGCTTGCCCTCCTTGTTGAGTTGCAGCTTGCAAGTCACACGCATGCTTGCGATGGCAATGAAGCATACATCCTTCCTTCAATACATGCTCCTCCTCCTCCTCACAACCTAGTGGCACTAGATAACCATGTTTGCTTTAGAGTTCCCCTCTTAATAGTATGGCTATTTATTCCTAAACTTGGCCACACACTCTATTGCGTCTCGGCCTGTAAATACAAAACCCCTAACAATATTTACTAAAGTGAATACAAAAGTATAGTATCATTTACTTGGTCACAAGTGACTTTTGTGTAGAGTGGTAAGGAAGGAATGCATGAGGCTTGAGGTTCTAAGATCCCTGAGACCTCATGAAAATATATCCCTCGAGATATAAATCCCTAATGGTTTCTGCTGCTCAAGAAAATTTATATCCTTGGCAGACGGTAGACGTAACACATTTGGTTTGAGGCCCTCAATAAATTGGATATACTTGGTGAGTGACTCATTTCCTTGACATGTGTAACTTTATCCATCACCCTATTTACCGTGGCAGTCAAGCTGTCAAAAAGTTCATGCTTGGGGATGGATCGCCGAGGAAATCAAATATCCCTTGTCCTCTATATTTGGTGACAATTAGTTGATAGTCACCCCTCGAAAGGTTTAATTGGTAGCATCAATATTTTACTTCGAGGTTTCTAACCCTCAAGGAATTTTTATTCTGGTGTAGTGGAGGAGGAAGAGCTCATGCCACCAAGTGTAGTGACTACACATTGGTTCGGGGATGAGGCGAACCAGTGTGTGAGTGTTTTGGATGTTGAGTGCATGGGCATGGGATTGCAAGGGTGGCAGCCTCGTGGAGTAGGGCGTCGTGGAGGGGAGCCCCAAGGACGGACTCCCTATCGGGAGCCCATAGCCCCATCGTCCTTGGTGTTTTCCTCTACGGTGACGTGTTCACGGGTGATGAGTTCTAGGGCACGTGATCGGTTGCAGCCTGGCATTCCTAGGTAGCAACAGCCTCGCTCTTAGCAGCCTTAACGCATGCCAGAGCATTGAATGGGCTTGGGCGGCAGCGACGAGCCATGTGTCCTCCTCGACCTTGGCGGTGGGCCTCCTTAGTGTACTTAACATCAGCGGTAGTGGAAGGAGTTGCAGAGGAGGCGGGCAGCGATTCACTGGACATGGTTGCCATGGGTGTGGTTAGGAGATGAGCGGAAGTGGAACGTCGATGATCGGCTAGCCTGATACCATATAAGCACGGATATATCTATGGCACATGAAGAATAGAATGATTATAGAGGATCAGAGGTTACACATAAAAAAAGGGCGTACCCAGTGCAGAGAGCTCCCACTCTGTGCGGGGTCTAGGGTTTGGTCTAGGGTCGAGGTTACACATACAAAGGCAAAAATGGTCTAGGGTTTGGGTTATGAAAACAAAACCAATAAACTTGTGATCCGTGCCTATAATGACTCGGTCAAATCATGTGTAGGCGTGAGACCCTAGGAAGCACTAGCCGAGTGGCTCAAAAGGCCAGTCAAACCAGGCTAGCACTACTATAAAAACCATTGTTAGAGGCACCTTCCTTTCTGGTAGAGGTGTCCCCGTCAAAGTCCACCTTTAAAAATGGTTTCTGAGCTGACCTCTCTAGAAATCGTTTTTTCACACACTTCTAGAAATGCTCTATTTTTAGAGGCGGCTATAAAGCCCAACCGCCTCTTAAAAAGTTATTTTTAGAGGCGGCTAGGAAGTTCAGCCGACGGATTTCGAGAGGTAGTTGACAATTTGACCTGCCTCTAAAAATTCATAATATTTCCAAATCAAGTTGAGCGTAGACAAAAGAATTGGGATAATTGTCTGTTGGACATCCAAGGTGATGGTCCTTTGCTGGCAGACACCCACTTTGGAGCATTTTGCCAGAAGACACTCTAGTCCGGTGAAATTAGACCACAGGACACCGCGGACCGGTTGCAGCCGGTTGAGGAGAGAGAATAGCGGTGAAATAACATTCTTGCCTCTGCCGCTTTCTTCTTCCTCTCTCCCTTTCTCTTTTCTTTCTGTTTCCTGTCCCCGCCACCCTCTCTGTCTCCCGCACCCACCGTCGCTGAAATATAGTGAAGGAGCACTTTTTTTCTCCCTCCCCTGCCTCACCGGCAAAGCACGCACTGGCGGTGGCATCGAAGCTCGTGGCTGGGCGGGCGCACGCGGCACCGGCCGGCGAGGATGCGGTAGTGGGGGACACCGAGCTCCCGTCCCTACGCATCGAGGGCTACTTCCTCGTGAAGCCCGACTGCCTCCGCGTGGTGCCGTCGACGGTGGCGGCTGATGATGGGGAGCGTGTGCGTGTGGGTGGTGGCGTGGTTCTTCTCCTCGCCATGCTGGCCTAGGGTGCCTGCGGCGGCAACGGCGAGCCAACGCACATCCAGCCTAGGGGCACGACGGCGAGCTCGCGCATGGCCCTCCCCGCGTCCTTCCTAGGGGCACGACGGCAAGGCAGCATCCGGACTAGGCACGGTCGCCGGGAGCGTGTGCGTGTCAGTGGTTCTGCTCCTCATCGTCGCAGCGCAGCAAGCAGACGAGGCAACTAGGCAAGCGTGGCGTGGAGCATGTGGTTGAGGCCGACGCGCCAGAGCTTGCTACCTCTCGAGATCCGTCTATCCCCATTCACGTCATAGCAGTAGGCGTCCGTGTCCGCGACTACGTCCCAGCCCCAATCGCAGTCTGCACCCTCGCCACCGGCGGCTTACAGCCCGCGCCTCAATGCGGCGAGCAAGTTGGTGTTCAACGGCCTCAGGTGGAGCTCCAGCAGCCTAGCCGGCAGGTGCCGCCCTGCATGGAGCGGTCGTACTTGGTGCACATTTGCATGGTGCCTGTACTCAACGTGCCCATCTACTCCCTCCATGTCGAGCGCGACGGCGTCCGCGGTGCAGCGCGCGACGCGAGCTCGTCGACCGCCAGGAGCAGTGCCTCATAGGCCGCAGCACGCCGACGGCGCGGCCTGCGTGAGGAGGTCCTTGGCACGGCAGCCTCGCACGCGTGCTCCGCCATGCCCTCCTGCTCCGCCGTGCCTGCCTTGCCCACCTGCTCCGCCGCACCGAAGTAGGCTTGCCAGAGAACGACGCTACCCGCCCGCCATCACCATCGGTCCGTGCTCTACAGATGCGATAGGAGAGGTAGAAAAAAAGTGACAAGGAAAAAATAAAATAGAAATATATTTCAGCGATGGCGGGTGCGGGAGGCGGAGAGGGTGGCGGGGACACGAAACGGAAAAAAAGAGAAAGGAGAGAGGAAGAAGAAAGCGGCAGGGGCAAGAATGTCATTTCACCGCTGTTCTCTCTCCTCAGTCGGCTACAACCGGTCCGTGGTGTCCTGTGGCCTAATTTCACTGAACCAGGGTGTCTTCTAGCAAAATGCTATAAAGTGGGTGTCCGCCAGCAAAGGACCATCACTTTTGATGTCCAACAGACAATTATCCCAAAAAATTATATCAAAGTTTTAGTACTCAAAGAGATGTACAATTTTATAGTTGAGGACTTTTCCATGTGAAATCATTTGAGGTCCAAAAATTTTGTTTTGAGTTTTCATAATTTGAAATTTAATATTTTAAAAAATTTCAAATGACCTTGGATTGAGAAATGACCTAAACCAAAGTTACAGTACTCAAAGGGATCTAGAACTTCGTAATTTGCTACTTTTTCATTTGAAATCATTAGGTTTTTAGATTTTGAAATTCATTTTTTTATTTTTCAAAGTATCTTGAATGGAGAAACGACCTAAACATAAGATGTAGTGCTCAAAGAGATATGTAAATTTGCAGTTAACGACCTTTTCATTTGAACATTTATGGACCTGAAATTATGTTTCGAGTTTTCGAACTTTGAAATTCATATTTTCTTTAAATTTTTAAATGACCTCGGACGTAGAAAAGATCTTAGTTACACTACTACATAAACTTTACTGGATGCGGGCGATTTGGGTTTCCCGCGACGGGCAAAGCCGTCCGCCGCGGCCTAGAGGCCACGGTAAATCATGGCTTAACCGCGGCGGGAAGCTTTGTCCGCCGCGGTTAACCGATTTACCACGACGGGCGGTGTAACGTGCCCGCTGCGGTAAATATACTTTTACCACGGCGGGCACGTTACACCGCCCGCGGCGGTAAATCGGTTAACCGCGTCAGGCACCTTTTGTGGTCCGCTGTGGTTATGTTGATTAGCCATGGCGGGCTTTATTATTTGCCCGCCTCGGTAAATTATTTCCTAAATTAAAAAAAAATACAGCAGACATATAAATTCAAATAAAATACAGCAGGCATATAAATTCAAATTCAAATTCAAATCACATCCAGATTTCACAGATTAAACTTAAAAAGTATGCAGGCATTACACATGAGATAATATACATATATATATACATTCACTTAGTCGTTCTTGTCATCGTTAATTCATTACATTTACATATTAAAGTCGTTATACATACGCTAAGGTGTAATCCTGCGAACGCATCATCGTGGGTCATTTCCTCAGCCTCTCGTACTCCGGTAACATCGCTAGCGGGCTGTTCTCATGGAAGAACGTGCCCCCTTCAAGCACGCATTTGTCTAAGACAAACTTACATATATTCGCCTTTGTCTGCTTGAAGCTGTGTTGGATGCTCTGCATGTCTCTCGACCAGTTCAATCCATTCTTGAGCACCCTCCAACTGCTGCTGTACTGCTTGCACACCCTTAGGAACTCACAGGCGTAGAAGCCACATGTTTGTGATCCTACCGGTTGTTTGGCACACTGCATGATCGATATGCAAGCATTACAAGACAGGCATTAGAACGCATATGAACGGAAAGCACAATTAAACCTTTCAAATACTTACCGGAAAGTTGCATCTGATTTTGATGCGGTTCTTATACTTAGCCTTAAAATTCTCTGTTCTTCGATCATAGCATTCAGGATCCTTCACGTACTCATTATAAGCGCTATACGAAATGTACTAGTATTAGATAGGGCATTAGAACGCATATGAGAAGACAGTTCAGTCACTTACACTCTGAGGCAATCTTTAAAGGCCTTGTACCCTTTTAAGTTTGGCACTGTCAACGAATCAAATACGCAGGCCCTGCCATCCTGAGGGTAGATGATAAATGCAACCCAGTGACCCTCGAGGCCTTGGCTGCGCCATTGAAACAAAATACAGGTTATGACGAGAAATAATAATTCTAGCTAGCTACCCACTTATCTCTACAGGCATGTCTTCGACTTACCCAAAGTGGTAGGCAGCTAGGATACACCCATGTCCCCTGATCTTCTTCATTGCTCCTAGTATGTACCTTGAAATGTTCAACTTCTCATTGTCCATCAGTTTCTTCCTGTGCGCCTCTCTCTATCGCTTGGTCAAGTCTTTCATGGTTGGATGATTGTCATCTAGGTGGTAACCAATGATGATTCTTTGAGCAATATGCATTGGAGATAGATAGATAACATCAACTTTTAGTTCCTTGGATATATAGGCCATCAACCTGCAAGGACAAGCCATCGTGGCATATATAAGTAGTCTTGACCGATTCAAAGGCAGGTGATATGTGAAACTCACAATTCATCACTTACATAGAGAACAAGGTGACTTGGGCGATGTCAAGGTCTTGTTCCCGCAGTAGTCTGTACATGTCGTGGAAGTCCACGGGGAGTTGTACATCATTGCCGGGCAAGTGGAAGTACTTCGCCACAACCTTGACTAGAAAACCATGCAGGCCAGCTTTTGCCGCTTCCATGTACCAGAGATGAAACCTCCTTGTCTCCCACCTTTCCTCATCGATGAGTTGGGCCTTGGTTATCATGAACTTCCCAGGCTCGTAATGGCCGGGGCAGTCATCCGATTCAGGAAATAGATGGAAAGGTGATCTCGGCCTGGGATAGAAATGTTAGTACCATATTATGGCAAAGAAAAGTTATTAGCAAATTATGCTCACCGCTACCATACCTTTCGAACTCAAGTGAGTATGTGAGCTGCCCTTGGTCGCCTTTAGTCTTCGCCGGCGGTGGAGGACAGTGGCTTGTGCTCGCAATGGCAGCAGGCGGTGTCTTTGCCCCCGGTTCCTCCATGCCTCCCGGTCCTTTGCTTGTGCCCTTAGACGGACTGTCGGGAGGTGGAGGTGGACTTGTTGTTGGAGGAGGAGAACAAGAGTGAGGGCTTGTGCCTCCCAGTGCTTTGCTCGTGCCCTTAGACAGACTGCCGGGAGGTGGAGGTGGACTTGTTGTTGGAGGAGGAGAACAAGGGTGTGGGCTTGTGCCTCGGGGTGAGTTCCTTCCCTTGTCATCCCCACCATTGCCTTCGTCATCTCCGTCGCCGTGATCCGAATCATCGGGGGGACAAGATTCGGCAACGGATGGTTGTGATGCTGGTGTCGCCATCAGCGTAGAAGTCAACGTCGAGAAAATGATCTCTATGTCGTCCTTGTTCCACAGGACTTCGGAACCCAAGGCAGCTCCAAGGATCGTTACCCCTTCTGCATTTGGATATTCCATTTCAGATTCTTCGTATTCGGTCGCATACCATGTAAGTATCATGGCAGCATAGTTGGCAGGGATCTGGTCTTGGTTGAAATCTTTGATATCTTCTTTGGGGTGCATGTAACCCTCACCCACGGTCAACTTTTTCGCCCTGTCGAATGGGATCGTGGGCTGGACGCGCATGGGTTCCTGGATGGCGTCGACGGGGTGCCTTGGGCGATCCTCGATCATCGGCAGTGGCTGCCCTTGTGTCTGCCCTTGTGGAACTTGAGGCACGGCCACACCAGCCTGGCGAAGCATCTATGACCTCATCGACACCATATATGGGTCATTGCTCGTGAAGGCTTCTTTTATGGACCGGCTGATCATTTTGGCCACGCCTTGATCATAGCCCTTCTGAAAGATGCCCTCCTTGTACCTCTGCCTTGACCGATATGTGGCAGCATCAGATTGCCATGACTCCATTGAGTTCCAGCTCATCTTCGACGACATGCCACGGACGCGGCACCGTGCTCAGGGGTTCCCAGCGCCAGGGTCAGCAAGTCCTGGCCCCTACGAACCTCGAAGCTGTCCTTGGATTTAGCGGCCTCGATGACAGCCCTCTCCAACTCCTCGAACTTGGGCTCATTGAACTTGCTCGTGCCCTCCTTGAGCTTCTTCGACTTGCAGGCATAGATGAAGTCCTTAGCCCTCAAGTCTACACCATCGTACGGACCGGGAAGCTCGACGGCAGCTCTAGCCCTTTCTTCCTCCCGCCACTAGGGCCTCTTACCAGCAAACCCAGTCATGCCCAAGTGGTGGGGGTGCAGGTTCTTCTTCGCGAGTGTGCTGAACTTGGCACTCTTTGCCTTTGCTTCTTCTGTTGTTCTTTGTTTGCAGAACTCTTCCCAGTGATGTTCCTTCACCATAGTGTATTTGACACAGGGTGACTTGCCTAGCTTTAGGTAGTACCTGGTCAGCATGGACTTGAAGTTTCTAAAGGCTCTTCCTGCCATGTGCATGACCCACTCCCTGCACTTGTTCAGATCGGCGTCCTCGGGATAATGGAAGCTCCTCGTCACCTCACCCCAGATATGTGTCTTGTAGTCGACCGGGACATTGTTCCAGTCCTCCCAAGTGATCTCCACCTTGTCCTTGACTATACATGCCACCAGGTTGCTGAACTTGGCAAGGACCGTGGGTGGCGACAACGGGTTTCCCTCTGGTCCCACCTCATGGATCACATGGACTTCGTCGTGGATTTCCCTCCGGTGCCTCCCGTGTTCCCCCCTTCTCAGCTTTGTCCTCTGACCCCTAGACTTGCCTGAAGTGGTTGGAGATGGAGCGGGGGGGTCTTTGTCCCTGACTTGTTCCTCCTCGAAATTCAATTCTCGAGGCACCACCGGCATCTGTTCAGGGTTTGAAGACCGCGCACTTTCAACTTCGTCGGCCCTCGGTTGGTAGGTCGGATCATCTTTGTCCTCTGTACGACGTTTCTTTGTTGGCCTCGGGGTCACGGACACGTGGCTCTCGAGGCTAGTTGATGATGATGCACTAGGGTTAGGGTCGCGCCATTCGCTTATCGGTTCCTCCGCCATTGGAAAGCTACAATGAATACATATTTCAGTTCTATAGACACAGTTATAGAGTAATAAAGTAGAGTAGTACTAGAGTAGTAAAGTAGAGTAGTCCTAGAGTAGTAAAGTAGTAGTAGTTGGCTCAGATTTGCCCCATTGTCATCACATCGCTTTTAAACTGGTTGCTTGTATCTGGTATACAAGCCATCCTAGTTTAGCGGGGGCACTCGATCATCATCGTCGCTGCCTCAACATAAAAGGGTTCACATCATTGCATATGCCACTGCCTCAGCTTAGAAGTGTGAAAAGAATCATCATTGCAAATACCAAACAAAAGCCATCAAGATAGTTTCAAAATTCGGCCCCAAAGGGCTAAGTCCTTCGACCATCAAGATAGAGTCACTGCCTCAGCTCTTGTTTTAAAAGTTCATCATTGCATATATATGCCACATAGATGGAGTCAAAATCAAGTGACTTAGTCAAAATCAAGTGTAGTCAAAATCAAATAGTAGAGTGTAGTAGCAGATAGAGTATAGTAGTAGCAGTAGGGTGTAGTAGTAGAGTATAGTAGCAGCTAGTAGTAGCAGCCAGCAGTATAGAAAATAGTAGTAGTAGCAGATAGTAGTATAGTATAGTAGTAGTAGTAGTAGTCATATATAGGTACAGAGAGTAGAGATAGTGGTAGTGTAGTTGTACTAGTTGTAGTAGTGGTAGAGAGTAGAGAGTAGAGATAGTTAGTAGAGAAGTGTAGTAGTTGTAGAGTAGTGGAGCAGCCAACAGTGTGTACAGCATGAGTAGAGTAGTGTAGTAGTAGTTGTAGAGTAGTAGAGCCCACAATAGGAGACACCAAACAAAGCATATGTGCCACAAAAAATCAAAATAGGACATGGGAGTACAGCAGCAGTAGAGTGTAGTACAGCAGTAGCAGTAGTAGTATAGTAGTGGAGCATCCAGCAAGTACAAGTAATATAGTAGTAGCAGATAGTAGTAGAGTATAGTAGTAGCAGATAGTAGTAGAGTATAGTAGTAGCAGATAGCAGTAGAGTGGCAGCAGCAAGTATCCTCCTAGATTCAGAGATAACAGTAGTACAAATCATAGGCAGTGGAAAAAGCCATCCCCTTCTCTTCCCTTCCTGCTGTCTGAAACAGAGCACCCACTCAAGAGTAGTACAAATTAAAAGGAGCAGATCCAGCAAAGGACATGGGTGTGCACATGTATGCCTGATAATTTAGTACTCACAAATAGGCAGTGGCATCATATATATCTAGTCCTCAGTTAACAAGAATCGCATCATAGGCAGCATTTAGTATTTTTTTCTTCCAAATTCATCTCAACATGTGCCATCATAGGTAGTGGCATCAAGTGCTCAATAAATAGAATTGCATCATAGGCAGCAATAGTTGGCATTGCTCAGGAAAACTCAAATCGGAGAAGAACATCCATAGTTGGCATTGCTCCATAGGAGGGATTAGGGGAGCACTTGGCACATTACCGGGGCGGTCTCCTTGGGGCTCGGCTGCGGCGCTGGCGGCGCTAGGGTTAGGTCGCCGTAGAGGACGGCGCGGGGCCGCGGATGACTGCTGGGATGGAGAGGCGGATGGAGACGGGGACAGGAGATGGGGGAGGATAGCACACCAGCGCGGGGACGCCGGCGGAGGTACACGTTGCCCACGCGGAGAGCACACCGGCACTGGAGGAGGACGGCGACGGATGCAGCGAATGGCGATGGCGGCGGCGGAGGATGGGCCTAGGGTTCCGGCCCGCGTTCCCATCGATGTCCAAAGGCACCATGGCGTGGGTGCGTGTGCACGGAAGGAGGACGAGGGCACCACGGCGCGGAGGGCAGGGGCGACGATGGAGGTGAACGGCGGCGGCAATGGCACGGCGGAGCGGTGGTTTTTGGGCAGCCCTTCGGGGTCGTTTTTGAACCGACGAAGGACTTAGCCGATTTGGGGGAGGTGGTGGAGTATATATAGGGCATCATTAACCGCGGCGGGCTTCTTAGTACTCTCGTCACGGTTAACATTTACCGCGGTGGGCTTCTTCGGACGCCCGTCATGGTTAATATTTACCGCGGTGGGCTTCTTAGAATACCCGTCACGGTTAATATGTACCGTGGCGGGCCTCTTAGAGCGCCCGTCATGGTTAATATTTTTCAATCTGAAATCTTATTTTCTCCTTTTTCAATCTGGAATCTTATTTTTCCCTTAGGTAGAGCAGTATATATACTAGATAGTTAGCTATAGAGGAGTATGTATATTAGTAGTAGATAGTAGTATAGTTTGGAGTAGTAGTAGTAGAGTAGTACATAGTTGGAGTAGTAGAGTAGTAGTTGGAGGAGTAGAGTAGTAGTAGTGTCATAGTTGGAGGAGTAGTTAGCTATAGAGGAGTATATATATACAAGCTTGTTTCATTTGTTTGAACATAGATCACATAATATGAAAAAGAAAAAAACAACACAACAAAATATATGATGCATACATATGGTTCCATGATATTAATAATAAGTTACAAAACTTGTCTTCAATAGATCTAGCTATATTATTACATATATGTTTCTAGGATACATATATCATTTTGGTGCAGGTGCTTTCATCGTCCTCTTCTCACCATCAGGGCGGGCCCACGGCATCATCCTGGACTTGTTGAATCGGTCCTCGATGGCCTTGATCTTCTTTGGATGATCGGTAAAAAGCTCGAGCTCTGCGTAGTTGTTGTATTGTTCGAGACTCTGCACCCCATCAGCTCCCACAATCCGCTGCTTTCCGGACACAACCACATGCCTTTTTGGGTCCTCTGCATATATATAGTACGCCACTTGCGCGACATTGGTTGCTAGTACCCACGGGTCATCTTTGTAGCCGATACTTTTGAGGTCCACAATGGTTAGCCCATAACTGTCCACTGCAACCGCATTCGGTTTGACCCACTGGCAACGAAAGACGGTTATGCGTAGGTTTTGGCCGTAGTCAAGTTCCCATATTTCTTCGACTTGCCCATAGTATTGCCTCCTCTGGCCCGTGGACTCTTCTTCGCCCTCGTATCGAACATCGTAGTTCTGTGCCGAGCTCTTCTTGTCCTTGTCTTTCGTGTGGAACCTGTAGCCCTGGACGTCATACCCTTGCAATGTGGTGATTTGGCTGGATGGGCCTAACACAAGCCTCTTAACGGTCTCCGTATCTTCATCAGGGCATCCTTCAAGGGGTATGTGTTGCTCTTTGAGCCACTCTATGAAATTGCTCTTGTGATGGTTCTAGACCCATGCCTCCGTGCGCTGCCCATCATTAGCGGCGCGAATCTCTTCCAGGTGCTTTTCAATGTATTTCTCCATGCTCACTAACTGATGAAGGATGCTGTAATGAGCTTCTTGCACCATTCGGTTTGCCACATCGGTGCATACTTTTCGGCCTGTGCACCCCATCCCTGAGGTTTTGCCTTTGTGGTGATGGACAGGCAGCCCAATCACCCTCCCATCTCTTATGTACCTCATACACCAGTTCACGGCCTCCTCCGTTGTGTATGCCTCGATCATAGAGCCCTCCGGGTAAGCGTGGTTATGGACGTATCTGTTGAGGGTGGACATGAACCGCTCGTATGTCCACATCTGGTATAGGTGCACGGGGCCCAGTTGATGGATCTGATCGACCATATGCATCATTAGGTGTGGCATAATATCAAAGTAAGATGGTGGAAAGCACATCTCGAGCTGGCAAAGGAACTCCGCGATGAACTCCTTCAGGGCAGGCAGCTTAGCCTTATCAATGACCTTCTGGGTGATGCGGTTAAAGAAGTATGACATCCATGTGATGACCATCTTCACGTACTCTGGACGGATAGCCCTAATCGCAATTGGTAGGAACACTGTCAGCATGACGTGGCAGTCATGTGAGTTGTAGCCGGTCATTATGAGGTCTTTCATGGAGACCAGGCTCTTGATGTTGGAAGAGAAACCAGTCGACACCTTGATACCCCTAAGCAACTTAATAAAAGTCGTCCTCTCGTCTTGCGTTAGGTTGCAGGCCGCACCCAGGATATCGACTTTACCGTTCTGAGGCGGTCCCGGGTGAAGGTCTGGCCTGATGCCCAGATTGACAAGATCCGTCTGTGACTTGATACCATCCTTTGTCTTGCCCTTGATGTCCAGCAGGACACCGATAGTGCTTTCAAAGACATTTTTCTCCAGGTGCATGCAGTCGATGGCATGGGGTGTATTCAGTGTTTTCCAATACGATAGGTACTTGAAGAAAATTGACTTCTTGAAAGGAACGGCGGTGGGGACTTCCTCCGTCTGGTCCCGCTTTCGCTTCCTTGTCTGCTTGGGCCCCTCTTCAGGCGGCTTCTTCTTCTTTCCAAACTCCACCTAATCCATGTCCTTGACCATCTCATACACCTTTGTCCCCCAACTAGTCTGCGTCGTTTGATCACGCTGCGGCTCGTCCTGATTGTCAAAGTATTTGTTCATAATACTTCTTCTATACCTGTGATTTTTGGCGAGGAACCGTCTGTGCCTCGTGTACACCATCTTATTGGATCCCTTAAGGTAAGTGTAGCAGGTCTCGTCGATGCAAATTACGCAGCCGGTCTTCCCTTTGATCTGCCCCGACAGTGAGAAGAGACCAGGGTAATCGGTGATGGTGACAAAGATGATTGCTTTTAGTGTGAACTTCTCCTTGCGGAATGCATCCACCATCTGGACCCCAACATCAAATAGTATCTTCATTTCCTCCATGAACGGCTCCAGGAACACATCTATATCGTTGCCGGGCTGCTTCGGTCCAGAGATAAGCATGGTCAGCATAAGGTACCTACGCTTCTAACATAGATGGGGAGGTAGGTTGTACATGGTGAGCACGACGGGCCAAGTGCTGTGCGAGCTGCTAAGCTCACCGAACGGGTTCATCCCATCGGTACTCAGCGCGAACCTAACATGCCTGGGCTCCTTGCCAAACTCCAGGGTAGGCCTCGTCGAAATCCTTCCACTACTTACCATCTGATGGGTGCCGTAGCTTGCCATCGTCTTTCAGGCGGTCAGCTGATGCATGCCAGGACATGAGCTTGGCATCGTCTGGGTTCCCGAACATTGCACGCAGGCGATCGGTCACGGGCAGGTACCACACCGACAGTGCTGGACTTTTTCTGTGCGTGTAACCCTCTTCTTCATCGTCCTACTGAGCCGAGATCTGTTTGGCCGCACTGCTCTTCTTTGCCCCCTTCTTGTTCTTCTTCCGACCACCCCGCAAGCCTCCCTCGTCTTCTGCATCCACGCGACAACCAGCATTTTTCTTGTACCGACTAAAGCCGCAGTGCGGACAACTCATCAAATTCTCATACTCATTGCCCCAATACAGGATGCAGTGGTTAGGGCATGCATCAAACTTTCTAAGCTTCATCGCCACTGGCCGGATCAGCTTCTTGGCCCGATAAGTATTGGCGGGCACCTTGTTAGCCGTTGGGTACGTGGTGGCAAGGTAGCTTAACAACTCATTGAAGCTAGTGTCAGACCAACCATGACGAGCCTTCAACATCAACATATGGAGGTTAAAACGGAGCGCCGTGCACTCCTTCGGACAATCGCCGCCGTCCTTATAGAGAGGATCAACTGCCGCCTGCTTCAACTCTCTGAAATTCTCCAACCACTTTGGGCAACCCAACACAACGTCGTCTTCATCGAAGTGTTTGACTAGATCTTCAACAAGCTGCACATCCTCGGGTTGGCTCACAGTATCCTGACCATCCCCACCGTCGCTGGCTTCGTCGGCCATGTCTTGCATTAGATCATCCACCGTGATGTAATCACGACAACTGTTGTCACTGTCGGCTGGCTCAGCTGCTGCTGAAGATGATGAGGAGCTGGGTGCTCCTAAAGGATCTTTATTCACCGGTGGTGCTGTCGTCGTCGGCGTCGAAGAGCTCACTCCAGATGCACCGCCATTCGCACCAACTCTTTTGCCATGAAATGTCCAGACTGTGTAGCCCTCGACGAAACCATACATGATCAAATGAGTTTGCACCTCGTTGTCTCAGTGGGCTTTCTAGTTCTTGCAACGAGAACATGGACATATGGTTGTCATCCGCTTCAGTCTCTCATGGTGAGCTTTATCAGCAGCAATAAACTTCCTTAATTCAAAGAGGTACCGCGGATCATTCACTCTATCGATCCGGTACATCCATTCCGACCTATCCATCATACCTGCGAACATTATCCGTCACAATCAACTTTAAATAAAGAAGAATTAGGAGAAATTGATGATTTTTACGTCCAAAATCATGAAAAAGAGAGGAAATGACGATGTGAAAGATGAAGCATGCATCTATGATGAATCTAAAGTTAAAGAAATACATGACATCGTTTTTTCCATTAAAATTGATCTAGATCTAGATCTAGATCTAGAGATCTAGGTGATGGAAATAGAGAGAGAGGATGGAACGAGAGAGAGAGCCTTTATGAACCTCTTATGATGTCCTCCTCCCTCAAATCCAAGCCCTTCAACTCAAATCAAAAGTTTCCTAAAATTTTAGGACAAAGCCTCCCCCCATGAGTTTGAGAGAGGAAGACCCGTGGAGAAGATGAAGGGGTGGCGCTGTGTATTTGTACAGGCTTTACCGCGGCGGGCAAGATAAAGCGTCCGCCTTGGTAAATCAACTCTTTACCGTGGCCGGCAGTTTAAAGTGCCCGCCACGGTAAATCGTATTAACCGTGGTGGGCAAGTAAGGTGGCCCGCCGCAGTAAACCCTTTTCCCGCAGCGGGCGCCTCGGTGGCCGGCCTCGCTAGCCGGCCACCGGTTAAACGTGGCGGGCAAAAGAGGTGCCCGCCACGGAGCCCATTTTGGCCACGCTGCGCAAATTGATTCCTGTAGTTGTGTTAAAGTTGTAGTACTTGAATAGATCTAAAACTTTCCAATTTAAACCTTTAGCATTTAAATTTGTTTACGGTCTCAAATATACATTACAGTATTCACTAAAGTGAATACAAAAGGAATTAACCAGTCACTTAGTCACAAGGGACTTTGAGGCATAAGGGTAAGGAAACAACATATGAGAGTTGAGGTTATGAGTTCGACCGCCGCAGCTATATGCACACGTATTTCGCACGAAAAATCATGTAACTTGTGGTCACTATATACGCGTAGGTAGAGGCAGCAGCATATAGAAGCTGCTGGCAAAATGTTTTGTAGACAAATCGTTGTGTCATTTTCTGTTATTGACCATCTTTAAATGCAGTAACCTGACAATGACAAAGAAAATAGAAAAAGGTTGATTGGAACCGGCCGTCTGCCCTTGTGAACAGCAATCTCTTGGTGAATCAAGCTTGACCGATTGTTTACAAAACATAAGTAGTAACATCACACATCTGCTAGACATTATTAATGTGAACATAAGACGGGCGCCTCTTAACTTATAAAAACATAAATGACATCACATCTCCTAGGCAATACTTATATTAATTTGAAAATAAGACGCCTCTTAATTTACAGCCACACCCTTCTCCGGACCCGTCCTGTTCCCTGCTATCTACGTTCCACTGAAAAAAGTTCATCTTTAAAAGCATATTAAAAATCCAAATTAAATTTCCCCAACCCGCTAAAAATCACTTGTCATTGTCAGAAGGATCTATCATGTTCCTGACTTCCTTCCCAGAAGCTAGAAACTTCCGCATTAGTATTACAAGGTACGTGTAGTAGGTACTAGGTAGTGTGGCTTCTGCCTCCCCAGTTGTCCATCCGAGTTGCTGCAGCTGCAGCACATAAACATTTGCCGGCATTACTCCCGCCATTGCCAAGCATGAAGCCCGCTTCCTTGATGATCCTAAAACTCCTATTAGTTGGCCTTGGGCTTGCCACTGCACCCCTCAGCGCTGGAGACGACGACCACCACCAGTTCGTCTACTCCGGCTTCGCCAATGCTAGCCTCACCCTCGACGGCACAGCCTCCACCACACAAGGCGGGTTGCTCGAGCTGACCAATGGCACAACCATGAGCATGGGCCACGCCTTCTACCCGGCTCCACTGCGCCTTCGCGACTCGCCCAACGGCACGGTGCAGTCTTTCTCCGCCTCCTTCGTGTTCGGCATCATCTCCGTCTATGACTTGAGCAGCCATGGCCTCACCTTCTTGGTCGCACCAAGCAAGAATTTCTCCGCGCTTGCCGTACAATACCTGGGCCTCTTCACTGGCTCCAACAATGGCAACACGACCAATCACATGTTTGCCGTTGAGCTCGACACCTGGCAGAACAGCGAGTTCAAGGACATCAACAACAACCACGTTGGCATCGACATCAATGGCCTGATCTCTGTGCAGTCCAGCCCTGCCGGCTTCTACCATGATCGTGATGGAAGCTTCGAGAACTTGACTCTTAGCAGCCAAGAGGCGATGCAGGTGTGGGTGGAGTACGATAGAATCAAGACACGGATCGACGTCACCTTGGCTCCTCTAGCCATGGTCAGGCCAAGGAGACCAACAGTGTCAGCCATCCAAAACCTCTCAGATGTGCTCACCGATGTGGTGTACGTCGGCTTCTCATCATCAACAGGCAAGATCCGTACACAACACTACGTGCTCGGATGGAGCTTCGCCATGAACGGCCCTGCTCCATCCATCAATCTAACCATGCTTCCGAAGCTTCCACGACGTCATCAAAAGGGTCGACGATCCTGGGTGTTAGAGGTAGTTCTGCCCATAGCAACTGCAGCACTCCTCCTGTCTCTGGGCGCCATTACTTTCTTGCTTGTGAGGAGGCATTTCAGGTATGCGGAGGTACGAGAAGACTGGGAGTTGCAGTTCGGACCACACCGGTTCTCATACAAGGACCTGTTCCATGCCACGGGTGGATTTGAGAACAAAAACCTTCTTGGCGTTGGAGGATTTGGGAGAGTGTACAAAGGGGAGCTTCCGAGATCAAGATTGAAGATAGCCGTGAAGAGGGTGTCACATGACTCCAAGCAAGGCATGAAGGAGTTCATAGCAGAGATTGTCAGCATAGGGCGTCTTCAGAACCGTAATCTCGTCCAGTTGCTTGGCTATTGCCGACGCAAAGGCGAGCTCCTCTTGGTATATGAGTACATGCCCAATGGAAGTTTGGATAAATATCTACATAATGGCAAAGAGGACAATTCTCTATTGAGTTGGACTGAAAGGTTCCGGATCATCAAGGGAATTGCATCGGGCCTGTTGTATCTCCATGAGGAATGGGAAAAGGTGGTTGTTCACCGAGACATCAAGGCAAGCAATGTGCTCCTAGATGATGAGATGAATGGACGGTTAGGTGATTTTGGCCTTGCAAGACTTTATGATCATGGCGTCGACCCACAAACTACACATGTGGTTGGTACCATAGGTTACCTTGCTCCAGAGCTAGCACGCAGTGGAAATGCCACTCCTTCTACAGATGTTTTTGCCTTTGGTATGTTCGTCCTTGAGGTCACATGTGGACAGAGGCCTGTCGATCACCAAAACATGCAAGATAGCCAGCTCATGTTGGCTGATTGGGTGCTTGACAAGGTGCAAAATGGATCATTCGGTGATACCGTGGATGCTAGACTCAAAGGGATGTATGATGTTCGTGAGGCATACTTGGCGCTAAAAATAGGCCTGCTATGCTCACACCCATTCCCCAGTGAAAGGCCTACCATGCGGCAAGTCATGCAATACCTCGATGGGGAAATTGAGCCTCCAGATTTAAGCCTCGAGGTACTAGCCTCTATGCAAAGTGAAGGGTTCGACCCATACGTCATTTCATATCCATTGGCAACAAGTAGCATCTGCACAATGTCGTACATCTCTAGTGTAGGAAGGTGAACATATGGTGTTTTGTCATGAGCGGTGTCCAAATATATTTATTATGGATATTGTTATAGCAAGCCAACATATACCTAAGGATATTGCTATTAATTTTTCTATAAACACATTATGTGCTTGCTTCTTCTATTTGCGTCAGGACATCTTGTGTTATATGTTGATAAACTTCCTGCATCATCTTTGTTTTGTAGAACCTGCTATCAAATAATTGATGGTGGTCACTGGTGCTAGAATTCACTAGATTTATCCGTATAATAAGGGGATGTCTAGCGGGCAATGGAGTGTTTTGAGGCCCAGTTATTTTGCAAAATTTTGACCAACAATTAATCAAATTATATGCAAGTTTATAGAACTTATAGTTTACATCAATATATTTATATTCGTTTTTTTTATAAAGGAAGATTTTATTAAATTTTCAAGCGCATTACATTGAGTTGATACAAAGTCTTGAAAATAATTCTTCCAGCCTCTGCTTGACAAAAAGCACACAGCCAATTAAAACTTAAAAGAGGAAACCATACATAGTCTAGTGACTATCAATCCACAGGCTAGAACACCACTCGTGTGCCTGGGAGAAGATAACCTTAGCCACCTGTGCCAAGTACCGCGAAGCCACCACAACCAAATCCCGTATATCCGGCTTTTGAATAAGTGTATTTGTATATGTAGTACCTTTAAAATAATATTGACTTTTTAGCAATTGATGATATATTGTATGAGAAATTAAGTGTCAAAATTTATTTATTTGATTTTTTCCGATCAAACTACATTTATCGTTTCTGAATGAAGGGGGCATTATTAACGTATAGATTAACTACGCAGTCGTCGCAAAACAAAAACTGAGCGGTTAAAGTTCATGACCCAAACGGGATTAAAATTTTCATGTATATTAAATATTTTCGTAATACCAGCCGTGGAATAATTCAAACTGGCCGCGACAAAGATTGGATTGAAGGACAACGTCGTGTCGTGTCATGGGACATGACTGCAGTGGCAACATAAATCCAAGGCCAGCGCACGAGACGTTGAATGTTATCCCGAGTGTGGACAATAGAAACCAGAGCGGTTGAAGTTCATGGCTTCATGCATATTAAATATGTTCGAAATATTTGTCATGGAACAGTATATTTCTCTCACAACAAATCAGCTAAAACAGTGTTTTAGCTGATTTTTCTAGCGAAGCGAACGGGGCCCAATCAGCTACTTGCTTGATACTATTTATTTACTGAGGGTTTCAAATTAAAATAATATACTCCCATAGTTCAAAAAGAATACAATTCTAGATTTGAGTTAAGCTAATTTTTTCTTAAATTTTGTAAATTTATAGAATAATATCAACATTTATATTTCTAGATAGTTTTTTTAACAAGTAGTCGATTATATAAAAAACGAGAAAACCTGAACTGAACAAATACAACAAAGTGTATCTCTAGATAGGTTTACTATAAAAATAATATTTTATGATTAATCTAACGATGTTTAGTTGGTATCATAAATGTTAGTATTTTTTACAGATTTAGTTAAACTTAAAATTATTTAACTCATAGAAAGAGAATTGTATTTTTGTTATTGAAACAGAGGGAGAGAGTATATATTATATTATATTATTTAACGCCGGATTCAAACAGCTACATAGATAAGCTCGAAGGACAACATCAGGTTGTGTCATGGGATATATGTCTTCAGTGGCAACATAAATCCAAGTCTAGAGCACGAGACGTTGAATATTTCGTTTTTTCTTATTTTTGTCAACTGAGATATTACTTTTTGAGACTACGCCCGACAACACTAGAAACCAGAGCGGTTGAAATTCATGGCCTAAATGAGTTTAAAATGTTCATGCATACTATGATACTACAAATACTAGTCCTGGAACGCCACTTAGCTACTATTTATTATGACTGAGGGTTCAAATTTAAAACTATTATTTGATGCCGGGTTCAAACCGCAGCATAGATGGGTTCGAAGGACAACGTCAGGTCGGATATTGTGCTTGAAGCAGATATTGTTAGGCTGTTCCTTAAGATCAATTCGAATATGTGGTAGCAAATAAACCTGACCATATAAGTGTCTACATCAGCTATTAAACTAGATGATGACAGGTGTTGAAAATCCAGAGAATATATAGACGCTGCATGTTAAATCTAATATAAACATTGGTTGCCCACCAAACGCTTACTGCTTGCTATTCTTGTTGATTTGCAGGCTTCCAGTTCGCAAGCCACACAGTGCATACTTGCAATGGCAACGAAACATACATCCTTCCTTCAGTACCTGCTCCTCCTCCTCACAACGTTGGCCTCCTGCGATGATCAATTTCTCTTCTCTGGCTTCACCCAATCCAGCTTAAACCTTGATGGCTGTGCCACCGTCACAAACAGCGGTCTCCTTGATCTGACCAATGGCACTGCAATTCTCAACGGTCACGCTTTCTACCCCAACCCTTTGCACTTCCGCAAATCACCTGATGGTAAAGTTCAATCCTTTTCGGTCAATGTTGTTTTCAGTATCTTCATCACATACCCAGACTTGAGCGCTGATGGCATGGCCTTCTTCATCGCCCCTACCAAGAATTTCTCCGATGCGCGGGCAGCCAAGTACTTTGGCCTCCTCAATGATAAAAGCAATGGAGACCCAAGCAAACACATCTTCATGGTCGAGCTCGACACCTACAAAAATGCTGAGCTCCAAGACATCAATGACAACCACGTCGGCATCAACATCAACGGTGTGATCTCCTTGAATTCAAGCACAGCTGGCTTCTATGAAGATGACGGCGGTACCTTCAGGAATCTGATGCTCAATGGAAACCAGGGAACACAACTGTGGGTAGACTATGATGAGGGTACTACACAGATCAATGTGACCTTGGCTCCAATCAACATGGGCAAACCATCAAGGCCACTGCTCTCTGCAACCTGTGATCTCTCAACTGTACTCTCCAACTCAACTTCGTACATTGGATTCTCATCCGTAGCTACTCCCATCAACACCCGTCAGTATGTGATGGGCTGGAGCTTTGGCCTGAATAAACCAGCTCCATCCCTTGATGTCTCCAAGCTTCCCAAGTTGCCTTCTCTTGGTCCAAAGGCCCAGTCCATGGTCTTAGCAATTGTCCTACCGATAGCCACTGCAACATTGATCCTCTCCATAGGCACTGTTGTCGTTCTCATTGTGCGAAGGCGGCTGAAGTATGCTGAGGTGCGTGAGGATTGGGAGAGTGAGTTTGGTCCACACCGGTTTTCATACAAGGATTTGTTCCATGCTACAGGGGGCTTTAAGAATAAACAACTGCTCGGAGAAGGAGGTTTTGGGAAAGTATATAAAGGAGTGCTTCCATTGTCTAATGTAGAGGTTGCTGTGAAGAGGATGTCTCATGAGTCAAGACAGGGAATGAAGGAGTTTGTCGCTGAGGTTGTTAGCATTGGTCGACTCCGCCATCGCAACCTTGTGCAGCTACTTGGCTATTGCAGGAGAAAAGGTGAACTGTTTTTGGTTTACAATTACATGCCCAATGGTAGCCTCGATAAATATCTACACTGTGAAGAGCACAAGGCTATTTTGAATTGGGATAAGAGATTTCAAGTTGTCAAAGGCATCGATACAGGCTTGTTGTATCTCCATGAGAAATGGGAGAAGATAGTGATCCATAGAGACATCAAGGCAAGCAATGTACTCTTAGATGGTGAGATGAATGGCCGCCTTGGTGACTTCGGCCTTGCAAGGTTATATGATCATGGCACTGACCCACAAACAACACATATGGTTGGCACAAAGGGGTACCTAGCCCCTGAGCTACTGCGCACAGGGAAGGCATCCCCTTATACAGATGTTTTTGCCTTCGGCATGTTCCTTCTTGAGGTTGCATGTGGGCAAAGACCTGTCAAGAAAAATGCAGAGGGTAATGAAATTTTCTTGGTCGATTGGGTGCTCGAGCACTGGAACAACGGTTTGCTTACCAAGACACTGGATTCTAGGCTCCAGGGTGAGTACAACATCGATGAGGCACATCTCGTGTTGAAACTAGGACTCTTGTGCTTGCACCCGCTTCCTAGTTCAAGGCCTAGGATGCGAGAAGTTATCCAATACCTTGATGGCAATATGCCACTACCTGAGCTAAGGCCGACCCAACTGAGCTCAAACATGGTTGCCTTGATGAAAAACAGTGGACTGAACTCATCTGTTATGTCATATCCACAAATATCGTCAAGCTTCTGCACAATATCTGGCCTCTCAGGTGGGAGATGATATGTGCGGTGTTCTGTTGTAAGTTGGTTACTCCCGTTGCATTTGCGTAGTACGTGGCACATACATTGTGTGTCGTAGATATATATATTCATAAGAGTATGATCAGTCTTGCATGTCTAAAATCTGTACGTCCCCTTATTGTAGTGTTCACAAGTTGTATGTACCAGATGGCTTTATGTCTGACTGTCTGTTTACCTTCTAGTGAATTCCTTTGTGCCAATTAATATTTTTGGAAAATAAGGGGTCATTTTTCTCCCTTTTCCATTACAATGATCGGTCACACCCTGTTCAATATATAACACAATAATAGTGATGCTAAGCTGCTAAGGCACAACCACGCAACACATAGAGCCTATTTGGATACGAGAGTTAATTGCTAGCTAGCTAAAAATTAGGTAAAATTAGCTCTAGTGCATCAAAATGGTAGCTAATATATAGGCTAATTTTTTAGCTAAATCTTCAACTAGTTGTTAGCCAACGTAGCTAATTTTTAGCCCCAACTAGTAACTAGCCATGTATAGCAAACAGGCACATAATAAAGAACTCGAACTAATTAAGCTCACAAAAAAAGAACAACTAAATTTTTCCATATCCTAACACAAGTTTGCGAGGCTCGCACGGATCTGACACCCAGAACAAAATCTCAAAGGTTATTTTATATATTAAAAAAAATCTTCAAGTGGATCTATTCCTTGTGTGTGAGTTTCGTTAGCATTTGTGGCAAATTGCTGTTGAAATCGTACTGCAGAGATGCGTTGGTGGGCGAAATGAAGTGATTCATGATGGTTCACTAAGGAATCCATCTAGATAGGCTCCGAGCAAGCGCTAATCGCAATTCGCAGACAAGCTTCAGGAATCACGATTACCTCGTACTACTGCAGTGCCGTCTCCGTGGCAGTCCGGCGGCCGCCGCCGCCGCCGCGTCTCCTCGAAATCAGGCGCAGGCCCGCGCCCGCTGCAATCTGGCCTTCGGCGGAGGAATCAGGAGGCCGTAGCCGAAGAGAACCCGGCGGCCGGCCCAGTCTGGACGCGCTGAGCCCGCCGCGACCTCGGCCTCACCTCACCGGCTCACGCCGCCCGTAACTTGATGATTCGGGGCAGAGTCCGAAGCGGAGGGAGGGAGCTGCAGAGGATTGTCCATTTTTCCCACCATCTCCAAATTGTTTTTTTTTTTGGAAGATTTCCAAATTGCTCACAATTGCACATACGGAGCGGCAAAAGAGCGAAGGAATTAAAAACAGTCTTTCACCATAGTATTTTCTACCCACCGTAGTTCATATTCATGTACTTTAAAATTTGATCTAACATATCTAAGGGCCTGTTTAGATTTCAAAATTTTTTGCGCAGTATCCGTCACATCAAATCTTGCGGCATATGCATGGAGTACTAAATATAGACGGAAAAAAAAACTAATTGCACAGTTGGGTGAGAAATCGCGAGATGAAACTTTTGAATCTAATTAGTCCATAATTAGACACTAATTACCAAATACAAACGAAATGTTACAGTGAGCCAAAATCCAAAATTTTTTTGATCTAAACGCCCCCTAAATAACTCATCGTGATATGACAAACGGACCCGGCCGGAAAACTCTTTATTGTTTATGCGTGTTTCTCTCTTGCGGTCGCTCCGAGCCACGTTTTCTTTCACCAGTGATTTTTTTACCCGCACGTGGGTACCCAGGTCTTCGTCAATCTATTGTACCATAACCCTCGTGCCACCAACTGCAAACTGCAACCCCACGGCCCCACTAGGTTTTGGAGGGAGGATCGCCGATGTCGACGGCTCCCAGAGGCGCCCCTTCCGAGGCCACGGCGCCCACTCTCCTCAATTCCCACACGCATTACACCTACTCGATCCATCCCTTCGCTATGCAAGCCGATCTTGATGTGAAGCGCATGGAAGCGGGAAGAGATCCACGAGCCGCGTCATCCAACATGGAGGCCACCTCTACCAGCAGATCGGTGAGGCCTAGCGCCCCATTGATCCTGGCAGTGGGATTGGTAATTAACTCCTCCATTTTTTACCCCAAGATCAAAGGAGCGCACTGACACCCCGTAGAGGCGGTGGCACAAAGAAAAGGAATGACACCGCGTCGGTGTGCCCGGAGAGCATGCGGTCTTCGGCTTCAAGGATAGGTCTCCGACGCCGAGCACACCACCGTGCGCGAGCGCCGAGGCCGCGGTGTTAGCAGTAGGCAAGTAATAGAAGCAATTTGGGGAGAGGATCAGACGAACAGCACAACAATTAGGCAGGAAGGATAGGCAGGAAGGATGAGTGCTTGAGAGTTTAAAGTCTGATTACAAAATTCGTAATGATCCTTTCTCTCTCTGGTAGCTTATATTCTTACACGGCTTTCGCCCACAGGTGCACACAGGCACGCTCACATCCACTCAGCACCAGCGAGACGAACGTTAGGCCGGCGAGTGCGTGATCCAACCCGAGGTACTTGGGCCGCCTCTTCTGATGTAGACGTAGCAGATGGGCCGTTAACACCCCCGGTCCTTTGAAACCTGCTTGTCCCCAAGCAGGAGCTCTTGGGAAGGCTTGAGGAAGCTGAAGCAAATTCTCCCAGGTTGCCCTGGACATGAGGAAGAACCGTAGCTTTCAATTGCGAAACATGAAACAGCGGGTGGATGGCAGCTGAACTTGGCAACAACAACTTATATGCCACAGAACCAATGCGCTCCGTGATCTAGAAGGGTCCATAGAATTTGAAGGACAGCTTCTGGTTAGAGCGAGGGGCCAAAGTAGACTGAATATAGGGTTGAAGCTTGACAAACACCATATCACTAACACTGAATTGACGTTGAGAATGTTTCTTGTCAGCTTGACGTTTCATACGTTGTTTGGCTCGAGCTAGGTGCTGACGGATCAAATCAGTCATAATCTGACGATCTTGAAGCCAAGAAGATAGCTCTAGTACAGCCACATCATCCAAGACAGATATCCCAAAATGACGAGGTGGGTAGCCATAAAGAGCTTCAAAAGGGGAGCAACCAAGTGCAGAATGAGGGAAAGCGTTGTACCAGAATTCTGCCAAAGCAATCCAAGAGGACCATTTAGCCAGGCATGCATTGACAAAACATCGTAAGAATGTCTCCATGGATTGATTGAGGCGCTTTGTCTGGCCATCAGACTACGGGTGGTAGCTAGAACTCATTTGCAAAGAGACATCGGCCAAACGGAAGAGCTCACGCCAAAAGTGACTTATAAAGATACGATCCCTATTAGATATAATTGCAGTCGACAGACCATGCAAGCGGTAAACATTGTTGAGAAATAGCTTAGCAACCACAGGAGCTGTAAACGGATGGAGCAATGGCAAGAAGTTGCCATACTTAGTGAAGAAATCGACCACAACGAGAATATAGTTAACATTACCAGAGCGGGGCAGCCCCTCAATGAAATCCATAGATATAGTTTGCCAAGCAGCGTCAGGTACTGGCAGAGGTTGAAAGAGACCGGGCAAACAAGTACGATCGGGCTTAGCCTGTTGACAAGTAAGACAAGATTGAACGAAGGCTCGGGTAGCAGATTTCATACCACGCCACTGGAATAGCTGTTTCAACCGAGTATACGTTGCCGAAAATCCAGAATGACCCCCCAAGGCGCTTGAATGGATGGCATGGAGAATTTTCTGCTGTAGTACTTTGTTGTCCCCAATCCAAATACGTGGACCCCGATGGAGGACACCATCCCAAAGAGAAAAGCCTGGCACAGCTGCTGAATCAATGGTAAGCTTCGCTATCATCTCTGATGATGTAGGATCAGCAGCATACCCCGACACCACCTCTTGTATCCAAGTAGGAGCAACCACAGAAATAGCAGCACAGGCTGAATCATGAAAGCTCTTACAAGACAAGGCATCAGCTACTTGGTTTGCAGTACCTAGCTTGTATACAATGCGAAATTGTAGACCAACGAGCTTAGAAAAGAGTTTTTGTTGCCACGTTGTATGAAGACGCTGGTCAGTAAGCTGCACAAGGCTCTGCTGATCAGTAAAATGGTGAATTCAGCATGTTGTAGATAAGAGCGCCACTGTTGTACGGCCATCAAAACCGCCATGTATTCCTTCTCATAAGTACTCAGCCCACGAGAACGGGGTCCCAATGCTTTGCTAAGAAATGCCAATGGATGACCCTCCTAAGTAAGAACAGCACCAATACCACTGGCACTAGCATCCGTCTTAATGCTAAATGGCTTGGAGAACTCAGGCAAAGTAAGGACCGGTGAAGAAATCAGGGCTTGCTTTAGTGCTTGGAATGACTAGTCGTGGGAAGGAGTCCAGATGAACAAGGTGTTCTTTTTTAGCAGCTCGGTCAACAGTTTTACGATGATACCAAAATTGCAGACAAATTTTCTGTAATACCCTGTTAATCCAGAAAGCTGCGCAAATCCTTTACTGACTGGGGAGTACGCCAATTGACCATAGCCGCTCCTTTCTGAGGATCAGTTGTAACACCTACTGGAGTAATGACATGGCCGAGATATGCAATACTTTGCTTGGCGAACTCACATTTAGAAAGTTTAATCTTCCAGTCATGATCTTGAAGCTACTGAAAGACCAACTGTAGGTGGTGCAGATGTTCCTCATAGGATGAACTGAATATCAGGATATTATCGAAGAAAACCAATACAAATTTCTAGAGAAAAGGAGCCAGAGTTGAATTCATGGCATCTTGAAATGTTCCAGGCGCTCCTGTGAGGCCAAACGGCATGACTCTGAACTCAAACTATCCAAAATGGGTTTGAAATGCGGTTTTGAACTCCTCACCGGGCTTCAACCGAATCTAGTGAAAACCAGAGCGCAAATCGAGTTTAGAAAACCAAGAAGCTCCAGCCAACTCATCTAGAAGCTCATCAATTATGGGTACTGGATATTTACCTTTAACGATGATAGCATTCAGTTGCCGGTAATCGACACAGAACCTCCATGTATTGCTCTGACCAACAATACTACTGATGAGAATGGGCTGGTGCTCTTTTGAATAATATCTGATGCCAACATTTCCTTGACTTGTTTCTCCACCTCATCCTTGATAGCTGGGGAGAAACGATAAGGACGAGAATAGATTGGAGCTGCTCCAAGAACCAGGGGAATTGAGTGATCACAATTTCAAGGAGGCAACTGATTTGGCAGATCAAACAACCCAGAGTAAGCTTGGATCAGTTGCTGGACTTCGATAGGGTAAGCAGTAGTATCAGAAGACTGATGAGGATCAATAGAACATAGCTGTAAGACTGCTCCAGCTGTTAAATCCAACAGAATACCCACTAAATGAACAGTAGTGCCCTGATGTTGGAGCTGAATCCACTTCTGACCCCAATGGACTTCCATCGGACTATGGGCTTCAAGCCAATCAAGACCCAAGATCATGTCATAAGAGGATAATGGAAGCACCTTCAAATCTGAGGAAAACTGACAGCCCTGTATAGACCAACTGGCATTAGGAATGTGTGAAGAACAAGTTATCACCTGCCCATTAGCTACCTGTACTTTCAAGGGAACAGGCAACTGTTGCATAGTTGGATAGCCAAAAGCAATAACTGAGCTGATGAAAGTATTGGAACTACCCGAATCAAGCAGAATTTTAACATGTTGATTGCCAAGGAGGCCCCAGAAACACATGGTTCGTAGTTGAACAGTTCTAGTTACCGTTGCCACTGATAAAGATAGAAACAATTGCTCCTGTTCTATTTCCTAAACTGAATCCTCAGCTTCGATAGGATGTGCTTCACGAAAAACATCCAGCAGCTCTTGAACGACATGTAGTTGAACTGTAGTAGGGCACTGATGATCACGACCCCATTTTCCACCACACCTCATACAGAGGCCTTGAGCACGCCAGGTCACACGAAGTGCGGACCAGCATTCATCCAGAGTAGGTCCACTCCCAGCATCCACAATCGGCTTCACCTCGGTGGCCGGTAGTGCAAGACGGGGAGGTGGTGGAGGTAGAGGAAGCACCTGCGGAGCATACAGTCAGGGTCCCACCACATGTTTCGCACGCCTGAAGTCCCTCTTCTTGGCAGGGTCAATGACCTCCTCCTGTAATTTAGTAAGGATGCAAGTAGTATCTAGATTTTGGGGATGATGCAAAGTTACTATGGCTCTAATATAGTATTTCAAACCATCAACAAATCTCATAGCATAGTATAGAGGGTATGTAGTACCACCATAAGCTGATAAGTCATCTACGATAGCAATGAATTGGTCTATATACTCCTGAACAGAATTAGTTTGACGGATTTGGAAAAGTTGTCTAAGCAAAAGCTCATGCTCATCCTAGCCAAAACAATCAAGGATCAAGCGGGTAAATGTTGGCCAGTTAGCGGTTTGGAGCTGGGATTCAATAGAAGGGTACCAACGCTTAGCAGCATGTGTGAAATGCATTTTAGCGACCCTAACCCACATGTGAGGTTCAGTACCATAGAGTTCAAAGTAATCCTTGCATTGACTAAGCTAGTATTTGGGTTGGGATCCGTCAAACTTAGGGAAATCAAATTTAGGAAGTTTGGGAGGCTGGAACCTGTTATGCCCCACCCCGGTGGTACCACTACGAACTACAGGATCATCAGTAGACTAGAAAACAGATCTCGGAGAGGGAGGAGTGGGGAATGGTGGCATACCCTTGACCGGGGAATGAATCAGGGTAGAAACTACCCCAAATCCACTCTCCCGGTGGTGATTGTCGACGTAGTGCCCGTTGGGCAGATTTGCTGGAGCGCCGACGAACGGACGCTCGACAGCTAACGAAACGGCAGCAAAGATGCCCGCCGTGGTAGCCGGTTGATCTAGGATCGTCCGCTCCCAGTTGCGAGAGATCTTCGACACCTCCAACTTGGACTTCGAGATGTCGAGCTTCATGTCGTCGATGATGCCTTCAATCGACGGCCGCCACTCATCGAGCGACGCGGTGACCTTCTCTAGAGCCGCCATGTGCCCCTCCTACGCCTGCTATAGGTCACAGATCTGGCGAGAAAGGCATGCATCCTGATCCACAAAACGTGAATCCCACTTCTGGTCATGCTCGTTGATGATTTTCGTCTCTAGGTTCATGATTCCCAGGTGGTGCTGTTGTCGGGTGAAGTGGTCGTGGGCTAAAGGTTGGGGACGATCCAGATCGACCGCAACCACAAGTCGATTTGAGCGGAGAAGGGAATTACGGCGACCAAATCCCTAGCAGTACTCACTGCTAGAAACGAGATCGAACCAATCGGATCAATTGCTCAAATCAACCGATGGAGTAAGAGCGGATCGATGAGGGTAACCCAAAATCGGTGTCTCTGATACCAATTGTTAGCAGTAGGCAAGGAATAGAAGCAATTTGGGGAGAGGATCAGATGAATAGCATAGTAATTAGGCAGGAAGGATGAGTGCTTGAGAGTTTAGAGTCTGATTACAAAATTCCTAATGATCCTCTCTCTCTCTCTGGTAGCTTATATTCTTACACGGCTTTCGCCCGCAGGTGCACACAGGCACGCTCACATCCACTCAGCGCCAGCGAGATGAACATTGGGTCAGCGAGTGCATGATCCAACCTGAGGTACTTGGGCCGCCTCTTCTGATGTAGACGTAGCAGATGGGCCGTTAACACGTGGTGGTGCCATTCTCGAACAAGCACAAGGTACTCACACTACGTGAAAAATGGTTTGTAGCAATGGAACAATTTTTTGTAGGGGCGGCTGGTGATGGAGCCGCCCCTACAGTGACGTGCTCGGAAGCCACTAGACCAGCCGCCCCTACAAATGGCACAGTAGGGGCGGCTGATGATATGAGCCGCCCCTACAAATGGGGTCGATTTGTAGGGGCGGCTCACTCACCAGCCGCCCCCTACAAATCACTTGTTCATCATTGATCATCATGAACCGTTGTGTTTTTTTAATCTGTGGGTAAAATTTATAACTAGTCTTTCTCCCTCATACTAACTCCAAATGTGATGATTTTTTTTTTAAAATTTTCTAAAATCATGCCCTATCAAGTTACTATGTTAATTTGGTCATTCTTTTCGTTTGACAAAGTTTGAGCAATTCAAATTTTCAAATTTAAAAAAATAACAAGTTCTAACCAGATTTTGAAGCACCAAATGATTTTAGCTGAAAAAGTGATGAATACCAAAGATGTATAACTCATCAAGATCTACAACTTTTATTTTTGTTATTTTTTCATCTGACAAAACGATAGTAAACATTGTTCACAAATCAACATGTCTCTCATATAGTTTATGAAACTATGAGTGATATGTGAATTTATGAACAATATTTACTAACACTTTATCAAATGAAGAAGTGACCAAAATAAAAGTTGTAGACAGTGATGAGTTCAACAACTTTTATGTTCATGACTTTTGTAGTTGAAATCATTTAAGGTTTCAAAATCTTGTTTCAAGTTGCCATTTATTGAAATTCAAAATTTGAACTGTTCAAATTTTATCAAATGATAAGATGACCAAAATAAAAGTTGTAGATAATGATGTGTTCAACAACTTTTATATTTATCACCTTTACAGTTGAAATCATTTAGTGGTTGAAAATTAGGTTTGAAGTTGTCATTTTTAGAAATTCAAAATTTGAATTATCCAAAATTAGTGACAAAGATAGATGACCTGACTAAAATGATAGAGCATGATTTTAGAAAAATTGAGAAAATAAAACCATCACACTTGTAGTTAGTAGGAGGTAGAAAAACTAGTTATAGGTTTCAGCCACAGATTAAAAAGAGAAATCATACTCGTTCATTATTGATCATCATGAACAATTGTAATTTTTCTTTTTAATCTCTCGGTAAAATTTGTAACAGTCTTTCTCCCTCGTACTAACTCCAAATGTGATGATTTTTTTTAAAAAAATTCTAAAATCATGCCCTATCAAGTTACTGTGTTGATTTGGTCATTCTTTATGTTTGACAAATTTTGAGTAATTCAAATTTTAAAATTTAAAAAAATGATAAGTTCTAACAAGATTTTGAAACACCAAATGATTTCAGCTGAAAAAGTGATAAATACAAAAAATGTATAACTCATCAAGATCTATAACTTTTATTTTGGTTATTTCTTCATCTGACAAAGTGATAGTAAACATTGTTAACAAATCAACGTGTCTCTCATATAGTTTATGAAACTATGAGTGATATGTGAATTTGTGAACAATGTTTACTAAAACTTTGTCAAATGAAGAAGTGACCAAAATAAAAGTTATAGATAGTGATGAGTTCAACAACTTTTATGTTCACGACTTTTGTAGTTGAAATCATTTAAGGTTTCAAAATCTTGGTTGAAGTTGCCATTTATTGAAATTCAAAATTTGAACTATTCAAATTTTGTCAAATGAAAAGATGATCAAAATAAAAATTGTAGATAGTGATATGTTCAACAACTTTTATATCCATCACCTTTACAACTGAAATCATTTAGTGGTTGAAAATCAGGTTTGAAGTTGTTATTTTTGGAAATTCAAAATTTAAATTATCCAAAATTAGTGACAAAGATAGATGACCAGACTAAAATGATAGAGCATAATTTTAGAAAATTTTAGGGAAAAAACCATCACATTTGGAGTTAGTATGAGGAAGAAAAACTAGTTACAGGTTTCAGCCACAGATTAAAAAGAGAAATCACACTTGTTCATCATTGATCATCTTGAACAGTTGTGATTTTTCTTTTTAATTTTTGGTTAAAATTTGTAACTAGCCTTTCTTCCTCATACTAACTCCAAATGTGATGTTTTTTTTCTAAAATTTTCTAAAATCATGCCCTATCAAGTTACTGTGTTGATTTGGTCATTCTTTTCGTTTGACAAAGTTTGAGCAATTCAAAATTTCAAATTTAAGAAAATGACAAGTTCTAACAAGATTTTGAAATACCAAATGATTTCAGCTGAAAAAGTGATGAATACCAAAGATGTATAACTCATCAAGATCTACAACTTTTATTTTTGTTATTTCTTCATCTGACAAAATGATAGTAAACATTGTTCATAAATCAACATGTCTCTCATATAGTTCATGAAACTATGAGTGATATGTGAATTTGTAAATAATGTTTACTAACACTTTATCAAATGAAAAAGTGACCAAAATAAAAGTTATAGATAGTGATGAGTTCAACAACTTTTATGTTCACGACTTTTGTAGTTGAAATCATTTAAGGTTTCAAAATCTTGTTTCAAGTTGCCATTTATTGAAATTCAAAATTTGAATTGTTCAAATTTTGTCAAATGAAAAGATGACCAAAATAAAAGTTGTAGATAGTGATGTATTCATCACTTTTGTGTTTGAGAACTTTTATCAAAATTTTTGTTTGAGAACTTTTTTCAAGAGCGTGTCACTGTGACATGTGTTTCATTAATAAATACAGGTCTTGTGTTTGAGAACTTGCGTACTATCTAGTATAGGTCAACTTCCTTCCTTACTGGTTCCTTGGTGATGATTCACCAATCCAAATCAATCCCTGAAAAGCATGTGTGTGTGTGTATATATATATATATATATGAACAACTATATATGTATGTACTCCTACGTAGGTAGGCATATAGTAGGTTACAACTATATATGTATGTACTCCTAATGCAGATGATGCAGCGTGTCTAGAAAATGGAATGGAAAGAATAGAAAATGTTCATATATTCTCCTGTTCAACCTACGTTGCACCGCGGCAGGAGACAGTGGCCACATCGCCCTAAAATAATACAACGAGCCACGTCGCCCAGAATCCTTTCCGTGGTCACCGTTCGTCCACGTCGCCAAGAAATCCCCCTCCACAAAAATATCTCCCACCTCTCCCCCTACTCATCGCAAAACAAAAAAAAAACTCTCCCATCCGCTCCCTCTCTCGCTCTCTCACGAGGCGCGCTGGCCGAGCCTCCCGCGACCCTCGCCCCCACCGGTCCCGCTCCCGCTGCCTCCGCCCCCGTCGTCCCTTCTTCTCCCTCTCTCCCGACGTGGCGGCGTGCTGGTCCCCTCGTTCGTCTCTGCTTTCACCTTCCCCTCTCTCTCGCGATGGCGCGGCGCACCGGCCGGCGAACGGCGCGGGCGGGACGGCGGCGCACGGGCGCCAGTGAGCCCCCGCAGGTGGTCGTTGCCACGACTGCCACCCCCGACACGGCTTCCTCCCATCGGTCCGCGTGCGCTCTTGGGCTCGACGAAACATCAAAACCCTAGGTGCCTGTGTTCGACGCCTCCGTCTACGCGCGCGTGGCCTCTTCCTCAGCGGATCGGCTTGGTGGCCAGATCTGGAGGTACCTCACCCTCTTTTTCTCTGTCTCATGACTCGTCACCCAGATCCGTCCTCCGTCTCATGGTCCTCACCCAGATCCTCCCTCCCTCCATCTTCCCCTTTGCGCAGTGCAGGACAGCTAAGGCTGAGGCATCGACCAACCAGGGAGGCAACAGTAAACAAGCAAGCTACAACGGCAAGCACCAAGTACCTCAAATTTTAAATGCAGGAAGTAAGTATCGATGAATAACTATGGTATTATTCTGATTTTTAGAAGACAACCATGGTCTAAATGGTTTTTCTTCTGGAAATATATTTTCCATATTTAATTAGCTATGTATGTTTATACCTCTTATAGCTTAGCAAAATAGTATAGTGGTGGTGCATGCTATATTTATCCCAAATATTTCCAATATGTACCATCCCGACCTCCGTAAATATATTAGGTTCTCTGTCTTTTGGATTGGGACAGACAGAGTACTTGAGAGCCTTGTCATATGTGGTTCTAAGTCTACCACCATGTATGAACTTTTATTTAGCCTTGCCAACTGTTGTGGGCTCTCACTAATGAATATTTTTTTCATATATATAGCTGTTGTCATATGTATGAACTTCTATTTTAGCTGTATGTTTCTTTTTTTAGTAAAACAATGTCTAGCTTCTTAAGCAGCATAAATCATCTTAGCTAACATTTAACTGCATCTTCTCAATGTAGGCTATTCGAGTTGTAACTGGTCCCCTAGGGTGCCTTCTAATAGTAAAGGTACTCTCACTGTGATATCAGCTTTAAAATGTCAAATCATGAGATAAGAGGGATCTTTTAGTACACTTGAGGATTGTGCAATATGAGTATCTGATGCTTTGGGACCGTGCATTGTTTATTTATTACCACATCAATAACTACCATTTCCTCCACCTATCGTCCTGTGTTCATGCATGAATGGATAGAGAGGAGGGATAACATTTGCTTTTCTGAAATTTGCTTGGGACATATCAATTTTAGTTCAATAAGAAGTCTGTGGTACATCTGTATTTGCTTTGGAAGGGGCCAAACTGTGGGTTGTTTTGGATAAATATGTATGCTTGATGTAGGGATACTGGTACTTTTCTCCATTATTTTTAAACTGCAGTGCTCCATTTTGTTCAATTTTATAAGTGTAAACTGTGAAGCATTGCACTGCTCTCATCTTACTAAGCTTCATTTCTTCTTACCTTCAATTGCCAAACATTTGCTGAACTGTGTGTAGTGTCGATTAATTATTTAGAAAAGGCAAAAGCTATAGTTTGTCTCAGCTTTGAGGTTCTCCTTTCTGTTCCAGACATATCCTTTTTCCCGTTTACCAAAAAAGCAGCATGTTTTTATTAAGACAAGCCTGGATTACAGGAGAGGTAAGGATGACAATGGGGGTTGAATGCGTATTACAAGGAATGAGGACAAATCCTCTCCTGGGATGGTTTTCCTTAGTGGAACATTATACGACTTTATCTGTCTCACACTCTCAGTAAATGCACTTTGTAAAATAGGGACTTTCTATGGCAGTATGGCTAACTTGGCTGCTATTAATTATTCATTTGGTGGCCTTGCATCCTTGCAGGAAACGCAGTATCTTCCTATCACAAGGGGTTGCAGTGCTGTTCTCCTAGTGAATGGGTAATACAAATCTGAACATTTCTCGCCACTGTATAAATTGAATAATATTTGCGGAATCAGTAGCACGAGGTTAATTGTATCTTGTATGTGTTCCCTATCTTTTCTTCATCTTTCATGATGAGCAAGTTCGCATTTTCAATCTTGGTTAGTTGGTTTTGGTGATCTCATTGCTCATTCTTTTTATGGGTTACTGTGAAAGTTGTTTCCTGTAAACTTATCCCGGATATACAACACTAGACTTGCAGTGAAAAAATTATCATACATGGGAAAGCAACAACAATTTAAAAATTATGAGTATGTTTCAGTTGGAGACTTCTACCTCCCCTCGTCATACATCAAAGGGATCTGGTTAGAAGGTTGCATATTAATGTCACTTGTACCCAGGTCATCGTCTTTTATGGATAATTTCTTTGTTTGCTGATGGTGGCCGGGGTAGGGGGCATCCATTTTGAATTCCTGAAAGATTACTTATTACCATCTCTATAGCACTTCATTACGTGGCTCGGATAGGCCAGAGACTTGGAATAGCTGGAAGGGCTCACATGATTGAGTCAGACATAGCATTAGAAATATTTTTTCTTTTTTCAAATTTAACTTTGGCATGCCTACTACATTAATTACTTCTGCTTATTAGTTGTTACAAAATGTATTTAACGCTATATATGAGAGGATTGAGAGCTTATGGCAGCGTGGTTATAATATTGTCTATCCATATAAATCGTACTTAGATTAAAATTCACTTTTTTCTGATGATCTCTTTGAAAGTGTACATTACTTATTTACTTTATAACTGTAGCTATTTCCTTTCTCCCCACTTTGTTCTGAATTGAGTATAGTTTGTAACTTTGTTCTTTAACCCCATCTCTAATGTGCAGATTAGGAGCTACTCCTATCATGGAACTTATGATCGCAGCGAGAAAAGCAGTTCCTGAGTTGCAATTGGTGTATGACATTGATGTTGTGTACACTGGCACACTTATGATATTATACGACTTTATCTGTCTCACACTCTTAGGAACTGCATGTTGCTATTGCAGTAGCGTTTAACTAGTTTATTCATGGTCTTCGCTTCTGGGTCACTTCTGGTGTTGCTACGTGAACATACTTGTAATGTTCACTTAGGTAGAAATCCTCAGGACCAACACCTTGTGCTTGTGGTCAGATTTGAATTATATATGCATATATATATATATATATTTTCGGTCGAATTTGAATTATAAATTTAAATTTTTTTAGCGGAAAAATGTACTGTAGGGGCTGTTCTAAACTGAACCGCCCCTACAAACAGGTATTGTGGGGGCGGCTGGTACTACAGCCGTCCCTACAAATCTATTTTGTAGAGGACCAGCCACCCCTACAAATCGATTTGTAGGGGCGGCTGATAACACCAGCCGCCTCTACAAATCTATTTGTAAGCTTGGTCTGGGAGCCGCCCCTACAAATACATGATTTATAGAGACGGTTTGATAAAGACGGCTGGCCAAACCGCTCCTACAAATGGTCTTGAGCCACACCTATAAATCCTGTGTGACGTAGTGTCATCACCTGCTCCCGCCGCAAGCATCATGACTTGTTTCCTGTGGTGGGTGATTCCATACACGTGTACGTGCATGAATCCTCGGCGTAGGCATTGGCATCTGATACAGGACGTGTTGTCGCTACAACAAAGGTTTAGTCGAAGTAGAGCAAGGGCAACAAGCTGCCACGGCTGGAGGCCACGGCTTTGCCGAGTGTTTTTACACTCGGCAAAGAGCCCTTTGCACTTAGCAAAGGCTTTGCCGAGTGTAGCACTCAGCAAAGTCCGCTCGGCAAAATTTTTCTCGACAAAGGGTTTTTGCTGAGTGCTTTTTATCGGGGCACTCGGCAAAATAAAAAAATTTTGCCGAGTGCTTGGGGAGGCACTCGGCAAAATATTTTCGGCCATTGCGGCGCCGGCCGTTAACGGTTATTTTGCCGAGTGCCCGACCCAGCACTCGTCAATTTTTTTTTAAAATTACTTTGCCGAGTGCCCTAGCCCAGGCACTCGGCAAAGTTTTTTTTTTAAAAAAAAGTACTTTGCCGAGTGCCCCTGCCCAGGCACTCGGCAAAGTTTTTTTTATTTTTTTTTTAAAAATTACTTTGCCGAGTGCCCCTGCCCAGGCACTCGGCAAAGTTTTTTTTTATTTTTTTTAAATAATTTCTTTGCCGAGTGCCCCTGTTTAGGCACTCGGCAAAGAATTTCTAATTTTTTTTAAAAAAAAATACTTTGTCGAGTGACTGGGCAGGGGCACTCGGCAAAGTACTTTTTTTAAAAAATAAAAAAAAAAACTTTCAGGGCCTAAAACTGCCAGCAGGGATGTTCCAACAAAACAGCAAGTTTCTAGGATTTCTATATACTCGTTTCTTCTTTTCTATTATTTTTGTTTCAAATTTATAATAAAAAAATGCTGTGTAATGGAAACGATCTTGTCTACCTGCGATGTACCTACTATCAAGCGGAAAACCAGAGTACTAGGAAAAAAGTGCCCATTTTCAAATAAATTGCTAACGGACTAAAAAAGAGTAGATTAATAAAAGAAGCAATGCATTTGGTGAAATTGTAAGAAGTTGTAAATGTAGTTTGCGCTCTAAAAATATGGCATGCCAAATACACAGTGTTGGCATGCACTCTGGCATAACCACTAGGGAAAATCTCTGACATTATCTTCATTTCACCAAACTTCATCAGTTCATATAAATATACTAGTAAATCAATATCACATGCAAAAGAAAAACTATTGAATGCACATGAGTCATGGGAAGAGCACACGCGTAATCTTTTGTTTTGCTTATAAAAAGAAAAGTATACATCATGATAGCTATAAAAAAAATTATTGTTATCAGCGAGCAACAGAACACATCCGCTATGCACATCTTGTACTACTTGGCTAGAAGTAAAGATGTGAAAAGGCCAACCTGATTGTTTTGTTTTTCCAGAGGCAAGTATGGCATGCCATGGGAGATGTCTGAAGTGATCAAAATCCCCTTTATTGTGCTACTAACACCCAGCTCAAATAGAGACTTCACTGCCACAAGTGAAGTACAGGCTAGCTTAGCAAGAAGCCCAATCAGATTCTGCAACCACGAGACACAATAGTCAGCTGCCTCAACACATATCGAGCACACGCAACAAATTGTTGTAGAGAAAACATACACTGCGTGTCGATGGGCTAAGGGCCATGAGTCCACCAGTGTGGATCAAAGGTAGGACCTTCTCTATAACACCCTGGTGACAGAGCTGGTCCACAAGATCAACTGAAGTGCTAAAGGAGTCCACGATGCTTATCAAGCAAGCTGCAACCTTCTCCACTATCTGGAAATTGACATCACTTAGAAACAAAAGCAGAGCACTCTTTACATGCCAAAATGATCTCAATTATATGGGGGAACAACAGTACCATTTTGTCCTCAGATTGCAGAAGATTACAGAGAGTTGGGACCGAATCCAGAACAAACTGGGAGCAATCTGCCGGGACCTTCTTGCAGGCATTTGCGACAGCTGACACTGCAACCCTCTGAACCATGGAAGTGGGCATCAAATTAGCAAATGTACTCAATTCTCAGTTTCAGAGGTGATTTCTTTAAGATTCTAACCTTAATGCTTGCAGCGAAGAAGTCAATGTATGCCAGGATTGCCAGCACAGCGTTGATCATGCCCGCCTGCAAGCACTGGGTAGGCTGCCGCCGTGATATCTTCTCAAAAGCTTGCAAGCACTGCATACGCAACAGAATGGTCGGATAAAACGCATCAGGGTAAATGTGATCATCCGATCAGGCCGTGAGAGCTTTTGGGTTACCTGCTCAGCTACATCGAGGTACTCGATGGCTAGCAGCCGGGAGCAGAGCACGGGGAGGAGGCCGTGGCGGACAACGGCGTCCCCGGCGCGCGGCATGGCGTCGCAGAGGTACGTGATGGCGCGCACGGACAGCAGAATCACGTCCGGGGTAGCCCCCGTGCCATCGCCGCCGCCGCCGGCCCGCCGCACCAGCGCCCGCGCGGCTGCCTCCGTGGGGAAGTACCCGCCGGCGTCCTCCGCGCAGAACGACAGCGCCTCACAGAGCTCCATGAGCGCCGCCACCACCGCGACGGGTGACGGGGGTGGGCGCGGCCGGCGCGGCCGGCGACGGGCGCGGTAGCGGGCGAGGCCGGCGGAGGGCGCGGGCGCACGCGGGCGCGAGGGCGGGGCTGGCACTCGGCAAAATAAGTTTGCCGAGTGCCTGGAGCTGGCACTCGACAAAATAAGTTTTTAAAAATAATTTTTTTTTTGTCGAGTGCCAGCCGTTAGGCACTCGGCAAAATCTGACGGCAGGTGGCCGCCGTCACGGGCCAGCCACCTTTTGCCGAGTGGGATCTTTGCCGAGTGCAGCGGCACTCGGCAAAGCCCAGTTTTGCCGAGAGCCAGGCTTTACCGAGTGTCTGGCACTCGGCAAAGCCACCTTTGCCGAGTGCTTTATTTTGCCGAGTGCGGCACTCGGCAAAATATTGCTTTGCCGAGTGCGGCACTCGGCAAAATATTGCTTTGCCGAGTGCCCCGATAAAAAGCACTCGGCAAAGTCTCAGGCACTCGACAAAGTCCAGTTTTCGAGTGGTGTGCCTCTTCTTCCAGTCATAGCTCTTCTACGTACTATTGAGAAGAAATACAAGTTGTCGTTGCACCAATGCACGTTGGGACCTACTTGCTGTGGATGATGGCCAGATTCATCTTTTTGAATCTTGATATATGTACGTGGAGTATCTCTATATCTAGGCCATGGTGGGGTTCATCCAAATCTTCATGGTTAAGGAGCTGTTCAACCTGCACAGGAAGGCCAATGAGGACGGGCAGCTCTACTATCGTCCAGGATGCTTAACTGATTAGGTAGCGCTAGGATATATGATGATTGATTCATCACATGAACCGGCATTTATATTTAATAACATGCATTGTGTCATGCATTTTTTTTTTTACCTATATATGGCCGCTTTCTTAGTCGGCAGCTTGTTAAATGTGGTGACTTCATACAAACTGGTGAGCGGTCTCCTAGAGTACAAGGTGTTTATTTGCTACTTCCGCTACATAGCAGATAATATCATCATTTTCTATTTATTCCCAAATAATGATCGTTTTGTTTTTACTACTTATTTGGATAGTCAGGCATATTCCTTTAACAGCTGTGTAGAACCATAGGCCAAAAAATAGTGCATTCAAATCCTGAAATAAGACTAATAATTAGTATTTAGAAGACATGCACACTTGTGGCGCGTTTCTATTTACGGTGGAATTCTATGTGCAACTAATTGTTCAAGATTACAAAATGATTATTTACTATGTCCTTCAAAATATTGATGATGTCAACAAGACTATGGATGAAATTGACAATAAATAGACCGAAAATATGGAACTGATTCAGGATGCTTTATCAGCTCCTCTTGGATTGTACTGTTTTTTAGGAGGTAAAGAATCCGGTTGTCCATAATATTAGCTCCTGTTGGATTTGCTTGGTTATATGGATTTTATAATTGATGGTGTCTTGATGCTTCCTTATCCTTCTGCCTCTTTTTTCTGTAGGTCGCCACATGCCACCAGATTCATCCATGTAGCGGATAGTTACTAATGTTGTGTTTGTTTTGGATATAGATTTGTGAAGGGTGTTAGGAATTTTTAGTAGCGCCGATTACTCAGCAGGTATGTCACTTTATTCATGTGATGAAGTCTAGAATACACGCAGCTGATTTGATATGGTAGATTGTATTAATGGACTATTTGTAGCCTTTAATAGCTCCATTAGTTCTTTGAAATTTGTCTGCTTAGCACAAATATCTATCACAAAGAACATTATATTATCAGTCAATTAAATAATTAGCTGGTCAAATGGAATATGAAATTGCCTCTTTGAATAGGTCATGCTTGAGCTCTTGTGTTTATTTTTTTTTGGCACATGGACACAAGTTAAATCTGAAACATGTGTGAAAGAATTTAATGCAGGTAATGTTGCATCAATATTTCTTTTGTGTATCAAATGTCTTGCGTTTATTATGCTAGCACAAAGTCCTACCAAGACTGATAGTACACCAAGGTAAACATGGAAGATATATTCAGGTTAGGGCCACAAAGCTATATTCAGAACCATTATTTATTATGGTGGAAGATCTAAGTATTTCCTGAAATTCTGTAGCCAACTCATGATCAAGTGGGTTATGCAGGTGGCTACTTAAGCCTTGTCTAATTGATAATTCAATCGTTTGTTTTTTTTTTCCAACTATGAGGTAAATAACGGTTCTTGTAAAAAGAATGTCATAATTTACTGTCTAAATTCTTGTCATCCATTACATGAATTGAGCAGCCAACTTCTGTTGCAATACTATACACAATTCATTTCTATTTGAATTCTAGGAATATCTGCTACAGACTTTTTATATCTTTCCTACTTTACATGAATAGAGATTTTTGGTGAAAAAACACCCTCCAACAGCCTCTTCAATTGGATATCTAAAAATAGATATCATCTGTTTCAGATTTCTCACTAGACAAAGATGGAGAGTGAGGATGGCTCTCTAGACTGCGCACAAGATATAGAAAAGCTGTTGGAGAGTATAAAGATATAGAAAATGATTTTTACTCAAATGACTCTCTAAATGATGATTAGAGCGTAGATTTTATAGAGGCTCTTGGAGATGCTCTAATCATCTATTACATGAATTCTCTAAATGTGCATTATTATTTCACAAAAATTTTCACTATATTTTCTTGATTTTTAATAGACACGATATGTGCCGCACGTGCATGGCCACTAGTACCAAACAAAGGATTTGCTAAATTTCAAGTGCTTGAATTCTAGTTTTCTTCCGGGGACGGTTATTGCATATATTTTATACTAAAATTACAGTTTTAGTTCGTTGCAATTTCTGTAGACACAATCTGCAATTTTGGTTTCGAGAATAAAAAACCCGTTAGACAAAACCACAAAGATGACATAATCTAATATGTATTGGTACAAAAGTAATTTAATAATTTACAATTATTTCTATAAGACGGACAGGGACAAAAAAATTGATATGTTATGACACAAAGACAAATAACAAATCACAAAAGTGGCAATTTACTTGTACTTGTTGGTAGTACAAGGGTGTTGCCTAAAATCATCTTAAAATTCAGGTACTTGAAATATAAGAAAAATGCCAAACAAAAGCTACCAAAAGTTGAACAAAAATATTTACCATAGATTTGATAAGCCAAATATAAGAGATGAATAATTTTTGGTAGCAAACAAAGTGGAAACCTAAAAACTTGTCTTAGACCATTTTTTGCAACCAAATTTGGGCCATCAACCGTTCAAGCGCCAAGCCTCAAAACCTGATAAGGGCACTAGTAGCATTGGGGTGGACAGACTGAAATGATATACAGCCTATTCATTTGGTCGTATTTGGCTTATAAGCCATGGCTTATCAGCCAACGAACAGTATTTTTTTCTCACACCAAACCAGCCAACAGTACTTTCAGCCATGCCTTATAAGCTAAACCAGCCCAAACGAACAGGGCGATAGAACCTAACCCACGTAAGATTGTAAGGGGTGTTTCCATGATCCTTCACTCTTTCTCATATCCATCTCTACCTCTACCACTTATAATGAACCAGCAGTGAACTTCTTTACAGCGACCCCAGAACCTGTCCCCCGGCCGCATTCAAGACCTCTACGAGGTTGTGGGAGGCGCGGCTGCGATCCCGGGCGGGATCTGTAACAACCCAAAAATCCACACACACCAAAAATACCAACTACAAAATTTTTGTTAGAACTTCCATGTAATGATGAGTGTCATGTATAGAAAACCAACCTAAGAAATGCATTAGGCCTAACCCCAACTCAAGTTAACACATAAGCATGGCATGTCATTAGTTAATTGTGTTTATTTAAATTCTAACAAATAAAGTATTGCATACATTGTTAATTCAAAATGTGATTTGGATTTCCATTTGAGTTATGATATGCTTAACAACTCCAATAAGATAATAAACCATGAAATAATTAAAATTCAAACCAAGGAATAAAGGTTTAAAGAGAAAAACTAATTCTACATTTGTATAACGAAAACCACACCTAGTTTTGTTATACAAAATAGCTAAATAAATTCCTAATATTTATATAAGTATGTTGTGGGCCTCATATCAAAACTCCAATGAATTTGGTGCACCAATTTGGAATCCAAATTTAAAAATCAAAATTGAATTCAAATAAAGGAGAAGGAAAATAAAACAGAAAAAGAAAAAGGGAAGAAGAAGGCCTCGCAGGCTCGGCCTGCTCGGCCCGCGCCAGCCAGCCAGCCCAACCCCCCTTTTTTCCCGTCTTCCCAGCACACGCGCCCGGCCCACTAGCCGGCCCAGCACGCCCGCGCGCCCTCCGCTCGCCTGCTGCCGCTGCCACACAGGCCCCGCATGTCAGCCCTCCTGTTCATCTTCTCCACGCCACGCCCCCGACCGCTCACGCCGATTCCCCTCTCCGACCGAGCCCCGACAGCACTGGCAGGGGCGGGCCAGGGGGTCACGCCCGGGGCATGCCCCTGTCTCCTTGGCGCCGCGCCCACGCAACCTCGCACCACCGTAGGATGCCTCGCCCGTCTCTCCACCGATCGATCACCGTCCGCCATGGAAGCTTGGTGCTCGGCTATAAAAGCCCAGCCTCGGTTGCCCTAGCGCCCCGAGCTCCCAACGCCCCGCCGCCACCTTGTGGCTACCCTCTGCACACCCGAGCCAAGAGAGAGAGCCAAGAGAGGAAGAAGGAAGGGAGCGGGAGAAAGAAGAAGGAGCCGCCGACGGAGCACCTCCGAAGCCACCGAAGCAAGGACGACGCCACAACGCCGCACGGCACTACACGACATCCGGAGCTACATGGCCACAACCCGCCACTGCACCGCTATCCATTCGACTCCAACACCAATGGTGAGCCCCGGTTCTTCCTCTACTCGCCGCCGGACCTTGCTATTCGGCCATGGCGCTCCACACCGGGAGCGTGTAGGCCAAGGCCGTCTCCGGCCGCTGGAAACACACGCACCCACGCAGACACCCGCGACCACACCGTGACCACCCCACCGGAGCCCCTGTAGCGCACCCGCGTGCCTCACCGTCGTCTTCATGATCGCCGTGGCCGCCGGGATGTCCCTACCGGGCCACCTGGGAACCCATAGCCTCGTCTTGAGCCCTAGACGCCTTCGTCGTGCACCCACGGAACCGCAGAAGCCCTCATCTGCCTAGCTTAGCCACTAGAGAACCTGCGTACGCGACCTCGCCATCGGCGAGCACTGTCGAGCCACCAGCCGCCGTGGCCAACGCCCTAGAAGGCCCCGATCACCACTTAGACCCTAGAATCATGATCGCCGTGGCTCGGGGAAGCCTTTCCCCTCCCCAATTGGACATTAGCACTGCCACGGAGGCTCACAGTGAGCTCGCCGCCGGCAGGAGCATCGCCGCGGGAGAAACAGGGGAACACCCCCCTCGCCGGCCACCTGCGAGTGCACCCGGTGCACAAGGACCGCGCCTGAGAGAAGGAGGGTGGACTCGGTCCACCGTAGACCTGTCTACGGTCCATGGACCAGCACCTCCTGGTCCACCGTCAGCCACACCCACGCCCGCGAGCTGCGGACAAAGCCCAATAGAGGCCCACGGCCGTGACGTGGCAACGCCACAGCTTGCCACGTGCCCGGCCCGGCCCGGCCCAACCCGAAGCCCGCCGGAGCCCATTTGAGACCCAGTCCGTGTTGACCGTTGACCTGGCCCCACATGTCAGTGGCACAGACGCACTGGACCCACACGTCAGATGCTGACGTCATGCTGACATCAGCTGGACCCCACCTGTTAGCTCGAAACCGAGACGATGACGTCATGCTAACGTCAGCATGCCATGTGGACCAGTCACAGCGTGACACGTGTCAGCCCAGGATTAATTCAACCTTTTTCCATTTTCAGAAATAGATTTAATCTTCGGAAATTTTATAACTAATTCATACGACCTCGAAAAAATACGAAACCAGGACCAAAATTCATCTAAAATCGAGCTCTACGCAAAGAACCCATGTTTGAGTGCATTTGGCTCTTTTGAATTTTCATTGCATCTTTGTGCTATTCTATAGACGTCGCTAACGCGACTATAACGCGATCGTTTGTAGACTCGGAGGAGAACTGGACGGACGAGGATCGTGAGTACCGTGAGGAGTACGGAGACGACTACACTGAAGGTGCCACATCCCACCCAATCTCGTAGCACCTATTACGCATGGCTAAAATAGAAATGCTAGTGCTTTACTTCATTGTTATAATCACACTATGATAGGACTTGCATGGTAGTATGCTTTCTTGATGGCCTTTGCCTTGATGCAACCTTACCCCTGCTCACCCTGCTGTTAGGCTAGTCACACGCTTGCTACTATATTTCATTGCTTATTACTTCTACTACGCTTGCACTACATGGGGCGTGGTGGAGAACTGGTGTTATCTGGACTATGGGGAGAGTGCTGCTTGTGTGACTTGGGTGCGTGGAGGGTGAGGGTTGTATCGACCAAGTTGGAATATACGACGAGCCTGGGGCAAGTCTTGCCGTGGGGTGCTACCTGGGCACCCCTGGAAATGGATACCTGTGGTGGGTAAATGGTATATGAGGTGACCCTGGGTGTGAACCTATGATGGGAGGAGCCCGGGATGGAGGTGCTGTGGTGGCACGGTAAATGGAAACCCTGATGAAGACATTCTGGCTTGGTCATCCCTAAGGACTTACTAGTACTCAGATTCACCGGGAAGCCTTACGTACCACTCGCCCTATATGGTGCGGGACGGCCAGACTACTTGGTAGGATATTGCCACTACTGCTAGGTTGATAGCGGACAGTGTGAGGGAGGTACGGGGTGCGGAGGATTCCCCCCACACCCTTTCGAAACTTCATGGAGACCTTGGGGACCCGGTTCTTGACTCATAGTTTCAGCAACCCCAGACCGGACTTGGGGTGTACCAGGGCTGAATGGTAGAGTGGCATTATTCTAGGCTAGCAAGCGGTCAGAATCAGCCCAGTTGACGACGGTCAGCGAGGAAGGCGGATCTTGTGGTTATGTAAAACCTCTGCAGAGTGTATGGTTGATCGATCGATACATATGCCGACTTGTCGGCTATGGACCTTTCCTGGGTTTTGCTTAAGCTAGATAGTGAGATGAGTCCTTTTCTCCCCCTGGGAGTGAGTGTTCGGACATAGCCAGGGGCTACGGGCCTTGAGACAGTGCCGAGAGGGAGTTGGCCTGTCGACTGAGCGATGGTATGGGTGTGGTATGGAGATGGTGTGGAGATGGTGGTATATCGATCCTAGGATCGAAACCTGGCTCTGGAATGGGAATGGGGTGGAATGTGTGTGGGAATGGTGTTAAAACTTGACAATACTATTATATATACTTGATAGGTTAAATGCATAGGAAACCCCAGCCTTATAGGTTCCTTTTGACTATAACCAACTTGCATCCAATTTCCACAAAGCAATGCTCATAGGGTTGGGAGTGGCCAGTACAAATCGTACTGATAAATTTTGGCACACAGGTTCTACTGAGGAGTATAGCTCCGAGGAGTTTGACGGTTGAGAGATTCGTTCCTACGCTCAAGTTTGGTGATCTTATCTTCAAGCTGTTCTGAATGAATGCTACTTTTGATTCCGCCAATGCGGCGATGTAATAATTTATGTAATTCTGCACTATTTGTACTCTGATATTATTGTTGTATGGATGTGATATGCGACTGGAATTTGGGTAATATGATCTACAATGGTCTTATTACACTTCGACGTTGTGGATTTCCCTTCACGGAAATTGGGGTCGCTTCAGTTGGTATCAGAGCCATACTTGGCCATAGGACGAAACCCTTAGAAATGGACGATAGAATAGGACGTGAACAGCCCTTCTTTCGGTTATATACCGACCCTGCATTTACTTTTATGCAAGGCTTATCTATTATTGACCTGCTAACACTTGATTCCTTGAAACATGCAGATGGCAACAAACGTCGACTGGCCGCCTCTAGGACCACTACCTCTAGACCACGCCAAGCTTACCTTCGACCTACGTGAGCTCGGGGGTTTTGCACAGACCCTTTGCCGAGTTCTCGTCACGTTAGGTGTCCCCGATGAGCTTGTCAAGGTCACCTGCACCGAGAAGCCAGCTCAGGAAGGAGGAATCGAAGGACCGGTTGTCACCTCAGTCGAGTTCCCAGCTAGCACTACCTTACCTTCTGTCCCAGCATTCACCGAGTTGACTATAGAGGACACAGTCGAGGAGGGACTGCAGGCTATCTCACACAAGGCACTTCGTAGAGTGATGAGGGACCACTACGAGCACCTGAAGACGACAGAGTTTCATCTACTACCCTAGGCCCTCGACCTCAGCCTTACCCCTAGTGAGCAGAGCTTCATAGCCGGCAGAGTTATCCTTGCCGAGGAGGACAGATGTCTTCGTGTCTCAGCTATCCACCTACTGGAGCAGGACAGGTACGTGACCCAGCTGGAGCAGAGGAGACGTCAGGACCGGGCTCTTCTGTGGGAGTGCCAGGAGTGAGACTCGCAGGGAGCACATGAGCGAGCTAGTCTGCTCGAGTCAGTTGCCAAGCTACAGGATGCGTTCAACCATCGTGAAGAAGTCCACAGAGCCGAGGTCGCTGACTTACAGGACAAAGTAGCCGACCTAGGCAACAGAAACTGCTACCTCGACAGCAAGGTTTTTGAGTTGCAGAGAGAGTTGGATGACAAGAAGGCCGAGTTCCACCGCAGAGGAGACAGAGAGAGGTCCAAGGGGATTGATATGCTGAAAATCCAATCTCGGAACAAGACCATGACCCAGGAGTTAGAGGAGTTCAGGAAGAAGGCCATTCGCAACCAGGGTCACCTGATCGAGGCACTCAGGCAGAACGAGTACCTACAGGACAAGTGTGAGAGGACTTGGCAGGCTTGGCAGAAGTCTGACAAGAAGCGCCTCAGGGAGATGAAGGGTATGTGGATCAGCTACCCAAGGAGATTCGCAGCAAGACAAAGCCGAGGATAGAGGAGTTTGAGTTAGCCCCGACTCGCCTCAACCTAGACGCCTGCCCTACCCTACCTGGAGCCAAGCCTACTGAGGAGCTCGCCGAGGCCTTGAAGTACGTGTCCCGACTTCACAAGTCTGATGAGGAGATCGAGATCGAGAACAGTCATATTCCAGCTGCGGTGTACGAGTTAGAGTAGATGACCCTGCGTGGTCATGAGTTATGTCAGTAGCTTCCATCAGTTGTACCCCATGATGTACCCCTTATGAGATGTATTATGAGACACTATGCGTAGTACGATTCTCGCACGTCTTCAAGTGTAGCTACTGGAGATGATGCTATGTAATAAAACCCATGTAATGAATGTTTTGGATTTTATTGCATCTTATGGATCTTATTGCTTCTTTGTAATGAGTGTTGGATAGTATAAATGTTTTTCTTTAAATCGTCAAAATCATGTAATAATATTGAATTATAAGCACTTATGGCACAAGCACTAAAATTCCTATAATCCGTGTTGCAGATGCTGATCTGCTCGCCTAATGAACCGTGGACATGCGCCCATCCCCAAACCAGTTGAACCCAACAGGGGCCGTGGTGGCAACAACTGTGGCCATGGCCATGGCCGTGGATGTGGAGGGATACCCTTCAACCTGGAGAATACCCCGCCGCCTGCCGAGGAGAACATTCCACCACCACCACCACCGAACCTGGCAGAAGTGATGGCGCAGTAGACTCAGCTTCTTATAGCTCTTGTAGAAGGAGCAAATCATCACTAGGGAGGTCAGCAGAATGATTTCCAAAGGAACCTGGAAGGATTTATGAAGCTAAGGCCACCTACCTATGATGGCACCGACCCTGACCCACTTGTAGCTGATGACTGGCTCAAGGAGATGGAGAAGAAGCTTGACCTCACCACTTTCACCGATGATGAGTGTGTTGGAGCTGCCGCACACCAGCTCACAGGTGCAGCACGCGCCTGGTGGGACAGTTTCAGTGACTCCCATGAAGACCCTGCCAACATCTCGTGGGATGAGTTTGCCAAAGCATTCACTGAGTATCACATTCCCAAAGGTATCATGGAGGCCAAAGCCGAGGAATTCCGCAACATCAAGATCGGAAACGACAAGGTGACTGAGTACACTACTCGTTTCACCAACCTTCTGCGCTGTGCACCTTCCTATGTTGTGAACTCTGAGAAGGAGAAGCTGTACTATTACCGCAAGGGACTTAACCCGCACATCAAACTGAAGTTTGGCGGTATTGAGAGTAACATGTTGCGTGCTCTGGTGGATCGCTGCATCCAGATTGAAAAGGACCGTGCTGAAGCTGGAGAAGAGTACAGGGAGAGAAAGCGTAAGCCTAAGGAGTCTTTCCATGGCCGTGATCGCAAAAGGTTCCATAGAGATACACCATCTAGGGAACGCTCACACCACAACAGGGATGACAACCCTGGATCGAGTAGGGGAAGTGGAGGCTACACCGCCAAATACTCCCGCCCTGCTCAGGATCATTACACCCGAGACTGTTATGCTTAGGACCGCAACACTCAGGATCGTTTCAACTGTTCCCGCTCAGCGAATGAATGCCCAGCACAGAACTGCTCTGCACAAGGCACTAGAAACTAGAAGGCACCCGTGCCAACCTCTACAGGCGGTGCGCCTTTCACCAGCTTTGCTTGTGGCCAACCAGGTCACAAAGCCGCTGAATGTCCTCAGAACTCAGCTGCTCAGAAGTCTCAGTTCAAGGGATCTGCTACCCATGGACGTCTCAACCATCTGGACGCCGAGGAAGCACATGGTGCTCCTGACGTTGTGTACGGTATGTTTTTAGTTAATGGTAATAATGCATCAGTTCTATTTGATTCTGGAGCAACTTGTTCTTACATATCATCCAAGTTAGCACGAGAGCATGACCTGCCTGTAACCCCACGTGAAAAGCCTATCATCACCAGCTCACCTTTAGGAGACCTAAAATGAACCCACATCTATAAGGGAGTGAGTCTTACCATTGAGGGTCTTACCTTTAAAGCCGACCTAACCCTGTTACCTTCCACTAACCTAGATGTCATCTTACGCATGGATTGGTTAACCATTCACCGAGGTATCATATCATGTTCACTTAGATATGTCCAAGTGACCCACCCATCAGCCCAAGTCATTAGATGCGAACCCCAGTCCGGAAAGTCCACCTCTATCCTATGTGCCCTTAAAGCAAGTTTAGAATCACAAAAAGAGGAGAAGACAGTTCATGATATGCCTGTGGTCAGAGACTATCCCGATGTATTCCCTGAAGAATTACCGGGTATGCCACCAGACCGTGATGTAGAGTTCATCATTGATCTTTTGCCGGGAACAGGACCCATTGCCAAGAGACCCTATCGCATGTCAGTTGATGAACTGGCCGAGCTCAAGAAACAGCTTGATGAGCTCATCTCGAAGGGATATATTAGACCCAGTGCTTCACCCTAGGGATCCCCTGTTCTGTTTGTTAAGAAGAAGGATGGCTCAATGAGAATGTGCATTGATTACCGGAACTTGAACATAGTCACCATCAAGAACAAGTACCCCCTGCCAAGAATTGATGACTTGCTTGATCAGCTTAGAGGTGCCAAGTATTTCTCTAAGATTGATCTTAGATCTGGCTATCATCAGATGAAGATTCGAGAGAGTGACATCCCGAAGACAACTTTCGTGACTAGGTATGGGTAGTTTGAATTCACTGTGGTATCCTTTGGACTCACGAATGCTCCCGCATACTTCATGAACATGATGAATAAGGTTTTCATGAATGAACTGGATAAGTTCGTGGTAGTGTTCATTGATGACATCCTTGTCTATTCACACACCGCTGAAGAACACGAACATCATCTGAGAACGATGCTTGAGAAACTAGCCCAACATCAGCTTTACGCAAAGTTCAGCAAATGCGAATTTTGGCTACAGGAAGTTGCCTTCTTAGGCCATGTACTATCAGTTGAAGGTGTCGTAGTTGACCTAGCTAAGATTGAAGCTATGAAAGAATGGGATCAACCCCGTAATGTGACAGAAGTCAGAAGTTTCTTGGGATTGGCTGGATATTATCGCCGATTCATTGAGAACTTTTCCAAGATAGCCCGTCCAATGACCAACCTTCTGAAGAAGACTAAGGAGTTTGAATGGACGCCCGAGTGCGAACAAAGCTTCCAGGAATTGAAGCAGAAGCTTACCACCACTCATGTGCTAGCATTGCCTGATATCAGCAAAGATTTCATGGTCTATTGTGATTCATCCCGTCAAGGACTTGGTTGTGTACTGATGCAAGATGGGAGAGTGATAGCTTATGCTTCTCAACAGTTGAAAGAACACGAGAACCGTTACCCTACTCATGATCTTGAGTTAGCAGCAGTTGTGCATGCTTTGAAGATCTGGAGGCACTACTTGATAGGCAACAAGTGTGATATCTACACTGATCACAAGAGCTTGAAGTACTTTTTCACTCAAGAAGATCTGAATATGAGGCAACACCGATGGCTAGAGTTGATCAAGGACTATGACCTAGAAATTCACTATCATCCGGGAAAAGCTAATGTAGTCGCAGATGCCCTTAGCCGTAAGAGTTACTATCACACTTTGATCACTGAATCCGTACCACCTGAGCTCAAGGAAGAGATTGATGATTTCCAACTTGAGATACTACCGCATGGCTTATTGAATGAGCTCCACATACAGTATGATCTCACAAATCGCATCCGTCAAGCTCAGAAAAATTGTGAAGAGATCGAATATCTCCGTGGTCTGATGAAACTAGGTTACAAGACCAACCACCACGAAGATGAACAAGGAACCATCTGGTTCAAGGACAGAATTTGTGTTCCTTATGATCCAGCACTACGAGAGGAAATTCTGTCTGAAGCACATGATTCTAAGTACTGTATCCACCCTGGAGGTTCGAAGATGTATCAAGACTTGAAGAAACACTTTTGGTGGAAAGGCATGAAGACGGACATTGCAGAACATGTGGCACGATGTGATAACTATAATAGAGTCAAGGCTGAACATCAAAGGCCTACAGGATTGCTAAAGCCTCTTGACGTTCCCGAGTGGAAATGGGAGAGCATATCCATGGATTTCATAGTTGGATTGCCCCGTTCACAGAAAGGCAATGATTCCATCTGGGTGATTGTTGATCGTTTGACCAAGATTGCTCACTTTGTACCAGTGAAGACCAAGACCAATGCAGAAAAATTAGTAGATCTATATATTGAGCATATTCTCAGACTACATGGAGCCCCCTCTAGTATTGTATCTGATCGTGGTCCTCAGTTTGTGTCCTGATTTTGGGAAGCTCTGCACAAGTCCATTGGAACCAAACTTGATTTCAGTACCGCTTACCACCCACATACAGATGGACAGATAGAGCGAGTAAATCAGATCTTAGAAGACATGCTTCACGCTAGTGTACTAAATTATGGCTCTGATTGGGAGAAATGTTTACCCTATGCAGAGTTTTCTTACAACAACAGCTACCAAGCCAGTATCAAGATGTCACCATTTGAAGCTCTATATGGCAGACCTTGTAAGACACCTTTGATGTGGTCCCAACCGGGAGAAAGATCGTTCTTTGACTCCGCTCAAATTCAAGAGGCCGAAGAAGGAGTTGCTCAAGTAAGAGAGAACTTGAGAATTGCTCAAAGTCAATACAAGAGCTATGCTGACAAAAGGAGAAGAGAACTTGAGTTCAATGTGGGAGACTTCATTTATCTCAAGGTATCCCCGCTACGTGGAACTATCAGATTCCATGTGAAAGGCAAGCTTGCCCCCAGATTTGTTGGCCCATACAAGATTTGCAAGAGGATTGGAAAGCTCGCCTACAAACTTGAGCTACCCGAGGAATTGATGGGTGTACATCCCGTATTCCATGTCTCACAGCTACGCAAGTGTTTGAGAGTGGCCGATGAAGTAGTTCCAACTGATACACTTGACATTCAAGATACACTTGAGTATAAAGAACATCCTATCAGAATTCTGGGCAGAGATACCAAAGAGACCTGAAGCAAGACTATTCCTATGTGCAAGATCCAATGGAGCAATCATACAGAGAGAGAAGCAACATGGGAGAAAGAGTCTGACCTCTGGCTACGATATCCTTACCTCTTCGAAGAGTACGTTATACTTTAATCTCGGGGACGAGATTCTGTTAAGGGGGTAGGACTGTAACAACCCAAAAATCCACACACACCAAAAATACCAACTACAAAATTTTTGTTAGAACTTCCATATGATGATGAGTGTCATGTATAGAAAACCAACCTAAGAAATGCATTAGGCCTAACCCCAACCCAAGTTAACACATAAGCATGGCATGTCATTAGTTAATTGTGTTTATTTAAATTCTAACAAATAAAGTATTGCATACATTGTTAATTCAAAATGTGATTTGGATTTCCATTTGAGTTATGATATGCTTAACAACTCCAATAAGATAATAAACCATGAAATAATTAAAATTCAAACCAAGGAATAAAGGTTTAAAGAGAAAAACTAATTCTACATTTGTATAACGAAAACCACACCTAGTTTTGTTATACAAAATAGCTAAATAAATTCCTAGTATTTATATAAGTATGTTGTGGGCCTCATATCAAAACTCCAATGAATTTGGTGCACCAATTTGGAATCCAAATTTAAAAATCAAAATTGAATTCAAATAAAGAAGATGGAAAATAAAACAGAAAAAGAAAAAGGGAAGAAGAAGGCCTCGCAGGCTCGGCCTGCTCGGCCCGCGCCAGCCAGCCAGCCCAACCCCCCTTTTTCCCGTCTTCCCAGCACACGCGCCCGGCCCACCAGCCGGCCCAGCACGCCCGCGCGCCCTCCACTCGCCTGCTGCCGCTGCCACACAGGCCCCGCATGTCAGCCCTCATGTTCATCTTCTCCACGCCACGCCCCCGACCGCTCACGCCGATTCCCCTCTCCGACCGAGCCCCAACAGCACTGGCAGGGCGGGCCAGGGGGTCACACCCGGGGTATGCCCCTGTCTCCTTGGCACCGTGCCCACGCAACCTCGCACCACTGTAGGATGCCTCGCCCGTCTCTCCACCGATCGATCACCATCCGCCATGGAAGCTTGGTGCTCGGCTATAAAAGCCCGGCCTCGGTTGCCCTAGCACCCCGAGCTCCCAACGCCCCACCGCCACCTTGTGGCTACCCTCTGCACACCCGAGCCAAGAGAGAGAGAGACAAGAGAGGAAGAAGGAAGGGAGCGGGAGAAAGAAGAAGGAGCCGCCGACGGAGCACCTCCGAAGCCGCCGGAGCAAGGACGATGCCACAATGCCGCACGGCACTGCACGGCATCCGGAGCTACACGGCCACAACCCGCCACTGCACCGCTATCCATTCGACTCCAACACCAACGGTGAGCCCCGGTTCTTCCTCTGCTCGCCGCCGGACCTTGCTATTCGTCCATGGCGCTCCACACCAGGAGCGTGTAGGCCAAGGCCGTCTCCGGCTGCTGGAAACACACGCACCCACGCACACACCCACGACCACACCGTGACCACCCCACTAGAGCCCCGTAGCACACCCGCGTGCCTCGCCGTCGTCTTCATGATCGCCGTGGCCGCCAGGATGTCCCTACCGGCCACCGAGGAACCCGTAGCCTCGTCTTGAGCCCTGGATGCCTTCGTCGTGCACCCACGGAACCGCAGAAGCCCTCATCTACCCAGCTTAGCCACTGGAGAACCTGCGTACACGACCTCGCCACCGGCGAGCACTGCCGAGCCGCCAGCCGCCGTGGCCAACGCCCTGGAAGGCCCCGACCACCACTTAGACCCCAGAATCATGATCGCCGTGGCCCGGGGAAGCCTTTCCCCTCCCCAATTGGACATCAGCACTGCCACGGAGGCTCACAGCGAGCTCGTCGCCGGTAGGAGCACCGCCGCGGGAGAAACAGGGGAACACCCCCCTCGCCGGCCAACCGCGAGTGCACCCGGTGCACAAGGACCACGCCTGAGAGAAGGAGGGTGGACTCGGTCCACCGTAGACCTGTCTGCGGTCCATGGACCAGCACCTCCTGGTCCACCGTGAGCCACACCCACGACCGCGAGCTGTGGACAAAGCCCAGTAGAGGCCCACGACCGTGACGTGGCAACGCCATAGCTTGCCACGTGCCCGGCCCGGCCCGAAGCCCGTCGGAGCCCGTTTGAGACCTAGTCCGTGTTGACCGTTGACTGGTCAACGTTGACCATTGACCTGGCCCCACATGTCAGTGGCACAGACGCACTGGACCCACACGTCAGATGCTGACGTCATGCTGATGTCAGCTGGACCCCACTTGTCAGCTCGGAACCGAGACGATGACGTCATGCTAACGTCAGTATGCCACGTGGACCAGTCACAGCGTGACACGTGTCAGCCCAGGATTAATTCAACCTTTTTCCATTTTTAGAAATAGATTTAATCTTCGGAAATTCATAACTAATTCATACGACCTCGGAAAAATACGAAACCAGGACCAAAATTCATCTAAAATCGAGCTCTACGCAAAGAACCCATGTTTGAGTGCATTTGGCTCTTTTGAATTTTCATTGCATCTTTGTGCTATTCTATAGACGTCGCTAACGCGACTATAACGCGATCGTTTGCAGACTCGGAGGAGAACCGGGCGGATGAGGATCGTGAGTACCGTGAGGAGTACGGAGACGACTACACTGAAGGTGCCACATGCCACCCAATCTTGTAGCACCTATTACGCATGGCTAAAATAGAAATGCTAGTGCTTTACTTCATTGTTATAATCACACTATGATAGGACTTGCATGGTAGTATGCTTTCTTGATGGCCTTTGCCTTGACGCAACCTTATACCTGCTCACCCTCCTGTTAGGCTAGTCACACGCTTGCTACTATATTTCATTGCTTATTACTTCTACTACGCTTGCACTACATGGGGCGTGGTGGAGAACCGGCGTTATCTGGACTATGGGGAGAGTGCTGCGTGTGTGACTTGGGTGCGTGGAGGGTGAGGGTTGTGTCGACCAAGTTGGAGTATACGACGAGCCTAGGGCAAGTCTTGCCGTGGGGTGCTACCTGGGCACCCCTAGAAATGGATACCTATGGTGGGTAAATGGTATATGAGGTGACCCTGGGTGTGAACCTGTGATGGGAGGAGCTCGGGATGGAGGTGCTATGGTGGCACGGTAAATGGAAACCCTAATGAAGACATTCTGGCTTGGTCATCCCTAAGGACTTACTAGTACTCAGATTCACCGGGAAGCCTTACGTACCACTCGCCCTATATGGTGCGGGACGGCCGGACTACTTGGTAGGATATTGCCACTACTGCTAGGTTGATAGCGGACAGTGTGAGGGAGGTACGGGGTGCGGAGGATTCCCCCCACACCCTTCCGAGACTTCATGGAGACCTTGTGGACCCGGTTCATGACTCACAGTTTTAGCCACCCTAGACCGGACTTGGGGTGTACCAGGGCAGAATGGTAGAGTGGCATTATCCTAGGCTAGCAAGCGGCCGGAATCTGCCCAGTTGACGGCGGTCAGCGAGGAAGGCGGATCTTATGGTTATGTAAAACCTCTGCAGAGTGTATGGTTGATCGATCGATACATATGCCGGCTTGTCGGCTATGGACCTTTCCTGGATTTCGCTTAAGCTAGATAGTGAGATGAGTCCTTCTTTTCTCCCCCTGGGAGTGAGTGTTCGGACGTAGCCAGGGGCTACGGGCCTTGAGACAGTGCCGAGAGAGAGTTGGCCTGTCGACTGAGTGATGGTATGGGTGTGGTGTGGAGATGGTGGTATATCGATCCCAGGATCGAAACCTGGTTCTGGAATGGGAATGGGGTGGAATGTGTGTGGGAATGGTGTTAAAACTTGACAATACTATTATATATACTTGATAGGCTAAATGCATAGGAAACCCCAGCCTTATAGGTTCCTTTTGACTATATCCAACTTGCATCCAATTTCCACAAAGCAATGCTCATAGGGTTGGGAGTGGCCAGTACAAATCGTACTGATAAATTTTGGCACACAGGTTCTGCTGAGGAGTATAGCTCCGAGGAGTTTGACGGTTGAGAGATTCGTTCCTACGCTCAAGTTTGGTGATCTTATCTTCAAGCTGTTCTGAATGAATGCTACTTTTGATTCCGCCAATGCGGCGATGTAATAATTTATGTAATTCCGCACTATTTGTACTCTGATATTATCGTTGTATGGATGTGATATGCGATTGGAATTTGGGTAATATGATCTACAATGGTCTTATTACACTTCGACGTTGTGGATTTCCCTTCGCGGAAATCGGGGCCGCTTTAGGATCTGGGCGCCACGATGGAGGACGTAGGCCGCGAGGGTGCTGCTGCCGCAGAGAACATGATCAAGGGCGAGGGCTACATCGTCATCAAGGTGGCCACCGTGGATGGGGAGAGGGACCCAGCCACTGGTCGCGGCGATCATCGGGATCTCGCCGCCCCCACCGAGGATGCGGCGCCGGCCGAATCTGAGGATGCCCCCGCCCCAACGGTGACGGCAGACGAGGCCGCGGCACCGGCCAAGGAGCCGGCCAAGGTGAGTTCCGTCCCACCTCCTGTGGCTAGCTGCCTTTGCTCACCGCGCGTGCGTGCGGTGCGGGCGGTGGTGATCCGGCACTGGCCGTCGCTCGATGTGCGCGCAGAAGGGTGGATCCGGAGGCAACGTCCGGTGTGAACTGGGAGGTTCATTCCCTCCCCCTATCACCCCTCCTCGATCTTGTCTTGCTAGGCTTCTTTCCCTGTGAGCCGATGACTTCCCATCGTGTGCTTGGTTGCTAGAGCATGACCCAGAGATGGCGGTGACAAAACTATTCTCCCTCGAATAAGAACAATATGAAAGGGTATGGAGCTATTGTCCATTGCATGGGAAATCCTCCCGTAGAGATTCAGGTAATTCTTATTTCTGTCTATGGTGGATTATTTAGCAATGTATACCCTCCAATGCTAGCCCTAGGCCTAGCTTGGTGGGTTGCCTTAATTTCCTGGTGGTGGCGTGGTTGATCGATGACAAATGTCTTCCTTGCCTTCTACACATGGTATGTGACTCTACATGCAAATTCCATCTATGGTTTCTTCATCTATGTTGCTTGATTAAACCATGTTTTTCTACACAATACAATTTGCGAATATATAAATTGTTTGATGATTATAGCTGGTAATCATTCGATGAAATGCCTAACCCATGCCATTTTTATATCACTTGTCCTATTGGATAGCAAATAAATGATCTTGTGCATGTGTTCAAGGGGGCATCCACTGATTGCTTTCATCCTCTCTGAAAGGATATTGTGGTCACATTTTGAGTGAGGATTTCCAGTCCACTCAGTGAGGATTTGAGTGATCTCATCATGGATTTATTAGTTAAGTGAGAGAACCTCAAATTGTGTTGCTATTGTTTAATTAAAAAACATATGATCTACTTGGCATGTATGATTGGTGTTTGTTGTTGCGTCCATTGCAGCAGGGAGAGGCTCGTATCGCTCACGACGCTAGTGCCAGGTAGGAGTATCACACCCAGTTTTAAAAACAAAACTGAGTACTAACTATATGTGTGCCCAGAAAGTCAAATCACACATATAGCGACAAATTACAACAGTATCAAGAGACAATGTTTTATTATATAACAAACAACAATATTACATAGAGACAAGGTATTTATGGGAGTAGTGGAAATACACATTCTAATCTTCAAGTGAAGCCTCCAGAGCCACAGGGACGGTTGACTGTGGGTAACATATGCCTAGCACTCCTCTGAAACTTAACCAAACTCCATCTTCTGTTACCCATCTGGGATTTTTATCCAAATAGTAAAAATAAACAAGCGTAAGTACATCTCGTACTCAACAAGAATACCATGGGGTTCATAAGGCTCAAAAAAGGTAGACACGAGTTTAACTGTGATAGCTTTTAGTGAGTCGTCATTTTAGCAATTGAGTAGCAACAAATTCATCATAAGCCCAAAATAACCACATTATCGTGTAAGCATGAATAATGTATAGCATAAACAGTAATCGTAACATCATCTCGTAAATCTCTATTCAGTAAGGAGCCCAGGCCACTCTTGTCCGTGAGCATGGGTGATATGCCAGTTTTACACTCTGTAGAGGTAGTACACTTTCACCATGAGCCGTGATTTACCCTTCGCCCAAGGTAGCTAGACTCTTGACCCACTTCCAAAAAGGTCGGCAGGGTTCACTATGAAGTCTTTTAAAGGTTCGTCTAACAAGTTATGGCCGCTAGGTTTCTGTGGCCTACAAATGTAGAGCTCCCCTTTCCTAATGCACATTCCGCGCAGGCTATACTCTTAAGAACAGAGGCCGCACTACACCCAACCCGGAACACACCCTTCTTGCACCAAAAAGGTAACCACTAATAAGCTAGAAAAGGTCCTTTTACTGAACTAAAGCCAGAGCCATGTAGCACTCATGGTTGTACAATAAGTCCCGGGAGAATCCACTTACAGATAAGTCCTTAGGGAGAGCACGAAGACTTGTAAAAGCCAAATGCTCCACACCCTTTAATTCATGTTGCTAAAAAGTATCTTTTTAAGTGTTTATTACATATACCATTAGTCAAGTTACAGATCATGGTTTTTATGATAGAGCACCAGCATCATACTACCCAATGCAAATATATCCCACAGGTATCAAGGTACAAGATATAAAAGCTAGGATATCCTTATGGTGACAAGGTAGACACATGCACATGAATTAAGTGATTAAAGGTGAATAGGTAACAAAGATGATCCCATACTATACTTGCCTTAAACACTTGCTCAACTCTCACACCATCAGCTTTCGATCATCACCTTCTGATCTTCAGTGTTCACAAACGGTTCTCGTCTACTCGTAGCAAACACCACACATAGGCAAACATACAAGCAACAAATAAAAACAACTAAGAACAGCAGAGCAAGAGCTTTAAAACAGCGTGCTAAGAGAGCTCGCTGCTACGATCGAGAGAACGCAAGAAACGTCGATAACAAAACTATCGTTAAAAAGAAAGAACTACCGGGAGTTTTATATTATAAAAGAAAAAGAAAAGGCCTACTTGATTGATTAATTTTAAGTAAGCAAAATCATGTGTGTTATTAATTCAGATTAATCAAAACATATTTAATTTTCAAAAGTTGAATTAAAACTAATCATATTTTATTTATAAACATATATCATATTATTTAAGCCATTTAAACTTTACTTTGCAAAGGAAATAACCATGTGAGAGCATCTATTACATGTAACGTGTTTAAACTAACCAAATTGTAATTAGAAACACATAGGTTAACATTAATCAAATTAATATTTATTTATGAAGGATCATTGTTTACCTACGATGCTTTAATTTATAAAATTGGTTCTATGCATATTAATCAATTTAATATTTAACTATATAGAAAAACAAGTTACATGAAAAACATTAGAACTACTGTGTTGAGCGCGTCGACACAAATCTAACGCAATTTTAACGTAGCCAAACGAAATTCAAACTATTAAACTGTTGCTAATTTCGTCTGGTGGCAAAACCGTAATTACCTTCATCTTCTTCCTCCATCTATCTCATCTGTTCACGTGAAGTTTCAACAGAGGAGGAGGTAGGGACTAGGGAGGGAGTTCGATGTGGGCACTGGACTTAAGCCGGCCGGAGGAGATGGACGAGCTGGGGCATCGGGGCCGACCTGCGGCCGGGTCAGGCTGGGCCCGCGGCGAAGGCAGCAGGTGGCGGTGGCGGCTGCTGTACGAGCCGCGCAGAGCTCCAGGCGGCGGCATGCCGCGAGAGGGGCACGGGCGGCGCGCTGGCCAGGGGCCGCGGTGGAGCGGTGCCAGAGATAGTGCGCGGAGGTCGTAGGAGGCCGTCCGACACGAGCGAGGGCCGGGTTGGCCGGAAAAACGATGAGCAGCACAACGTTCATGGAGGTGCTCGCCGTACAACTCGCCGGAAACAAAGAATCGATCCGAAATCAGTCATACGGTTACGGATTGATGCCAACAAGGACACTACGGTGTAGATAACAACGAGACGAACCTCGTGGTGGTGTTGGTTTTCACTGGAGATGATCAAGGTGGCCGGAAAAGCTCGCCAGAGTTACAGGGCTTCCAAAACTTCGGCTTTAACTGTACGGAGATACGAGCAGCGGCTGCAGAAAAGGTTTGTACTTTTGGAATCAGTGCGTTGAGGAGATCGCCGCTATATATATATAAATAAATATATATATATATATATATATTTTCGAATTAATTAATTTTGGATTAAAATAATTCCAGAAAAGTCTAGAATTGATATTTAAGCTCAAAAATAATCTGAAAGCTCCAAAAATTCGGAAAAAATTCTCAGAGGCATTTTGGAACATGAGAAATCCAAATAAAGTATTTGGAGCTCATGATAAGATATTTTGGAGGATCTAAAATTAAATTATGCTCATAGAAAAGTGGGAAAAAGTTCTGGTAAAATTCCCGGGAAGATTTTAGAGATATGTTGATGAATGATGAACTCAAATGAGTGATTTGGACTACAAAGAAAAGATTTTGGGAAGCTCCAGACGAAGGCTTAAGCAAGGCATTTCCAGCTATAACCAATACTCTATGTTTGTTCTTTGAATAATATTTGGAGTGTAGCTGGTGCCATTGGCAGCATAGTCACTAAATGATGATCTAAAGGGATAATAAATTTGCTCAATATATGACAATGCGTACTACCATGACACAAGCTGGACTCATCCTTTCCATTCAGCTCTCAACTGGGACAAGTATCAAGTGTAAGGAAAATGGACCATCGGTCCATTTAGTTTGGAGTTTGGTATTTGATGAACAACAAGACCAAGTTAGACTAACATGTTTGCGAGTGTTTATTTTGTAGTCCAATAAGGTGCAAATGTGACTTGGACCGAGATTAGAACGTGAAGATTTGATCAACACTCAAAGGAAGACACTAGAGGATGTGTGATCAACCTAGAAGTGAAGTTAGGAGTCCAAGACGCAAAGTTGGAGAAGGCCCAGAAGTCATATACACAGGTCATATATGCACCGGCCATATAGGTGTGCACCGGCCATGTGCACTAGATATGGGACTCAGAGAGCGATGTAGAGCGCTCGGGAGGTCAATACACGCACCGGCCATGTCATATACACCGGTCACATACACTAGATACGGGTTCCAGAGAAGATGCAAGTCATATACACCGGCTATATATAGCACCGGACACCATAGGTGACAGGTGCACCGGTCACATATAACGGCTAGTTTTTTTACCATTGTATATAGCGGTTATATATGCACCGGCTATATAGGTGTGACATAGCCGGTGCACTATAGGTGGTCGGTGCACCCGCAGAATTGCACATATGACTTCCAATGGCTAGTTTCGAGTTGGGGCTTATAAATACCACCCCCAACCGGCCAAATGAGGTGTGAGGGAGCAAGGGACATGTTGTATGGAGGTGACACTCCACTTTGGTGCTCTCCACAAGCATAGGGCTTAAAGAATCACTCGGTGATTAGCGTAGGTGCTTTGTGAAGTGCTTATGTTAGTTAGACCACGCTCATATGTGCTTGCTCTAGGTTTAGGCCTAGTGTTTAGTGAGGTTTGCACACCTCTTATCACTCGATGCTTGTGCGCACCATTGTTGTACTCGATGGGGGTTTTAAGTCTAGCGAGACCACGCCAACTGCGTTTGTGGTGTGGCCACCACCGTGTATGGAGGGAACAAGGGCCACGACGCTTTGACCAGAAGCTTGATAGTAAAGACAGCGGGGAACATCCAGGAGTGCCTTGCCGGAAGGCACGTCGGAGACCCAGTTGCGCATGGAGAAGGCCCGAGGCTATCCATGGAGTTACCTAGCTGGAAGCTTGGCCCTTGCGAGGGGCTCCAACGAGGACTAAGGGGAAGCTTATGTGCTTCTCGATACCTCGGTAATATGCCGAGTCATCGATGGGAGTTTGCATATCTCTACCTTACTCTTTAGCTTCCGCATTTATATTGCAATCTTAGTTGTGTGCTTTACTTTCATAGCTTAGTGATAGGCTAGTTGATAGGATTGGAACCTAGGTTGCATAACTCCTTTTGTGGTAGAAATAGCAACACACTAGCAAAACCATAGTTGCACATTTAGATAGTTTATTTAATTACATAGGTTTTGCTAAGGTTAGAAAAAGAGGTCATAGTTAAAAGTAGAATTTTGAGTTGCATAATTCACCCCCTCTTAGGCGTCATGGTTCCTTCAAGTGGTATCAGAGCCGGTTGGCTCAATTTGGACATTTGGCTTCACCGCTGTTTGAGCCGACGCTAATTAGAATGGTTGAGATGGATACCTCTAGGCCTTCGCACTTTGACGGCACTAATTTCCCCTACTATAGTGCTAGAATGGCTGTCTACCTAGAAGTGGTTGATCTAGGTGTTTGGAGAGTTACCCGTGACAGGTTGAAACCCCTAAAGAATCCCGAGAAACCAACCGCGGGTGATGAAAATGAATTATACCTTAATGCAAGAGCTAAAATTGCTTGTTTGAATATTTTAGCATGAAAATTTTAAACCAACTGTTCACTTTAAAAATGGCAAATGAAATTTGGTTAAAATTGCATGAGCTCCATGATGGCACAAGTAATGTCCGTGAGCAAAAACATTGCCTAGCTAAACACAATTTTGATTCCTTTAAAATGAATGAAAATAAGCTTATTCGTGATATGTATTCTCATTTGAATCTAATTATCAATGAGCCAAATTCTATAGGATTGACAAAGCTAGGTGATGTGGATATTATGAGGAAGATCATCTCGGTGCTACCACATAGCAAATATTCAAGCATCATCACCATTGTCCACAACATGGAGGAATTGAGCAACATGGCCCCATTCATTGTCATTGGCAAGCTTGTTGCATATGAGATGTCATGCAAGATGGGTCAAGAAGAAGCCACTTCATCAAGCAAAGGCATTGCTCTCACATGTGGTGAGCACAAGAAGATGAAGGGCAAGAAAATTGAGACAAGCTCAAGCTCAAGCTCCTCAAGTGAAGATAAATAAGAAGATGAGGATGATGATAAATCAAGTGATGATGATTAAGCCTCCACCTCCTCCTCGGACTTTGATGAAGAAACAATCAAGCTAATCGAGAAGGTGGTAAAGAATATTCAAAAGCTCAATGTCAAGGGTGTGCCCATCCAAATTGAAGATTACATCTCACCAATCAAAAAAGAGAGCAAAGAAAGAAATGATGCTATGGATGCGGCAAGAAGGGGTACTTTGTGGAAGTTTATCTAAACAAGCCCACATCCAAGGACAAGAAGAAGGCAAGAAAAGCAAAGCACCAAACCCTCACTTCAATGAAGACTTGGGATGATTCATCAAGAGAAGATGAAGCCCAACACAAGAGGCGCGACCACAAGCACTCATCATCAAGCACTTCACATGTGTGCCTTATGGCACAAGGTAACAAAAGCTCTAGCTCAAGTGATAGTGATAGTGATGATGAGCTACCTTCTTATGATCAAATTGTGCAACAAAATCTTGAATATGCTAAGGTTTGCACTAGCCAACAAAAGAAGCTAAAAGTGTTAAAAGAAAAGTTAGATAGCTCACAACAAGCTTATAATGTTTTGCTTGAACAATATGAAATTTTTGCAATATTAATGTGGATCTATCTACTAAAATTGAGCAACTAGAGGCTAGTGCAAGCACAAATAAAAAGCACAATCAATGATGAGCAACTTGTGAAGAAAAATGAAAATTAAAAGAAAAGTTAGTTAGCTCACAAGAAGCATATAAAAGTTTGCTTATTAAAATGGAAACCATGTGCAAATATTGTGATGAGCTAACTAATAAAGTTGCTAATCTTGAAGCCGTCGGTACAACCCCCATTGGGGCACCTAGAAAGAAAAGCTCAATCTTTGACATGCCTAAAAAGGATGCCTCTATTTCTTACGATGATTTATTTAAATTGGACTCACCCCTTTGTGACCAAGTTTGTTTTGAGAATGTGATTGTAGAAACATGTACGCAAGAGGTCGCAATAGAGAATGAGCAACTCAAGCAAGAAGTAGCTCACCTCACCAAGGACTTGACTCAAGTGCAAGGCAAGATGGAGCAAACCCAACCTCATCAAGATAACACCGTCAAGGGAGTGAAGAAGCTTGATGAGGGACAAACCGTGGCTTGCTATGTGTGCCATAAGGAAGGCCACAAGTCATATGAGTGCAAGGTGAAGAATGGGGGAGAAAAGAAGAAAAACAAAAACAAAAAACAAACAAGCAAGCTCTCCAACACCTACACTAACAAGGTGAACAAGAAGGCCTCCACACCCTATCTCTTAAAGAAGAAAAGTAATGACGAGGTGGTGGCCACCAAGGTGAACAAGAAAGCCAACACAAATAGGGCCAAACGCATTTGGGTGCCAAAGGAAATTATTTCAACCATGAATTGCACCAAGAAGGTTTGGATCCCGAAGGGATGAGAAGTCCAATGGACTTCGGGGAATTTGGAGACTTGGCAAAATTTGGGTGCATTTCATGGGGTGCATCATGATGGACATAGTCATTGCCAAGTGGGTTAGTGAATACTATGGACCCAAATTCTCCTTTCCTTGTTAGGTAACTAAATTTAAATTCTTGCAATTTCAATTAGCATCTAGTTCCTTTGTCATGCCTAGGTTTGCATTTGCACGTTTAAATTCTTGTCATGCATACACTAGGTAAATCATATGGTAGGGTTGCTCAGTTTCAATTTTAACCCTTGGAGCAAACCTACATGGTTTAAAATGTTTAGGAGCACGACACATAGCTCGTTTTTCAAGTATGTATCTTATATGTGCCAGAGTCCAAATTGTAGATGACTTACCCCGAATATCACCCATGAAAATGATTCTCACATTCAAGTGGTGTCATCTTTCAAAGTGATATTTTAACCTTAAAAGTCAATGTGCATGTCTCCTACAAGTATTCTATGCTTGTATGCACACTTTTAGGGGGAGGTTACTCTACAAGTTGGACGCTTTGAGACTAACATCCTTTTCAAGCTTATCATGTGTGTAGTAGTCTCATTGCAAGGAAAATGAAGTCCCCAGAGATAAGCATCATGCTTTCAAAATCCACCACCCATTACAAGTGTTGTCAATCAAATTGGGTTTCTACATGTGGTATTCCTAAACCTATATCATTATGTTGATTTTCAATTTGGTACATTTATATGCTTTCTCCATATATTATATAGATTAAACTCCATTGTGCATTAATTTGCCGGTTATGCATATGCTTTGTCATCCACCATATGTATGCATATACTTAGGGGGATCTTAGTCTATGTAATGTGAGAGTCAAGTTTTGTGATCAATTCCACTCCACATACAAAGGATCACAAAATTTGACCCTCCCTTGTGCTACTAATGTCTTCCTTTACGGTGTTTGATTCTAAAGGGGGAGAAGTTGGACCAAAAGCAAGCCCAACCCATAATAACACCAAATCCACAAATTTAAAATCTTTGGAAGATACCATGATACAAGTGGAAGCATTCAATTGGTATGAAGCACAAGTGGCTTTGGTTATGGGATAATCAAAGGGGGAGAACCTCATTTAGGAATGGTCTGAGAAAGGGAGGAAAGTGGACTATGGAGTTAGGGGAAGTCTTAACCCCATAATACCACACAGTGCCATGTGCAAGGGCAAGATAAGTTTTCAAAGATCCCTACAAGTGTTATCTTTTTAGCATCATATAAACCTACCCTTGCATTGCATCCTAGCAAGTAGATAGATTTTTAATTCGATATTTGTTATTATTTGCTTGCTTTGGCCGTGTTGTCATCAAGCACCAAAAAGGGGGAGATTATAAGGAAAATGGACCATCGGCCCATTTAGTTTGGATTTTGGTGTTTGATGAACAATAAGACCAAGTTGGACTAACGTGTTTGCAAGTGTTTATTTTGTAGTCCAATAAGGTGCAAATGTGACTTGGACCAAGATTGGAACGTGAAGAATTGATCAACACTCAAAGGAAGACATTAGAGGATGTGTGATCAACCTAGAAGTGAAGTTAGGAGTCCAAGACATGAAGTTGGAGAAGGACCAGAAGTCATATACACAGGTCATATATGCACCGACCATGTCAGGTGGCGCATCGGCCATGTCATATATACCAATCATATGCACCGGCCATATAGGTGTACACCGGCCATGTGCACTGGATATGGGACTCAGAGAGCGTTGCAGAGCGCTCGGAGGGTCAATACATGCACCGGCCATGTCATATACACCGGTGTAGGGTCGAGATGGCGGACTAGAGGGGGTGAATAGTCCTTTCTACAACTTAATCGCGTCGACTAACCGAAACAAATACGGAATTAAAACTATCGGGCTAGCCAAGAGCACATCCCTCTATCTATGTTCTCAAGCACCTTACAAAGATCCTAATATGAGCAACTAAAGGTGCCAGGCCAGGTAGAGCTCCCCTAAACAATTCTAGTTTGGTCACACAAACCTATGCAACTAGTACTCAAGCAATCGGGGAGCTCCTACACAGGCTAGTATGCAAACCACACAAAGCCTAAGCTCACTAGCAATGCTCAATAGCAAGGCTACACAAGCCAAACTAGGGAGCTCAAATTACTTAGCTACACAAACTAAGAAATGTAACTAGCAAGGCTACACAAGCCAACTAGTTATGCAAGAGAGCAACTACTTTGCTACTAAAGCAAACTAGCTACACAAGAGCAACAACACAAACACAATATATGAATGAATAAATACAAGCTTATGTATGGAGATTGCAAACCAACAGGAAGATGATGACACGATGATTTTTATCCCGAGGTTTGGTGGTTTACCAACCACTTAATCCCCGTTGAGACAAGCTCAAGGTTGCCGCCGGTCCTCTTGCTAGTGGTGACCCGCAAGTCACACTCTCCAATGTGGAGTGCTTACCACAACCTCTAGCACTTAACATGGCCGGACCACTTGACGCTCTTTACGTCTCGCTTTTGCTAGAGTTGCTCTTCGTGATCTCCCGCAGGGCAAGCACAACACCCCTCACAAAGCGGTTGCTTCTAGAGCACTGCTCAATCTCTGAGCATGCTACGATGAAGCTCACAAGCCACCAAGCCATCTAGGAGGTGGCAACCTCCAAGAGTAACAAGCACCACCGGCTTGTAACTTGATCACCTAGTGCCACACCTTGCGATCTCTCAATGCAACGCACTAGCGATCACTCACTCACAATAGACTCGCACTCTTGCAAGCACAAGTGAGTTAGAAGGCTCCCAAGCACTATCCAAGCATGGACACTAAGTCCCCAAGGTGCTCCCCTCTCAAATGGCTGGCCACCCCTTGTTTTTATAGCCCCCAAAGGCCAACTAGCCGTTGGGCCAAAAAGCAGCCAGGCATGGGTGCACCGAACAGCGGTGGTGGCACCGGACAGCTGGTCCGGTGCCTCTAACGGTCAAAACCCAATGGTCGAAAAGACCGTTGAGGTGTCAAACGCACCGGACAGCTGGTCCAGTGACCCTAGCACGCGAAGTCCCCAAACAATCTCTCTGCTCGTTTGGCGCGGTGACTCGGTCCGATGCACTGGACGCACCGTCCGGTGCCCAATCTGGTGTACACCGGTCAGACATGTGCTCGGCCGCTTTCTTCGCGCAGGACTTAGCTGCTGGGGGTATTGGTCTGGTGCACCGGACGCCCGGTCTGGTGCTGCACCCGCAGCAACACCGAGAGCTCCCACGCACCGCTTTCTTCTCCTTCTTCAACTCCTTTTCCAATGTGCTAACACCACCAAGTGATACATCACCTTGTGCACATGTGTTAGCATTTTTCAAAGCATTTTCACAAGCTCTCACCATGCCACTCGATCCTAGCAATGTATGCAAAGTTAGATCACTCAGGTGGCACTAGATGACCGATGTGCAAACATGTTTGCCCTTCTTGATAGTATGACCATCTATCCTAAACCCGGTCATATACTTCTCTATACATCTATGACCGGTGAAATGAAATGCCCTACAAATATACCTTTGCCTTGCGCATTCCATTTCATCTCCTCCAATGTTGATGCCACACAAGCACCAACCAACATCACAAATGATACGATCCACTTCATATCATCATGTGACCTTATTGGTTCATCAATCTTGACCTCACTTGCTCTTCACCGTTGCACTGGTCTATCAGCGCCAAGTCTTTGCTCAAGCTTCCTCGCCATGTACGGTTTGTCGCTTCAAAGCCTCCAACTTGCCATTCACGCTTGCAACTGGTCCATCAAGCCATGTCTTGTCTTAATCTTCTCCACCTAGCCACATGACTCTATGTCATGTCTTATATGCAATGAGCTCCTTCATCACATGTGTGAGCATTGCAACATATCCAAGCCATTTTCACCTCCATGGCTTAAGTTGCTCACACTAGTGTACCTATGGACTAATCACATGTGTATCTCATATAAACACATATTAGTCCACCTAGATTGTCACGTAATTACCAAAACCAAACAAGGACCTTTCAAACTCCCCTTTTTGGTAATTGATGACACCTCTACAAAGATATGGAAATTAAGCGCATTTCAAGCTAGCACTTCACACAAGTGTAAATTGCTAACTTGATTTGGATTTTGGGTGACTTATCCAAGCATTAAGCTTACTTGCAAAGATTTGGATAAGCACTCAAAACCCGACTTGGTAGTGATAACTCCCCCTACATGTGTGCTCAAATGGTTTGATTTCAAGCTTGCACACATGCCTAAATATGAAATTTGTGGGAGTGTTACCACTACTAAGTGATGCTAAGGTATATAGGATAAACCTTTGAAGCGTGATACTAATCGGAGTTGCACTTTTAAGTCCATCCTTAGCATCATGGTTAGCTAGACAATCACAAATACTAGAAACCCTGTGAGATCCACATTATAAGCAAGGTTCTAGTAAGGCTTGATAAACATGAGTCCAGCTACCAACCTATGCATGCTAGTTATCAAATCATCAATCAAGTTATATAACTAGCATACACCACACAAACATGTGTATCAATTTAAAACCTTATGCAAATGCAAGCAAGCACATGAATATGCACAAATCAAATGCAAACAATCAAGTTCATAAGCTTGCTCCCTCTACTTAAGTGCTTCTCTTGTTCAAATTTTTTTTATCCCTTTACATTCTTCTTCAATCTTGCTCCCACTTGGTCCATGTAGGTGCGACATAGACAGTGCACATATGGGAGTGTTACCACTATATTCTCGATCGTTGTGTATAGCCGTTACATATGCACCGACCATATAGGTGACATAGCTGGTGCACCCGCAGACTTGCACATGTGAATAGAAAACACTTAATAAAATAAAGGGAATTTTTGCTACCGGACATGCCAAGTGACCCCTCTTTGCTAGCGGGCATGCAAAATTTGACGATTTGCTGGTGGACACTCTGGTTCCTTACAAATTTGCTGGTGGACACCGGACCGAATAAAATATTCATTTCCGGGCTTTCGAGGAGAGAGAAGCACGGGAAATGTCCTTCTCGCCTCGGGCCGCTTTCTTCTACCATGGTCTCCTTCCTCTTCTTTGCGCGCGCGCTGTCCTCGTCGGCGAGCCGCCAGCCTCTGTGGCGCGGATCACCTCCAGCAGCTCCGCCGTGGCCTCGTAGGCGCACGCGAGCAGCCGCTCCGCCACGGCCTCGCCGGCCCGCGTGACCAGCCGGTCCGTCGCGGCCTCGCGGGCACGCGCGTGAGTAGCAGCTCCGCCGCGTCCTCGCGGGCGCACGAGCAGCAGCTCCACCGTGGCCTCGTGGGCAGGCACGCGAGCAGCAGCTCCGCCGCGGCCTCGCCGGCACGGGCGAGCAGCCGGTCCGCATGGCCTTATGGGCACGCGTGCGAGCTGCGGCTCTGCCATGGCCTCGCCGGCACGCGCGAGCAGCAGCTCCGCTGCGGCCTCTCGGGCGGGCGCGCGAGCAGCCGCTCCGCCATGGCCTCGCCGGAGCGCGCGAGCAGCAGCTCTACCGCGGCCTCGCGGGCGCGCATGCGAGCAGCCGCTCCGCCACGGCCTCGCCGGCGCGCAAGAGCAGCAGCTCTGCCGCGGCCTCGTGGGGGCGCGCGAACAGCCGCTCCGCCACGGCCTCGCCGGCACGCGAGAGCAGCACCTCTGCCGCGGCCTCGTGGGGGCGCACGAACAGCCGCTCCGCCACGGCCTCGCCGGCGCGCGAGAGCAGCCGCTCCGCCACGGCCTCGTGGGCACGCGCCCGAGCAGCCGCTCCGCCATGGCCTCGCCGGGCGCGCGGCGAGCAGCTTCTCTCGCTGTGGCCTCGCTGGCGCAAGCATGCGCAACCGCTCCCCCCACCACCTCGCCGGCGCGCGGCGAAAGCAGCCGGTCCGCACGGCCTCGTGGGCACGCGCCCGAGCGGCCGCTCCGCCATGGCCTCGCCGGAGCGCGCGAGCAGCAGCTCTGCCGTGGCCTCGCGGGTGAGCATGCGAGCAGCGCGAGAGCAGCCGCTTCGCCCACGGCCGCCGGCCACAGCGAAAGCAGCCGCCTCCGCGACGGGCCTCGTGGCACGCTACCGAGCTGCGGTTCCGCCATGGCCTCGCCCGGTAGCGCTGCGAAGAGCAGCTCCGCCAGCAACTTGAGCATGTGCACCACCACGGCCGGGAAGCCTCCTCCGCCGGAACAACAAGCAAGCTTTCATTGACGAGGACAAGCGTCATGCGGAGGAGGAAGAGACAAGGTAGAAGAAACAGCCAGGGGCAGAAAGGACATTTCCCGTGCTTCTCTCTCCTCGAAAGCCCGGAAATAAATATTTTATTCGGTCCGGTGTCCACCAGCAAATTTGTAAGGAACCAGAGTGTCCACCAGCAAATCGTCAAATTTTGCATGCCCGCTAGCAAAGAGGGGTCACTTGGCATGTTCGGTAGCAAAATTTCCCTAAAATAAATGGTTTTAATATTTATATAAAACTTCCCAAGATTAGTTCAAGTTGGCGCAAATTTAGTTATAGAAAATGAACTTTCAAAACTTTTCCAAATTAATTTGATGGGGTTTTTCCTTGATGTGATGTTTGCTTGTTGTTTAATTTTGTGTTGCGAGTGCGTAAAGTTTCCAAAACACGTTTAGTAAGTCGTTTATCTTTCCTCGCCTTGTCTCTGTCTTTTTCTGTAATCAAATCTCTACTCTCTCAATCTTAATCTTTTTATTTGGAGATTCCCAAGATCCTTTTCTTCTGCTCCAAACCACTCCTTTGAGTTCATCATCTATCAAACTAGCTCTCAAAACTTCTTGGAAATTTTTCGGAACCTCTTCCCACTTTTCTGTGAGCATATCTAATTTTTAGATGCTCCAAAATATTTTTTTCATGAGCTCCAAATACTTTATTTGGGTTCCTCATGTTTCAAATGTCTCTGAGAAATTTTCCTCAATTTTTGGTGTTTTTGGATTATTTTTCACGGCTTAAAAAGCAATTCTGGACTTTTCTAGAATTATTTTGCTCGTCAAAATTAATTAATTTTGGAAATAATAAATATTTGATTTTTCCACCAAAGCCGTGTGGAATAATCCTAATAAATCTTAAATGCTTATGCCTTTTATTTACTAATGGACTTTAATGATTATTGAGAGCCGTTAGTAGAGATGAAGGGTGCAACATCATTTAGCATCATATTACTAGTTAACGTAAATATGAGGAATTCTCATATATATACATATATATATTATGTACGACAAAGCGCACTAGAACTATCGTAAGAGAGGTCCCTAGTTTGAAAATCTTTAAGGTAGTAAATTAGATTGTTCCCTTCTTTCTCTACAACGTCGTCTCCAACGTCTCGCCTCTACACGTCGTCCCAACCCTGCGTGGTCAACCGGACGGCCGAGCGCCATGGCCTGGCACCACGTGGTTGGCTGGCATGCAAGCCATCGTCACCGTCTTGGTTAGATGAGCGCGCGAGCGGTCAGCTGCTGCGGCCTCGGTCTAGCTCTAGGAAAGCGTTGCTGCCGGCGACCCTGCTCTCCGTCGACCAACGCTCTGGTGAGCCTCTGCAAATACTCTTCGTTTCTCTGGTTCACGTCCTGGTGTCGTTTTAGCCGTTGTTGCTGCCCGTGCATCATCTAGTTTCACCATAACCGTGTGCACAAGGCATGCTACTGCTCTGCTGCTGCTTTGCCGCGCACCGCTGTTTTCTGCTACCGGAGTATACGAGCCTAGGTAGCCTGTCCCTTGCCCTCTGTCCCAGTCAGTATGAGCGAGCTCAGCTGCCCTTGCTCCTGCTGCTGCCGAGAGACCGGCCATCCACCATGTCCATATGTGTATGCCTACGTACATCACACAAGGCATGGAGGCTCACATGCATATGAGCAATTAACGTCACCCGTGCATGTATAACCCCTCTATCTAGCTCTTCAAACTCTAACGCAAATTCAGTTCTTTCGATATCAATTCGTCCATAATCATCTAGAACCCTTTACTACCCATGTTTCTTACGTCGAACGTCTCTGCGGTTTCAAACCTCTGCCATCCAATCGTTTTAGCTTTGTTTCGATAGGTTTTCTATGTTGCACTCGCGTCAATATATTCTGCGTGTTAGTATCGATGTTCATCATGTCACGAGTGTTTATAATTTAAATCTTAATTGGATTAATGTTTATGCAACCAATTTCATAAATAAAAGCAATATAGGTTTCATTATTTTATAAATGTTATTAACATGATTAATTCCAACTTTAATGTGTTTCTAAATTATAACTTGATTAGTTTAAATATGAGTCATAAATAAATTCGTTAGATGCTTTCATGCTATTACTATCTTTTCACAAATAAAATTTAATTGGCATAAATAGTATTTAACATTTATAAATAAAATATGACTAACTTGGTTTTCCAATTAAAGTATAATTTGACTAACATGAATTAATGATATTTACACTGTTTTGTTTAGTTAAAATCAATCAAGCATATAGTCTTTTCTTTTATACTATAATAAATCTTTCGGTAGTCATTTATTTTTAACCGTAGCTCTGATTTTGGCGTTTCTTGTATTCCCGTGACCATAGCAACAGGCCCTCTCTTTAGCATGTTTTTTATTATGATTGGTGTACTATACTTAGTTATTTATGTTTGTTTGCTTGTATGATTCTTTGTACTTGGTGCTTGCTATGAGTAGAAGAGAACCGTATGTAAGCGCTGAAAACCAGAAACTAGGTGCCCGAAGCTACAGAATGGAAGATAAAGTTGAGGCTTCTCTAAGCAAGTTGCTTTGGGTGTAAAGCAAGTTTAAGGCAAGTATAATATGGGGCTCTCCTTGTCTCCCAATAACTTTAATACAGCTCTGCTCATGTGTGCATAAACTGTTCACCATTAAGGACCTTTTCTAGACATTGATACCCTATTCCTTGAAATCCCATGGTTTATGCATTTGGTAATATTGCTAGTTGCTCTACTTAATAAAACCCTTTAACACTGATTAATGGCATATGCAACAATGGTTTAAAACTTGCTTTTTAGCAACATGGTTCAAGAGGGCTAGAGCATTGGGTTGCTTTATGGTGCTCTAGTTTCTCTCCATAAGGGCTGATCTGTAAGCATCAACTCTCGACTTACAGTACAACCACAAGCTATGTGGCTCTGGCTTGGCTAAGTATCAGAATTCTACTAGTTTGTGGCGGCTCACCGAAAGGCGCAAGAGGGGCTCCGATTGGTTTGATCTTAGCCTGCCAAGGGAGTGCACTTTGGTTTCTTTGTCTTTTTGTTAGTCACACCTTAGGGGAGGGATGTTACTAGTTGATGGGGAAACCTTAGCGTGTTGCTACCTATTAGTGGAACCTGCGAACGGTATCGTAGTGTACCCTACCGCACTCCCTTGAAAGAGGTGATGGCATATGGCAATCATGACTTGTGGTGAAAGTGTACAACCTCTGCAGAGTGTAAAACTATTATAACAGTCGTGCTCACGGTCATGAGCGACCTGGACTTCTTACGGAATAGTTGTATATTACTGCTTTATTATGATACTCATGCTTATCATTAATGTTCTAATGCCATGGCCTTAATCATGTGGTTAAAGTGGGATTTGAGTACAACTTGGCAACTAAAGCTTAATGCTAAAAGGTGACCAACTAAAATACTTACTGCTGTTAAACCGTGTCTAGCCTTTGAGACTTCATTTGCCCATGTTATATTTGCTGAGTACGACATGTGCTCACTCTTGCTATTTCCTCACATCCCCAGTCTCTAGCAAAAGTTGCTCAGAAGATTGATGGAGTTACGAAGGAGTTCCCAGAAGACTGATAGAAGTGCTAGGCGTATGTTACCCCCCAGTCAGCCGGCCCTGTGAAGAATGGAGCCTAAAGAGAAGATTAGTATATGTTTCGCTATACTCCGATAGACGTAAGTGTTAATATTGATATATGTATGTTATTTAATAACATTGTTTATGATATTTTCCATTCTGTTGTTGTATGTGTGGACTTCCTGGGCACACATATGGCGAGCTTGGTTTTCTTTGGAAAACTGGGTGTTACATGCGAGGGCTTCTTTGCGAGGGGCTCCAACGAGGAATAGGGGGAAGCTTGCGTGTTTCTTGATACCTCGGTGAAAATACCGAAGTCGTCGACGGGAGTTTGCATATCTCTACCTTACTCTTTAGCTTCCGCATTTATATTGCAATCTTGGTTGTGTGCTTTACTTTCCTAGCTTAGTGATAGGCTAGTTGATAGGAGTGGAACCTAGGTTGCACAACTTCTTTTGCGGTAGAGATAGCAACACACTAGCAAAATCGTAGTTGCACATTTAGATAGTTTATTTAATTGCATAGGTTTTGCTAAGGTTATAAAAAAAGGTCATAGTTAGAAGTAGAAAAAGAGGGCTTCTTGGCAAGGGGCTCCAACGAGGACTAGGGGGAAGCTTGCGCACTTTTCGATACTTTGGTAAAAAACTGGAGTCGTCGATGGGAGTTTGCATCTCTACCTCATCTTTAGCTTCCGCATTTATATTGCTACCTTGGTTGTGTGTCTTACCTTTTCTAGCTTAGTTGATAGGCTAGTTGATAGGTTTGGAACCTAGGTTGCATAACTCTTTTGCGGTAGAGATGACAACACACTAGCAAAACCGTAGTTGCACATTTAGATAGTTTTTTTTATTTGCATAGGTTTTGCTAAGTTAAAAATTAGAGGTCATAGTTTAGAAGTAGAGTTTTAAGTTGCCTAATTCACACCCCCCTCTTAGGCGTTACGGTCCCTTAGCAATAATCAAACTCAAGAAGCACTCCGACTAGCCACAAATATTCCACTAGAGTTGCTCTTTGCGATCTCTCACGGGGACGAGCACAAGAGCGCCTTACAATAACTTTGATCGGAAGGGGCAAACAATCACCACAAGCCCATCAAATGATCCTCCACGCTTCAAGCCGGCTAGGTGATGTTAATCAACAAGAGTAACAAGAAATCTAAAGCCACCATGCTCAACTCATGAGATGCAAATCGAGGATGCAAATACACTACAGCCTCTCCAATCTCACCTAAATGTGATATCAAGTGATGCAAGTGAGTGGAGTGTGTTTCTCAGCTTCTCATATGCACAAGTGTAGGGAGTGACACGTCACTTGGTCTAATGCATATGCATGTAAATCAACACCTAGTGGCACTAGATAACCATGTTTGCTTTAGAGTTCCCCTCTTAATAGTATTGCTATTTATTCCTAAACTCAGCCACACACTCTATTGCATCTCGGCCTATAAATACAAAACCCCTAACAATATTTACTAAAGTGAATACAAAAGTATAGTATCATTTACTTGGTCACAAGTGACTTTTGTGTAGAGTGGTAAGGAAGGAACGCGTGAGGCTTGAAGTCCTGAGATCCCCGAGACCTCATTCTCAAAATATATCCCTCGAGATATATATCCCTAATGGTTTCTGTTGCTCAAGAAAATTTATATCCTTGGCAGACGGTAGACGTAACACATTTGGTTTGAGGCCCTCAATAAATTGGATATACTTGGTGAGTGACTCATTTCCTTGACATGTGTAACTTTATCCATCACCCTATTTACCATGGCAGTCAAGCTGTCAAAAAGTTCATGCTTGGGGATGGATCGCCGAGGAAATCAAATATCCCTTGTCCTCTATACTTGGTGACAATTAGTTGATAGTCACCCCTCGAAAGGTTTAATTGGTAGTATCAATATTTTACTTCGAGGTTTCTAACCCTCAAGGAATTTTTATTCTGGTGTAGTGGAGGAGGAAGAGCTCATGCCACCATGTGTAGTGACTACACATTGGTTCGGGGATGAGGCGAACCAATGTGTGAGTGTTTTGGATGCTGATTGCATGGGCATGGGATTGCAAGGGTGGCAGCCTCGTGGAGTAGGGCGTCGTGGAGGGGAGCCCCATGGACGAACTCCCTATCGTGAGCCCATAGCCCCATCGTCCTTGGTGTTTTCCTCTACGGTGACGTGTTCACGGGTGATGAGTTCTAGGGCACGTGATCGGTTGCAGCCTGGCATTCCTAGGTAGCAACAACCTCGCTCTTAGCGGCCTCAACGCATGCCAGAGCATTGAATGGGCTTGGGCAGCAGCGACGAGCCGTGTGTCCTCCTCGACCTTGGCGGTGGGCCTCCTTAGCGTACTTAACATCAGCGGTAGTGGAAGGAGTTGCAGAGGAGGCGGGCAGCGGTTCACTGGACATGGTTGCCATGGGTGTGGTTAGGAAATGAGTGGGAGGGGAAGGTCGATGATCGGCTAGCCTGATACCATATAAGCATGAATATATCTATGACACATGAAGGATAGAATGATTATAGAGGATCAGAGGTTACACATAAAAAAAGGGCGTACTCCGTGCAGAGAGCTCCCACTCTATGCGGGGTCTAGGGTCGAAGTTACACATACAAAGGCAAAAATGGTCTAGGGTTTGAGTTATGAAAACAAAACCAATAAACTTGTGATCCGTTCCTATAATGACTCGGTCAAATCATGTGTAGGCATGAGACCCTAGGAAGCACTAGCCGAGTGGCTCAAAAGGCCAGTCAAACCCGGCTTGCACTACTATAAAAGCCATTGTTAGAGGCACCTCCCTTTCTGGTACAGGTGTCCCGTCAAAATCCACCTTTAAAAATGGTTTCTGAGTTCACCTCTCTAGAAATCGTTTTTTTCAGCCACTCCTAGAAATGCTCTATTTTTAGAGGCATCTAGAAAGCCCAACCGCCTCTTAAAAAGTCATTTTTAGAGGCGGCTAGGAAGTTCAGCCGATGGATTTCGAGAGGCAGTTGACAATTTGGCCTGCCTCTAAAAATAGGTGCATGACAACAAAATTCATAATATTTCCAAATCAAGTTGAGCGCAGACAAAAAAAATTGGGATAATGGTCTGTTGGATATCCAAGGTGATGGTCCTTTGCTGGCAGACATCCACTTTGGAGCATTTTGCTAGAAGACACTCTGGTTCGGTGAAATTAGGCCACATGACACCGCGGACCGGTTGCAGCCGGTTGAGGAGAGAGAACAGTGGTAAAATGACATTCTTGCCCCTGCCGCTTTCTTATTCCTCTCTCCCTTTCTCTTTTTTTCTGTTTCCTATCCCCGCCACCCTCTCTGCCACCTGCACCCGCCGTCGGTGAAATATAGTGAAGGAGCACTTTTTTTCTTCCTCCCATGTCTCACCGGCAAAGAACGCACTGGCGGCGGCATCGGAGCTCGCAGCTGGGCGGGCGCACGCTGCACCGACCGGCAATGATGCGATAGTGGGGGACTCCGAGCGCCCGGCCCTGCGCACCGAGGGCTACTTCCTCGTGAAGCCCGACTGCCTCCGCGTGGTGCCGTTGACGGTGGCGGCTGATGACGGGGAGCGCGTGCGTGTGGGTGGTGGCGTGCTTCTTCTCCTCGCCGTGTTGGCCTGGGGTGCCCGCGGTGGCGACGGCGAGCTAGCGCACGTCCAGCCTAGGGGCGCGACGGCAAGCTTGCGCACGGCCCTCCCCGCGTCCTTCCTAGGGGCGCAACGGTAAGGCAGCATCCGGACTAGGCACGGTCGCCGGGAGTGTGTGTGTGTCAGTGGTTCTACTCCTCATCGTCGTCCTGGCCGGCGGCGGGTGCCTGGACGAGGCCAGCGAGGCCGTCGCAGCACAGCAAGCGGGCGAGGCAACTAGGCAAGCGCAGCGCGGAGCATGCGGTCGAGGCCGATGCGCAAGAGCTTGCAGCCTCTCGAGATTCGTTTGTCCCCGTCCGCATCGCAGTAGTAGGCATCGGCGTCCACGACTACGTCCTAGCCCCAGTCGCACTCTGCACCCTCGCCACCGACGGCTTACAGCCCGCACCTCAACGCGGCGAGCAAGTTGGTGTTCAACGGCCTCAGGCAGAGGTCCAGCAGCCTGGCCGCGCTGGTGCTGCCCTGCATGGAGCAGTCGTACTTGGTGCACGTCTGCGTGGCGCCCATACTCAACGTGCCCATCTACTCCCTCCATGCCGAGCGCGACGACGTCTGCGGTGCAGCGTGCGACGCGAGCTCGTCGGCCGCCAGGAGCAGTGCCTCATAGGCCGCAGCACGGCGGCGGCGCGGCCTGCGCGAGGAGGTCCTTGGCATGGCAACCTCATGCGCCTGCTCCGCCATGCCTGCCTTGCCCGCCTGCTCCGCCGTGCCTGCCTGCTCCGCCGCACCGGAGCAAGCTCGCTAGAGAACGACGCTGCCCGCCCGCCATCACCGTCGGTCCGTGTTCTACAGATGCGATAGGAGAGGCAGAAAAAAAGTGACATGGAAAAAATAAAATAGAAATATATTTCAGCGACGGCGGGCGTGGGAGGCGGGGGCAGGAAACAGAAAAAAAGACAAAGGGAGAGAGGAAGAAGAAAGCGGCAGGGGCAAGAATGTCATTTCACCGCTGTTCTCTCTCCTCAACCGGCTACAACCGGTCCGCGGTATCCTGTGGCCTAATTTCACCGAACAAAGGTGTCTTATGGCAAAATGCTCCAAAGTGGGTGTTCGCCAGCAAAGGACCATCACTTTGGATGTCCAATCCCAAAAAAATTATATCAAAGTTTTAGTACTCAAAGAGATGTACAATTTTATAGTTGAGGACTTTTCCATGTGAAATCATTTGAGGTCAAAAATTTTGTTTTGAGTTTTCATAATTTGAAATTCAATATTTTAAATATTTTCAAATAATCTTGGATGGAGAAATGACCTAAACCAAAGTTACAGTACTCAAAGGGATCTAAAACTTCATAATTGGCTACTTTTTCATTTGAAATCATTAGGTTTTCATATTTTGAAATTCATTTTTTTATTTTTCAAAGTATCTTGAATGGAGAAACGACCTAAACTTAAGATGTAGTGCTCAAAGAGATATGTAAATTTGCAGTTGACGACCTTTTCATTTGAACATTTATGACCCTGAAATTCTATTCCGAGTTTTCGGACTTTGAAATTCATATTTTCTTTAAATTTTCAAATGACCTCGGACGTAGAAATGACCTCAGTTAAAGTTGTAGTACTTGAATAGATCTAAAACTTTCCAATTTAAACCTTTAGCATTTAAATTTGTTTACAGTCTCAAATATAAATTACAATATTCACTAAAGTGAATACAAAAGGAATTAATCAGTCACTTAGGGGTTGTTTGGGACTGCTCCACAAACTCCACCGTGGAGCAGCTCCACAAAAAACTGGAGTTTGTGGAGTACCTCTTTAGGTGCTCTCACAACTCCACCTTTTTTCCTGGAGCAGAGTGCGTGGAGCTGAAACCGTTTGGCTAAAAAACGTGGAGCGGAGCTGAAAAACGTGGAGCGGAGCAATCCCAAACACGCCCTTAGTCACAAGGGACTTTGAGGCATTAGGGTAAGGAAACAACATATGAGAGTTGAGGTTATGAGTTCGACCGCCGCGGCTACATGCACACGTATTTCGTACGAAAAATCATGTGACTTGTGGTCACTATATACGTGTAGGTAGAGGCAGCTGCTGGCAAAATGTTTTGTAGACAAATCGTTGTGTCATTTTCTGTTATTGACCATCTTTAAATGCAGTAACATGACAATGACAAAGAAAATAGAAAAGGTTGATTGGAACCGGCCGTCTGCCCTTGTGAACAGCAATCTCTTGATTGGTGAATCAAGCTTGACCGATTGTTTACAAAACATAAGTAGTAACATCACACATCTGCTAGGCATTATTAATGTGAACATAAGACGGGCGCCTCTTAACTTATAAAAACATAAATGACATCACATCTCCTAGGCAATACTTATATTAATTTGAAAATAAGACGCCTCTTAATTTACAGCCACACCCTTCTCCGGACCCGTCCTGTTCCCTGCTACCTACGTTCCACTGAAAAAAGTTCATCTTTAAAAGCATATTAAAAATCCAAATTAAATTTCCCCAGCCCGCTAAAAATCACTTGTCATTGTCAAAAGGATCTATCATGTTCCTGACTTCCTTCCCAGAAGCTAGAAACTTCCGCATTAGTATTGCAAGGTACGTGTAGTAGGTACTAGGTAGTGTGGCTTCTGCCTCACCAGTTGTCCATCCGAGTTGCTGCAGCTGCAGCACATAAACATTTGCCGGCATTACTCCCGCCATTGTCAAGCATGAAGCCCGCTTCCTTGATGATCCTAAAACTCCTATTAGTTGGCCTTGGGCTTGCCACTGCACCCCTCAGCGCTGGAGACGACGACCACCACCAGTTCGTCTACTCCGGCTTCGCAAATGCTAGCCTCACCCTCGACGGCACAGCCTCCACCACACAAGGCGGGTTGCTCGAGCTGACCAATGGCACAACCATGAGCATGGGCCACGCCTTCTACCCGGCTCCACTGCGCCTTCGCGACTCGCCCAACGGCACGGTGCAGTCTTTCTCCGCCTCCTTCGTGTTCGGCATCATCTCCGTCTATGACTTGAGCAGCCATGGCCTCACCTTCTTGGTCGCACCAAGCAAGAATTTCTCCGCGCTTGCCGTACAATACCTGGGCCTCTTCACTGGCCCCAACAATGGCAACACGACCAATCACATGTTTGCCGTTGAGCTCGACACCTGGCAGAACAGCGAGTTCAAGGACATCAACAACAACCACGTTGGCATCGACATCAACGGCCTGACCTCTGTGCAGTCCAGCCCTGCCGGCTTCTACCATGATCGTGATGGAAGCTTCGAGAACTTGACTCTCAGCAGCCAAGAGGCGATGCAGGTGTGGGTGGAGTACGATAGAGTCAAGACACGGATCGACGTCACCTTGGCTCCTCTAGCCATGGTCAGGCCAAGGAGACCAACAGTGTCAGCCATCCAAAACCTCTCAGATGTGCTCACCGATGTGGCGTACGTCGGCTTCTCATCATCAACAGGCAAGATCCGTACACAACACTACGTGCTCGGATGGAGCTTCGCCATGAACGGCCCTGCTCCATCCATCAATCTAACCATGCTTCCGAAGCTTCCACGACGTCATCAAAAGGGTCGACGATCCTGGGTGTTAGAGGTAGTTCTGCCCATAGCAACTGCAGCACTCGTCCTGTCTCTGGGAGCCATTGCTTTCTTGCTTGTGAGGAGGCATTTCAGGTATGCGGAGGTACGAGAAGACTGGGAGTTGGAGTTCGGACCACACCGGTTCTCATACAAGGACCTGTTCCATGCGACGGGTGGATTTGAGAACAAAAACCTTCTTGGCGTTGGAGGATTTGGGAGAGTGTACAAAGGGGAGCTTCCGAGATCAAGATTGAAGATAGCCGTGAAGAGGGTGTCACATGACTCCAAGCAAGGCATGAAGGAGTTCATAGCAGAGATTGTCAGCATAGGGCGTCTTCAAAACCGTAATCTCGTCCAGTTGCTTGGCTATTGCCGACGCAAAGGTGAGCTCCTCTTGGTATATGAGTACATGCCCAATGGAAGTTTGGATAAATATCTACATAATGGCAAAGAGGACAATTCTCTATTGAGTTGGACTGAAAGGTTTTGGATCATCAAGGGAATTGCATCAGGCCTGTTGTATCTCCACGAGGAATGGGAAAAGGTGGTTGTTCACAGAGACATCAAGGCAAGCAATGTGCTCCTAGATGATGAGATGAATGGACGGTTAGGTGATTTCGGCCTTGCAAGACTTTATGATCATGGCGTCGACCCACAAACTACACATGTGGTTGGTACCATAGGTTACCTTGCTCCAGAGCTAGCACGCAGTGGAAATGCCACTCCTTCTACAGATGTTTTTGCCTTTGGTATGTTCGTCCTTGAGGTCACATGTGGACAGAGGCCTGTCGATCACCAAAACACGCAAGATAGCCAGCTCATGTTGGCTGATTGGGTGCTTGACAAGGTGCAAAATGGATCATTCGGTGATACCGTGGATGCTAGACTCAAAGGGATGTATGATGTTCGTGAGGCATACTTGGCGCTAAAAATAGGCCTGCTATGCTCACACCCATTCCCCAGTGAAAGGCCTACCATGCGGCAAGTCATGCAATACCTCGATGGGGAAATTGAGCCTCCAGATTTAAGCCTCGAGGTACTAGCCTCTATGCAAAGTGAAGGGTTCGACCCATACATCATTTCATATCCATTGGCAACAAGTAGCATCTGCACAATGTCGTACATCTCTAGTGTAGGAAGGTGAACATATGGTGTTTTGTCATGAGCTGTGTCCAAATATATTTATTATGGATATTGTTATAGCAAGCCAACATATACCTTATTAAGGATGTTGCTATTAATTTTTCTATAAACACATTATGTGCTTGCTTCTTCTATTTGCATCAGGACATCTTGTGTTATATGTTGATAAACTTCCTGCATCATCTTTGTTTTGTAGAACCTCCAATCAAATAATTGATGGTGGTCACTGGTGCTAGAATTCACTAGATTTATCCGTATAATAAGGGGATGTCTAGCGGGCAATGGAGTGTTTTGAGGCCCAGTTATTTTGCAAAATTTTGACCAACAATTAATCAAATTATTTGCAAGTTTATAGAACTTATAGTTTACATCAATATATTTATATTCATTTTTTTATAAAGGAAGATTTTATTAAATCTTCAAGCGCATTACATTGGGTTGATACAAAGTCTTGAAAATAATTCTTCCAGCCTCTGCTTGACAAAAAGCACACAGCCAATTAAAACTTAAAAGAGGAAACCATACATAGTCTAGTGACTATCAATCCGCAGGCTAGAATGCCACTCGTGTGCCTGAGAGAAGATAACCTTAGCCACCTGTGCCAAGTACCGCGAAGCCACCACAACCAAATCCCGTATATCCGGCTTTTGAATAAGTGTATTTGTATATGTAGTATCTTTAAAATAATATTGACTTTTTAGCAATTGATGATATATTGTATGAGAAATTAAGTGTCAAAATTTATTTATTTGATTTTTTCCGATCAAAATACATTTATCGTTTCTGAATGAAGGGGGTATTATTAATGTATAGATTAACTACGCAGTCGTCGCAAAACAAAAACTGAGAGGTTAAAGTTCATGACCCAAACGGGATTAAAATTTTCATGTATATTAAATATTTTCGTAATACTAGCCGTGGAATAATTCAAACTGGCCGCGACAAAGATTGGATCGAAGGACAACGTCGTGTCGTGTCATGGGGCATGACTGCAGTGGCAACATAAATCCAAGGCCAGCGCACGAGACGTTGAATGTTTTCCTGAGTGTGGACAATAGAAACCAGAGCGGTTGAAGTTCATGGCTTCATGCATATTAAATATGTTCGAAATACTAGCCGTGGAACACCAATCAGCTACTTGCTTGATACTATTTATTTACTGAGGGTTTCAAATTAAAATAATATACTCCCATAGTTAAAAAAGAATACAATTCTAGATTTGAGTTAAGCTAATTTTTTCTTAAATTTTGTAAATTTATAGAATAATATCAACATTTATATTTCTAGATAGTTTTTTTAACAAGTAGTCGATTATATAAAAAAGGAGAAAACCTGAACTAAACAAATACAACAAAGTGTATCTCTAGATAGGTTTACTATAAAAATAATATTTTATGATTAATCTAATGATGTTTAGTTGGTATCATAAATGTTAGTATTTTTTTACAGATTTAGTTAAACTTAAAATTATTTAACTCATAGAAAGAGAGAATTGTATTTTTGTTATTGAAACAGAGGGAGAGAGTATATATTATATTATTTAACGCCGGATTCAAACAGCTACATAGATAAGCTCGAAGGACAACATCAGGTAGTGTCATGGGATGTATGACTTCAGTGGCAACATAAATCCAAGTCTAGAGCACGAGACGTTGAACATTTCGTTTTTTCTTATTTTTGTCAACTGAGATATTACTTTTTGAGACTACGTCCGACAACACTAGAAACCAGAGCGGTTGAAATTCATGGCCTAAATGAGTTTAAAATGTTCATGCATACTATGATACTACAAATACTAGTCCTGGAACGCCACTTAGCTACTATTTATTATAACTGAGGGTTCAAATTTAAAACTATTATTTGATGCCGGATTCAAACCGCAGCATAGATGGGTTCGAAGGACAACGTCAGGTCGGATATTGTGCTTGAAGCAGATTTTTTGTTAAGCTTGAAGCAGTGTTCACAAACAGTTTCTAGATGAAAGCAGAAATATATGTTAACAATGCTAGGCTGGAAATTTTTAGTCTTCTTGCGCAAACAATGGAAGCTCTCTTTCGGAATTTTGATTTGGGTCCATAGTTTATGTATGTATATAAGCATGAAAGTCGCTGCTTGTACAACGCACCCATGCAGCCATGTGTGCGTTTCCCATTCATGACGACAGAAAATAGACCTGATGATATGAAGTTTGAGCTGAACTATCTTTCGCTGACATTGTCTTTCTACATGCCATGCATTGTTAACTTATTCTGGAATAAAAAAATTGTTAGGCTGTTCCTTAAGATCAATTCGAATATGTGGTAGCAAATAAACCTGACCATATAAGTGTCTACATCAGCTATTAAACTAGATGATGACAGGTGTTGAAAATCCAGAGAATATATAGACGCTGCATGTTAAATCTAATATAAACATTGGTTGCCCACCTAACGCTTACTGCTTGCTCTTCTTGTTGATTTGCAGGCTTCCAGTTCGCAAGCCACACAGTGCATACTTGCAATGGCAACGAAACATACATCCTTCCTTCAGTACCTGCTCCTCCTCCTCATAACTTTGGCCTCCTGCGATGATCAATTTTTCTTCTCTGGCTTCACCCAATCCAGCTTAAACCTTGATGGCTGTGCCACCGTCACAAACAGCGGTCTCCTTGATCTGACCAATGGCACTGCAATTTTCAACGGTCACGCTTTCTACCCCAACCCTTTGCACTTCCGCAAATCACCTGATGGTAAAGTTCAATCCTTTTCGGTCAATGTTGTTTTCAGTATCTTCATCACATACCCAGACTTGAGCGCTGATGGCATGGCCTTCTTCATCGCCCCTACCAAGAATTTCTCCGATGCGCGGGCAGCCAAGTACTTTGGCCTCCTCAATGATAAAAGCAATGGAGACCCAAGCAAACACATCTTCATGGTCGAGCTCGACACCTACAAAAATGCTGAGCTCCAAGACATCAATGACAACCACGTCGGCATCAACATCAACAGTGTGATCTCCTTGAATTCAAGCACAGCTGGCTTCTATGAAGATGACGGCGGTACCTTCAGGAATCTGACGCTCAATGGAAACCAGGGAACACAGCTGTGGGTAGACTATGATGAGGGTACTACACAGATCAATGTGACCTTGGCTCCAATCAACATGGGCAAACCATCAAGGCCACTGCTCTCTGCAACCTGTGATCTCTCAACTGTACTCTCCAACTCAACTTCGTACATTGGATTCTCATCCGTAGCTACTCCCATCAACACCCGTCAGTATGTGATGGGCTGGAGCTTTGGCCTGAATAAACCAGCTCCATCCCTTGATGTCTCCAAGCTTCCCAAGTTGCCTTCTCTTGGTCCAAAGGCCCAGTCCATGGTCTTAGCAATTGTCCTACCGATAGTCACTGCAACATTGATCCTCTCCATAGGCATTGTTGTCGTTCTCATTGTGCGAAGGCGGCTGAAGTATGCTGAGGTGCGTGAGGATTGGGAGAGTGAGTTTGGTCCACACCGGTTTTCATACAAGGATTTGTTCCATGCTACAGGGGGCTTTAAGAATAAACACCTGCTCGGAGAAGGAGGTTTTGGGAAAGTATATAAAGGAGTACTTCCATTGTCTAATGTAGAGGTTGCTGTGAAGAGGATGTCTCATGAGTCAAGACAGGGAATGAAGGAGTTTGTCACTGAGGTTGTTAGCATTGGTCGACTCCGCCATCGCAACCTTGTGCAGCTACTTGGCTATTGCAGGAGAAAAGGTGAACTGTTTTTGGTTTACAATTACATGCCCAATGGTAGCCTCGATAAATATCTACACTGTGAAGAGCACAAGGCTGTTTTGAATTGGGATAAGAGATTTCGAGTTGTCAAAGGCATCGCTACAGGCTTGTTGTATCTCCATGAGAAATGGGAGAAGATAGTGATCCATAGAGACATCAAGGCAAGCAATGTACTCTTAGATGGTGAGATGAATGGCCGCCTTGGTGACTTCGGCCTTGCAAGGTTATATGATCATGGCACTGACCCACAAACAACACATATGGTTGGCACAAAGGGGTACCTAGCCCCCGAGCTACTGCGCACTGGGAAGGCATCCCCTTATACAGATGTTTTTGCCTTTGGCATGTTCCTTCTTGAGGTTGCATGTGGGCAAAGACCTGTCAAGAAAAATGCAGAGGGTAATGAATTTTTCTTGGTCGATTGGGTGCTCGAGCACTGGAACAACGGTTTGCTTACCAAGACACTGGATTCTAGGCTCCAGGGTGAGTACAACATCGATGAGGCACATCTCGTGTTGAAACTAGGACTCTTGTGCTTGCACCCGCTTCCTAGTTCAAGGCCTAGGATGCGAGAAGTTATGCAATACCTTGATGGCGATATGCCACTACCTGAGCTGAGGCCGACCCAGCTGAGCTCAAACATGGTTGCCTTGATGAAAAACAGCGGACTGAACTCATCTGTTGCGTCATATCCACAAATGTCATCAAGCTTCTGCACAATATCTGGCCTCTCAGGAGGAAGATGATATCTACGTTGTTGTTTTTTATGTACTTGGTTACTTAAGCTGTTTAGTACGTGGCTCATTTATTGTGTGTCATAGAAATACTCATATGACTATGATCAGTCTTACTGTCTATCTTCTTATTTTAGGTGTTCACAAGTTGTATGTATCAGATGGCTTTATGTCTGTTTACCTTTTGAATCCTTTAGGTGTTGACAGTAGTTTTTTTATAAAATAAGGGAACATTTTTCTTCCTTGTTTTCATTACAAGGAACTGTCCACAAGCAACCTTTTTAATACCTAAGACAATAGTGAATTAGTGATGCTAAGACACAACATAACTGAAAAACTAAATCAGCATAAAAAAAAGGAAGACGAGATCTCTTCACCTAACAAAAGTTTACCAGAGTCGCACGGATCTGACACCCAGAACGAAATCTAACACATTGTTCAAAAAAAATACAAGGGGAATTTCTTTTTTTTCTGTGTGTATCAGATTTGTTAGAATTTATGGAAAATTGCTCTTCAAATTGTGCTGCAGGGAATACAGAGATACACGCACAGTTTCAGATTTGATTCTGGGCCAAAATGAAATGATTCATGGTTGAGTAATGAATCCATATCCATCTAGATAGGCTCCGAGCAAGCGCTAATCGCGATTCGCAAACAAGCTTCAGAAAGCACGATTACCTCGTACTACAGTGTCGTCTCCGTGGCAATCCGGCGGCTGCCGCCGCCGCCGCATCTCCTCCGAATCAGGCGCAGGCCCCGCCCGCTGCAATCTGGGCCTAGGCGGAGGAATCAGGAGGCCGTAGCCGGCCCAAACCGAACGCGCTGAGCCCGCCGCCATCTCGGCCTCACCACCTCACCGGTTCACGCCGCCGGGAGCGACCTCCTCACCACTCCAAATTCGAGGCAGAGTCCGAAGCGGAGGGAGCTGCTGAGGATTTGTCCACATTTTTTCCACCAACCTCATCTCCAAATTGCTGGATAACCAACACGAAAGGCCCAGAGCCGAAACAAGGACCATGGCCCAATACCACGTGCTGCTAAGAGACAAGCTTAGGCCTACTACGGACACCAGCCCATGGTCCGAACTTTGAATGGCAATCAAGGCCTTCAACTGGGCAATCAGTTAAACCGACATTTCGGTATGGTTCGTTCGGTTTGCCAAAAAATCGGTTTTTAGGAATCAAAAGCCATCTCCAGAACAGGAAAAAGACAAATTCGGTGTCGGTTTTCTACGTCGGTTTTCTATGTCGGTTTTCTAAGTTGGACAGCTCGAATACGTGGGATGGGGTGCCGGGGTGGTGTGCACGTAGGACAGAGAGCTTTGGGAGTTCGGTTTCGTCGGTGTTACGGCTCGGTTGGAGATCATCTAAGTTCTGAATTGTAAAAACTAAAACCGAAGCGAAGAACCAAAAGACCGACATTTCGGTTTGGTTTCGGTTCGGTTCTGTCGACAGGATATCGTCGATAGTCCACTGAGGGGTATGCCCAAGATGGTAGATTGTGTGGTAGAGGTGCGCGTGATCAGAAACTAGATGGCAACAGAGACACAAGATTTAGACAGATTCAGGCTGTCAATATGACGTAAAACCCTACGTCATGTGTTCTGTTGGTTTGTATTGATTGTGTATGCGATGGGATAAAGTGTACACACTTAGGTGCCGTTTGCGATGTCGGATGATTATCATCCATGACTTAGTCAATAAGGGAGCTTAGTCCATATCCAAGGAGTACACGCATCACTTGGTGAAGTGTACACACTTAGTCTCCGAGCCTGACAATAGGTGAAGAATTCACCTAGTGTCAGGGTCAAAAAATAGAAGACTCCAGACGCTTAGCTGAACATGCAACTAGTCTCTAGCTTAGCTGAGAACCAGTAGAAAAAAAAAAGACACTCACCGTAAGGTGAAGTCTACACACTTAGTCCCCAAGCCTGCTAGAAGATACAAAAACATCTTGTAGCAGGGTCAAAGAAATAAGTAGAAATATTAGGGAACGTTCCGATCGGTCTTCAGGTGTTGATGCAGGAAATAGCCAGCGCCCTCTGTCATGTACTTATCAAGGCCCCCGACGTGCTGCCCAAGATCAGCACCCTGATCCGAACAGCATGGAGCAACTTGATAGCACACCAGCTTAATCAGAGCGAAGCGAAGTTTTGGCTTATCACACACTGCCGCCAGCAAAAAAACAAATTTGTTTCGAACCGATCGACGAGATGTAACAAAATCCGACTGCCAAGGGAGTCCCCAGCTTAGCTAGCAACTCTTGCATGAAGAATCCAAACACCGAGAAGTCCCTAGCATAGCTAGCAAGCCCAGCGTAGCTGACGATGAAGCTGAAAGCTCTAGTTTGGTTTTGGTGAATTGATGAAACCCTAAGTGCTAACCTAGGTTATCAAGTGATCATGAGATAGGTAGCACACTCCAAGTGGTGAAGCAAATGAAGATCATAGCATGATAAAGATGATGGCATGGTGATGATCAAGTGCTTCGACTTGGAAAGAAGAAAGAGAAAAACAAAAAGCTCAAGGCAAAGGTATAATTTGTAAGAGCTATTTTGTTTTAGTGATTAAGACACTTAGAGAGTGTGATCACATTTAGGATTGATAGCCGTACTATTAAGAGGGGTGAAACTCGTATCAAAATGCGGTTATCAAAGTGCCACTAGATGCTCTAACTCATTGCATATGCATTTAGGATCTAGTGGAGTGCTAACACCCTTGATAATATTTGTGTAAATATGCTACCACATGTGCACAAGGTGTTTGTAGGGTTGAGATGGGTTTGAGTCCCTCTCTCCCTCCTGCCTCGCAAGCTCGGCGGGATTCGGCGCTTTCGGGAAAATGAAATGTCTATTTTCTATTGCGCCGGATGCAAAATTCTTGCTGGTTGACACACTTGAGCAAGGGTGAAGAAGTAAGAGTTGAAATAGAGTTGATCGAAATGATGCTGGCGTCGGTCCAGTGACCGGACGCTGAATCCAGAAGCACCGGACGCTGACTGCCTGCGTCCGGTCGCGCTGACTCGGCGGTACAGTGGCTAGGGTTGAGCACCGGACGCTGGCTGCGTCCGGTCAAGGTGGACCGGACGTGTCCGGTCGAAAAATCATGCCTCGGGGAGCTTACTGGAAACGACCGGACGCTGGGGCTTCAGAGTCCGGTCGGTTTGACCGGAGCGTCCGGTCAATACTTATCCGTTAAGATCTGACAATTCAGTTTTAACTCGGAATGACACGTGGCGTCCATCTATGGACCGGACGCTGAGTCCAGGGTCCGGTCAGTATGACCAGAGCGTCCGGTCAGAGCGCGTTTTGCCCAGTGAAGGGGTATAACGGCTCTATTTGATTGGGGCTCTATATATAGCCCCATGGCCGGCTCAAGGGAGCTCTCTTGCACATTTTCATTGACATAGCAACCTTGTGAGCCTAGCCAAAGTTCTCCCACTCATTTCTATCATAGATTAAACATCTTTGTGAGATTGGGAGAGAATCCAAGTGCATTGCTTGAGTGGTTGCATCTAGAGGCACTTGGTGATTGTGTTTCGCTACGGATTTCGCTTGTTACTCTTGGTGGTTGCCGCCACCTAGACGGCTTGGAGCAGCAAGGATCGTTGAGAGGAGGAGGTGATTGTCTCCGACTCCGATCGTGGTGATTGTGAGGGTTCTTGACCTTTCTCGGTGAGCGCCAAAAAAGGTACTCTAGTAAATTGCTTGTGGCTTGTGTGATCCTCATCTTGTGTTGGTTGTGCGGCACCCTATTGAGGGTTTGGCGAGTGATGCCAATCAATAGCGTGAACCTCCAAGTGAGTGAATCGCCACAACGAGGACTAGCTTGCTTAAGAAGCAAAGTGAACCTCGGTAAAAATCATTGTCTTCACCATTTGATTCCGAGGTGATTGGTCTACATTGGTATTCATTATTGTGATTGATTGGTTCCTACCACTACACGGTGGTATAACCCTCTTGATCACTCTCTTTACTTTACCACAAACTAGTTGACAAGCTCTTTAGTGTAGCTAGTTGTGAGAGCTTGCATGCTTGGTTGGTGTGGCTCTTTAGTTAGCCTTTGAGAGCACACTAACATAGGGTAGTGTCATTGCTCTTGTGTGAATTGACACTATCTAAACTAGAATTGTGGTAGGTGGCTTGCATTTTTGAGTAGGCTAACGCAACACTCGCTTCGCCTCATAATTGTCTAACCATTTGGTTAAGTGTTGTTGTAGAAATTTTATTAGGCTATTCACCCCCTCTCTAGCCATTAGGACCTTTCAGAAGCCCAAGCGATAAGCAATCTGAACAACTGGTCAACGATGAAACGAGCACCGAGGAGTCCAACCAACTGGTCGGCGGCGAAGTGAGCGCCGAGCAGTAAGGAGCATCGAGAAGTCTGACCAACCGATCGATGACGGCGTGAGCGCCGAGCCGTAGGGGCGCGCCGAGCAGTCCGACCAACTTGTCGTGACGAAGTCCATGAGCCTAACGATCCGACCAATTAGTCAGCGGTGAAGTCTGAGTGCCGGTACGACCACCGGACGATGATCCTCTTGTCTTCCCTAACTGATCCAGTCCCCGAGTGTAAAAAATGAGCTCATCGACCAAACCTGGCTTCTGTAATACAAATATGTTGAACGGGTAGTACATAATGTAAAAATAAAATATATGAAATCCGGAGAAAATCGGCACCGATGAAATAACATATGCAAAATAATTTCGCTTCTCGCTCTGTGAAGCCTTCTTTCTCTCCTCAAGTGGTTTGCCTTTTACGTGAGAACAAAGCCCCAGCTATTCCATATCCTATGGCGCAGAGCGCTGATTCTCGTACACGCTTAAGGATACAGGCATCATCGAGGAGCCGCTGCCGACCAGCCCATGACGCAGAGCGCTACTGCCCATGCACGTTTAGGTGCTGAATCGAAAACAGGGCCACTTCTTTGCCTCACGATGAAACCGTGTTCCACCGACTTAGTCAAGAGGAAAAGGCGAAAAAACAAGATTAGACGCTAAGCGCACCCTTAGGGTGGTCGGCAAAGAATCATGAAGAAAATTTTGAAGATGCATGGCGATTGAAAAAAATTATTTGATTAAAACATTTAAGAAAATAACACTTAGCTTGTTGGTGGAGACAAGTCGTCGTCGTGGCCGAGTGGGTAGTTAATGATGAAGCCGGCCAATTGGGATGTGTGGCCGACTGGTTCTCGATCGAGTACGAGTTGTCGAAGCAGTCGTCAAGTCGCAGACGTGGCCGTTTGTAGATGTCCTCCTGCGTGCTGGAGTGGCGGAAATTCATCGCTTCTGGTAGATCGATCTAAGACCAACTCCGCAAGAGACAAGCAATCGGCTAAGTCTTTGTCGATCCGATCGATGGAAACGATCAGATCATCCTCTTGGATGGGCTTCCTCAACCGACAAGGCATCGGGCGGCGAGCTCTCAGTGAGGAAGATGACCCCAAAATGGGTTCTGAGATCGAATGTGCTAGCGTAGATGTTGGCATAATCGGCATAGGATTATCCTACACCGTCTCCACGATCTCCCCTTCACCCTCAGCGTTGATGACCCTGGAGATGGATCCGACCATTAAGGACTGGCCTGGATAGAGGGAGTACGGAGAGCTTGGGACGTGCACCATCTGGTTCGCCATGAGAATCAGCACGCACACCCCTACCTAGCGCGCCAACTGTCGACGGGATACCATCGATAGTCCACCGAGGGGTACGCCCACGATGGTAAATTGTGTGGTAGAGGTACGCGTGATTAGGAACTAGATAGCAACAGAGACATAAGATTTAGACTGGTTTAGGCCGTCAATATGACGTAAAACCCTACATCCTGTGTTTTGTTGGTTTGTATTGATTGTGTATGCGATGGGATGATAATGAGATGATGAGATATCTAAGATCTCGGTGCCAACTAGGGGACCCCTGCCCCTCCTTATATACTCTGGAGGGGTAGGGTTACAAAGAAAGTATCCTAGTCGATTATATGGTAGGTATTCTATTTGGATTACAATATCTATAAGAGTCCTAGCAGATCATATCTTCTACCATCTTGTGGTACCCGGGGGTATATCCCCCACAGGTTCGATTCTCGGTTTTTGGGTTAAATGTGCCCACCCTGACAAGGCCTGCTATGTTGGTTACTAAACTTTGTCATGTCAAAGATTTATAATGTCAAACGAAAGGACTTAAAAGTTGGACAAAATTATGGACATTACTAGTGCCCGTGCGCGGAGTCGACTACGCCCGCACGCTCACTCTTCCTCATCCTCTACTATTCTTCTTCTTGCTTGCAACAGCCCCTTCCCCACCCTCCACCGCCGACGATCCCTCCGCCCCTCTTCCTCCCATGCGACCACCACCCCAGATTCGGCGATCGTCTTCCTCCTCCCCCACCGTCCACCGCCCTGCCGCCCACCCCCGCCACAGGCGATAGGGTGAAAGGTCCACTATTATGAAATATGTCAGTCGCAAAAAAAAAATATTATGAGATATGTATTGAATGATACACGTTGGAGCACATTTGGAGCAAACATGACAAACAATTTGGCTTAGAACAGCTGCAAGACAAAAATCTCTCTTTTTCATTACGGATGATCACAACTCATAATACATACAGAGATAGAACTGACATGAATACCCTAATAATAGTCATCAAAGAACTAGACCAGACCCTAAATCATCTGAAGAGAGGGAAGCAACGAACGCCTGACGCCTGAGGAGGTCCTACATGATGCTGGGCCTCTCCCTCGTACGACGGGATGCATCTTCCGTTGCTTTTGCTCAAACATCTTTGCTGCCTCCTTGTCGTTGATCTTCTGAATGGTGTGTTGACGCTTGATCTTCTGGGCCTCTTGATAACCCTCACGCAACTTGCGTTTTCTAGCCTCCATCTTCTTGCTCTCGTCGACGGCTGGCTTATTGGTCTCGCTCGTGTTCGGTATCGAGACAGTAGCTGTAGTCGGCAGCATCTTCGCCGGGCGAACATACACCTTCTTCTTGTATGCCTCGGCGACGGGGACGGTAGGAAGCATCTTCGCCGGCGGTATCTGTAGCTTCTTCTTGTGTACCTCGGCGGCGGGAAGCATCTTCGCAGGCTGTATGTGCAACTTCTCCTTGTGTCCACGCGCATTGCCATCAGCTATCACTGCAGAGATGATCTGGCCTGGGATCCGATCATCAGCAGAGAGCTTGTCGAGCTCTTCCTTGACTGCTGTAGTTGTGGTGACGTTGGCCGCCCTCCACCCGCGCACGACGTCGCTCGCGAGCCTGCGGATCCGGGCCGAGCCGTGCTTCTCGAGGGCGCCGACGGTCCTTTCGAGGTCAGTGGACGCCAGCGCGCTGTGCGGGACGGGCGCCACCCGCAGAGTCTCTAGCGCTTCCGCCATGGCCTCGTCCAGCGCGGCGCGCGCCGCAGAGCTGCTCGGCCACGCCGTCGTCAGTGGCGCCGCGGAGCAGCTGGAGGATCCGGACCCTCACGTCCCGGAACGCGGCGCGCGGGTGGCCGCCTGCCTCCTCGATCGCGTCGTCGATGGCGCCGAAAGCGCTGTAGAATGGCCTCCACCTTCGCAGGAGGCTCCCGCTCTGCTCGTTGGCCATGGTGGAGGCGGATGCGGAAAAGCCGGCGGGTAGGGTCGGATGAGGGAAAGCCGGCGGGTAGGGCCGGCGGATGCGGATGGAATTGGGAAATTGGTGCGGATGGAATTGGAAAATTGGTGCGTCTGATTATATAGAACGAGCCGATCGAATCCGACTCAAGTTCCTGTGCATTCAATCAAGCGTGAGCGTGACGCGTTTCCGCGAGCACATCGAATTGGAGCAATCCGACACCGACTCGAGCTCGGCGGCTCTGCGCGCGCTGCCGGCAACTTGTACAAATTGTTTTACCACCATGGGAACCGCTGGGATCCTACCGTTGCCATGTGCGCCGCCGCTAGCCATGGCCGCCGTCACGCGCTTTCACGAGAGCAGCTCGGCTCGGGCATATTCCATCTGTACTGACGCAAGCGCCCCCACTAAGGTAAACTCATGCTGCTCTCCAACCCTTCGTACCTTCGCACAGAGCCGCAGTTCGCCGGGAAACCGTGCGCGCCGCCGTGAACGCCTACTGCTCCGTCGCCGCGCTCTGCGCTGCCGCCGCACATGGCCGGCCTGCCACATGCCGCCCCCGGACGGCCTCCTGGAACTCGAGGGTGCACGAGAGACTAGGGAGGTTCTCTATCCCACTCCCTACCGCCGGTGAGGCCATGCCCTGCCAAATCGATGGACGCCCTGTGGGCTGTGCGCCTGTGCTCTGTTTCTGTATGTGAAGAGGAAGGTGGAGTTGGGAGAGGAATAGAAGGAAGAGGAGGGTTCCATTTGAGAAAGTGCAAGAGAGGGGTTTCAGTGCTTTGAAAATACTTTTGCCGTCCCAATGCAAAGAAAGAGTTACCAGAAACAATGTGGTGAAGTTTTATAAAGTTAAATCAATCGGAGGACGAAGCAACATGGGAGCAAGAAAGCTATATCTTGAAGCATTATCCCCCCTTCTTTCTAGTTCACCGAGATAATTGTTTAAATCGAAATTTATTTCTTATCTCTTTTTTCACACTAGGCACATGAAAGGGAGGTAGAATTGTAACACCCTCGATGTTACACCATAAATTATCTACTAAAATATGTCATGAGCATCATACTTGTGTGTTAATGCATGTGGTGAAGTGAGTAGATAATGCATTGCAACTAAAACGATCAACAAAAATGCGAAACGGAGTTGCTCTCATGAGTTGTATACAGCTTAACAAGTAGGGTTTAAAACTATTTTTATTGAACAAAAATACTATAGAACATGTGTGTGATACTTAAATAAAGTTTGAAATACAAACTTTGTAGATGACAATGAAATACTTGCTTTTTAAAAATAATATTGCTTTGTAATATTTTCAATAGCCTAGAAATCGCAAATTGAAATCAAGTTCAGTTCAAAACTTAAAAAAATTCAAGTCTGTCAACAGCTAGACATTGCTATATTTAGCAATTTATTTTGAGAGATTGGGTTAAAGGGTAGTGTAGTGTTATAGCTCGACTTGGTAGTCTCATATGCCACCTTGAGCATGATGAAGATGGTTTAGGTCCAGAAGCAACCGTTAAGTTTTCTTGGTCGCTTTAAAATTCGTACAGGACACGGTTTCGGGCTAGTTAGCTGCGTGGGCGCGATCACCATGCTCGGGGGCTCGGCGTCGCCGTGTTGGTCGCGCGTGCGTGCGCTACCACGCGCGGCCGACCGTGGCCGGCTCTGGCCTGGCTATGGCTCGGCAGCCGCCTGCCCCACGCCGCGTCGCGACGGAGCCGCTACCGTCGCCATCACGTCCGCACTGCAGCCCTGCCTCGCGTTGTTGCTACCGACGCCACTGCAATGATGTGCTGCGCTGCCGCTCGCCTTGTCCTAGCACGCACGTGTATTGTCCCGGCCGCCGCCCAGCGCCGCCTCGCCTTAATAATGGCGCCAAGCGCCACACGCATGACGACTCACCGCCTCCGCCAGCGCGCACGTGGTTTGGCTTCATTGTTGTGTAGCGGGTGCGCAAATTCCGCCTTAGGTCCAGTCGGCCGCGTCCCGCCAATGCGAGGACGAGCCGAGCCCACCTGTCGTGCCCCGTCCCTCTCTCTATCTCTACAGCCGCCGTCGAGCCGCGCCATTAAATTAGTCTGGGAGAGATCACCTCAAGTCGATTCATTACGATGTTGGCTCCGCCACATAGCTGCCTAGCGACCCGTCCCCACCCCGCCTTGAATGGCGCCCGGTCGAGCTCCAATTTTGGAGTTTCCCCGCCGCCGTGCCGATAAGGCCGCGTCCGGCCGCGGGTGTGGGCAGCTCTCCCATCATTTCTCTCGAGCCAATTCACTTGCACCACTAGCATCGCCTTGACTCCCTCTCCACCTTGCACGTCTTAGTCAAACCACTACCGCCTCCCCTTCGTTGCTGACGCGACCGTGCTGCCGCAGTGCACCGCCGCACAGCTCAGCTGCACGTGGCCAGCCTTCCTCCGTCATCTTCCGCCCCAACCGTCACCTCGGCCTGGTCCATGGTAGTCTCATGAAGCTCACGCATTAATCAATTAGGCTTGTAGCTACCCCAGCCCACTGGAATAGTGGCACCGCCATCACGGATGGTCGCGCGCCGCTGTAGCCTTCCCTAGCTAGTCGTGTCACCCTACACCGCCGCTTAGCGTAGTCGCTCGGGTCGGAGATGGTGATCGACCCATTAGGTGGGCCCGCGCAAGTCCCAGGTAGCCGACGTAAGCGCTCGAAGCACGCCTCTCACACATACCGCAGGTGCAATTTGGGTCACCGGGGGCGCTGTAGCAGTGAATTAGGGAAAGGCCAGGGGATTAAGTGAGAAGTTATGAGAGAGGGAGAAATAGTGTTAGTACTTAGTTGTAATTTGGGAGAAGTGCGAGGACTATTTTGCACAAATGTCGTCACACGTGCAAGGGTTTTCCCGTCACAGTGGGCCGCATCAAGGGTTGCATGGGGGCAGCACTGTGTGTAATGTGGGAGGATTCGATTTTCTTTTCATAAGGAATTAGTAGTTTGCTAATATAATTTTTGAGATGATCTTTGGTAAATCATATAAAATCATGTAGGTATCTAAAATTCAAACAAATTTTGTTAAGTTCCTAAAATTGTGCTCTATCTGTTAGTGTACTTAGTTCATATATATGCATGTTGATACTAGGAGCTATTAAATCATTTAAAAATATTTAATATTGTTAGGAGCATTATTGTAGGAATGTTTGAGGTAAATTGGTGATAGCTTTATCCCTAAAAATTTTATAGCAAAGATCGTGGCATTATTATGCGCTCACCGTAATTTTGTAGCTTTAGAATAGACTAAACTTAAGGGTAGTAAAATGCTCTTTGTTTCAAATATACATTAAATCATTAGTAGAAATGAAGATATATCCTTCAATTGCTAGGTGTTTGTTGGTTAAACCCAACACTTTACTTGGTAAAGATGATAGTTAGCTTAGTACCTTAGTTATTAGAGCTAGCTTAGTAGCTTAGCATGTGTGTTCTTATTTTAAGAGTTGTTGTTGCATAAATACTAAGTGTTGCATCATCATTGCATGCATGTAGAAAACGAGTTGGTGGAGTTCGTGACCACCGGAGAGCAGGAGAGTACGAGGAGGTGATCGAGGAGTACGAGAAGGAGGTTCTCGTGCTAGAGGAGGTCCCGAGCCGTCACCGACTAACTTAGTGACACCCCGCCTTGCCCAAGGAAAGCTCCGATGCATAACCCTTATTTTGAATGATAACTGGATATATATATGTGATGTGCATTTACGTTACAGGATTTATATTAAAACTACACGCATAGATAACCTACCTATGAGTCCTACTAGCATAGGTTGAGTAGCTGTTATGCTTGGGCTATCAGTAGCGTGAGTAACCTGCCGTTACTCACAATAGGTGATTATTATTATTACTCTCATGATAAATGGTGAAAGGAAATGGAGACCGGGTAGAGATATGGTACGGGTATTGGTGGGTGTAATAGGTTGTGTCCTGCGGCCAACGGGGCAGAGCTTGGTTACACTGTTTTCCCTGTCCGTGTTGGTTAAGGACCGTCCGTTGCTGTAGATTCTAGTCAGGTCACGGACTTATTATCCTGAGCACATACTTGCTTATGGGAGCGGGAAGGCTTGTTGCTCTCTTGTCGTGGGTTCTGGCTCTTTTCGGACCGACTGATTGGAAGCGGGGATGGTGGAGGTCTAAGTACCACACTGAGTCCGAGACTCAGGAGTGGGGGCTTGGAGTCCAAGTTTAGACGGGGACCTGGACCTCTTGACAGGAGAGTGGGTTGGTCTTGCTTGTGCCTAGGGTACAAGCGGGGAGTGTGTTTTGAGGTACCCAGCTAGGATACATTGGTTCACGAATTGCCATGTGATACGGTACGACTTGGCTATGATCTAGCACCATAGTAAGAACTGAAGATGAAAAGGGATGAATGGATCTGATTGCTCAACTCTTGCTTGAAAGTAGAACAGGTGCTTACATAGAATGGTTAGCTAATGAACTAATCATGACTGCTAATAACACACATATATAAGGATTCACTACTAGTAATGCTTTTCACAAAAAGAAACCCAGCAAATCATAAAGTTTATCATATCCTTTAGAGTTGAGAAATTATTCCCACTAGTCGGATAAGTCTTGCGAGTACATTGTGTACTCAGGGTTTATTTACCCCTGTTGTAGGTGTAGCTTGAGGAGTGGCTGTTGCGTGGAGGATTCTTCTGGTGAGCACAGACGTATCCTTATATCTTATCGTTAGATGTTTATTTCAATTCCGCTGTTTAAATTTTGCACTCTGAACTTGGTGCTGTAATAATATATTTCTGAGAACTCTTGTTGTATGAAATGGACTAAGTATTGTAAACTTGTTCTCATTATTGGATCCTGGGTGAAAAACGTGGATTGTTCGAGTTCTCTCTTGGGGTGTGCTCGACGGAACTGTCCGATGTAGTCAACTTTCGAGGTGCTTAGTATCTAGTGGAAGACGAGCGCCTCCGGAAGTGTGCTATTTCGGGCGGTTCTGCCATAGCAACCACCAAGAGTAACAAGAAAACCACAGCGAAAACGATCCCCAAGTGCCACTAGATGCAATCACTCAAGCAAATACACTTGGAATCACTCAATCTCACTTTGGATGCACAATCAAGCAAGGAAATGAGTGGGAGAGGTTTGCTTTAGCTCACAAGGATGTATGGATGATCAAAATGTCCAAGAGAGTCAGCTAGAGCCAGCCAACATCAATTTATAGAGCCCCAAAGCTCAACTAGCTAGTCGTTACCTCCATGAAACATCGTCGAACCCGACCTCTGAACCCGGCGTCGGGGCCTCCGGTCCATGCACCCAGGGTCCGGACCCTCCTTGCTTTCAATCTCGCGCTGCCACATGTGAAACTAGCCGTTGGCAGCCTCCGGACTGACCTCCGGACTCGAGAGCACAGCGGCTCTGAACCAAGAACCTAGGGTCCGATTCACTTCCACGCCCACTGAGCAATTGCCATGTGTCCTCGTTTAATCTAGACAACCATTGTTGCGCACAATGGCTACTGACACGTGCTCCGGACTCAACCTCCAGACTCCAACAGTGCCAGTCTGGACCAACGCGTAGTGGAGTTCGGACACTTCTAGAGAGGTTCTAGAACGCATTTTTGCGTCCGGACCGAGTCCGCCACTGATGTCTGGACCATGCTATAGGGTTTGAACCTCCCTCATCAGCTCTCGCTGTTACTCCTCGCGTCATGTGTCACCGTTGAACCCAAGCACATTGGTTCGGACTCCTACCCGAGCAAGGTCCAGAGTTTTGCGCCATCAAGAGCCCTCACTTAGCGTTAGGTACCGGACCCTCACGCCATGGTTCTTACCCTCCCAAGTCTGGGTCCAATGCCCTGATACGCCTCCTTTTCAACTCCTTTCTTCCACCCTTACTTTCATATGCTAACACCAATGTGTCTCAACAGTTGTGCAATGTGTGACCATTTTTCAAAGCATTTTAAAGGGTCAAGTTAGCACACACTAGGTCCTAATGCATATACATGAATGACATCACCTAGTGGCACTTGATAATCGCAATTACCATGATTTTCCTCTCTTTATATTACGGCTATCTATCTTAAACCCGATCACACTCTCTATAGTGTCTTGACTGGCATAACAAAATGGATCTATCAAATATACCTTTGCCTTGAGCCCATTTTGTTTTTTTTTTTCTTCTTTTTTCCAAGCTGGAGCACTTGATCACCATCAACTAGGCCACCTTATTCACTTGAGTGCCTTGTAGCTCCACCACTTGGAGTATACAAACTTATCTCATATACACTTAGAGCAAAGGTTAGTACACTAAGGTCTCATCAATTATCTAAAACCAAACTAGGCCTTTCATAGGGGTCTCGTTGGAGCTAGCGACGACCTCCTTCTTCCCCTCCCCCTTTGCATGCCGTTGTGAGCTCCAGCCATGGCACCCCCACCCCGACCTGGCCCAGCTAAAAGGTCCTAAATGGCTAGAGGGGGTGAATAGCCTAATTAAAAATTCTACAAAGCACTAGAGCAAATTGTTAGACAAATAAAAGGTGAAAAGCAATTTTACTCTAGCTCTACAAAGTGTTGCAAGCCACCTACCAAGTTCTAATGGATACGATCTCTATGGCACACAAAGAGGCTAAGTTACAACTTCTACCACTAGAGAGCTAGCAAGAGACAAGCTACAACTAGTTACTACTAGCTACTTAACTAGTTACTACTAGTTACTTAACTAACTACACAAGAGAGAGCTACAACTACACAAGTACAAATAAAGAAGTAATGCAATGAGATAGGGATTGTTATACCTAGCCGGGCAAGCGTCAATCACAAGAATACCGAGAAAACTAATTGACACAATGATTTATCCCGAGGTTCACTTGCATGTCAGCAAGCTAGTCCCCGTTGTGACGGCCGATTCACTTGGTGGTTCACATGCTAATAGGCACCACGCCTAGTCCAACACTTGGGCACCGTAAGAACCAACACAAATGAAAGCACTCAACATCACAAGCAATCCACTAGAGTACCTTTTGCGATCTCCCACGGGGACAAGGTCAAAAACCCATCACAAATCACCACGATTGTGATAGGAGACAATCACCAACCTCCTCCAATCAATCCTCCAAGCTCCGGGCCGGCTAGGTGACGGCAATCACCAAGAGTAACAAGAATTCCACCAGCCCAAATCATCCAACTAGTGCCACAAGATACAAGACCACTAAGCAATGAACTAGAGGCTCTCCAAATCTCACTCAAATGATGAAATCAAGTGAACAAGTGAGTGGAGTGTGTTTCTTTGCTCGCAAAGGGTTTGCTCAACTGAATGGGGGTGCAAGAGAGTGGCCTTGGCCGGCCACACCATCTCCGGTGACTCCAGCGCCGAGTTCCGTAAAACGCCTCTGCTTGCTTTGTGCGGCGGTGCCACGTCCAAAGGTAATCAATGGCCTATCCGGTGCCCTATCCGGTGTACAACGGACAACACCGTACCACTCAAAGACGGTGCGCGAGGTCGAGCTATAGGGCTAGCCGGTCCGATGTCAAGCCCAAGAAATAGCACCGAAAGTGCTGAACTCACTTTTGCAAGCGTGCAACTCTCCAACAAATTTTCAAAGAAGTTTAAAGTTAAGTTAGCAATTTCAAAGTGTTTTCCATAAACATTTTCGCTTGCTCTCCATTGTGTACTAGGCCTATATGCAATGCATAGTTTTCCAAAACCTAGTGGCACTAGATGACCGAAATGTCCAATAAAAGCCCCCTCTTAATAGCACGGCCATCTATCCTAAATCCAATCACGCACTCTATTGCGTTTTGATTGGCAAAACAAAATGGTCCTTAGCTTTTATACCTTTGCCTTGACCTCTTTTGTTTTTCTCTTTCTTCTTTCCAAGTTGGAGCACTTGATCATCATCATATGTGGCCATCTCCATCACCTTGAGTGCCTTCTAGCTCCACCTTGGACTTGGACCAACCTATCTTATCTACACACTTAAGGATAGGATTAGTCCAATAGGTTTCATCAATTAGCCAAAACCAAACTAGGGCTTTCACTAGCCACCTCCACCGCCGCTAGGGCCACTAAACCGCCCTGCCGCCATCCCCACCGCCTGGCCGGCCTTTCTCCCCCAAACCCTTCTCTTCTAAGGCTATCAGAGTTAGGGTTGGGGCGACGGTGGTGCGGTCACTGGAGTTGGGGAAGAAGGTAGGGTTGGGGTGGCAGTGGTGCGGTCGCCGGAGTTGGGCGACATCTTCTCCATCTCTGGCTCTAGCTCTACCACCTCCTACCGCGTGCGAGTCGTCGCCGCCGGAACCCTAGCCGCCGAAATTGACACGGTCGGGCACGGGCGCATCATACGGCCACGAACTGTGGATGCGTGCATCGAACGACGGGCAAGGTGTGCATGTCGTAGCTCCGGGGCGTGCGCGGTCGATTATTAGTTTTTTTCGCAAAAATATTTGCCATAGATTTGGTAAAAGGCATGTAGCCTAGTGGTTACAAGTGCCTCTGTAGCACCTCGCATCCTGAATTCAACTCCCCATGGGTGCTAATTTTACACGATTTAACGGGCGTTTGTATTTTCGGTGGTAGGCAACATCTCCGCCGAGAGCAAGACTCATGTGGTGACTTCGCCAATCTCGATGATTTGTTGGCCCAGATCTTGAAGATGCTCATAGGGGTACGGTTTGCATGCGTGTGTTCATAGGGGTGAGTGTGCGTATGCTTGTGCGCGTCAGATTGTACTATATAATCGAAAAATACGAGAGATTGGTAAATTTTGGTAGCAAACCAAGTGAAAACGAGGGATTTTCATGAAGTCCATAATAAAATACATTTATTTTGCATCGTGCATTTATTTTTTGAAATATTTTTTATGTCAATCTAAGCTTTATTTCACTCAAATTTTGTTTTCGTTTGTTTTGCGCTAGTGTAATTTGTCCACTCAAATTACTTGAGTGATAGGACAGATCACCCGAGTTCCAGATAGACAGATCCAAAGATAATTATTAATGTTGATTAGTTATACATATTGAAGTTATCCACGAAAATTATTAATGTTGATTAGTTATACATATTGAAGTTATCCACGAAAATTTTAAGAAACCAATGTTGTGCTACAGCATTGATTGACGAGCTGGTTTAAGAAAATTAAAGGATTTGTCTACCTGGCAAATGTTTTGGAAGCTTCCGCAACTGATTTTTCTCATGCATTTATACTGTCTTTTAGTATAGATTTATACTATCTTATTATTATATTTACAATAATTTCTTCATGTAATTTATTAGATATAGTGATATAATTTGGGGATAACATAACTTCTATTTCTATGAATTACAGATCTCAGAGAAAATATATGCCAAATCTTTCAAAAAAATTATAAATTATTTCTAAGAATTGCAGATATCAGATAAATATATATCAAATTATTCACAAATCTTTAAAAATATTACAAATTATTCCCAAATTACAGTGGGACCCATCCTCTCCAGCCTTACCCTTCCTTCCATGACCTGCGTAGGCCTGACGGGGTCTGGAGGAGCCTGAGGGACCGGAAGCGCCGAGCACCACCGACACCGTTGCCTCAGCCAAGCGCCGACGCCGCTGCCCTCTGCTCCTCCGTCTCCTGGAAATCGCATGTTGAGGGCGCCTAAAACAACCGACTGCCCTATAGCAATTCTCAAATTAAAATATTTTCAACTTGGTCTGGCTTTGAAATATGACATCATCCGAAAGTCTCGGGAGTTTACTCATACAGTGATCTAAGGCATTATACATGACACGAGTGCTGACTGCATGACAAAGTACACGGTTTAGTGAGTAGTAATACAATACACCTACACGTAACACGCGGTCGTTACTAATTAATCTTTGGTTGCGCTTGCTGCTTCTTGGGCAGGAGCTTCCGGCCGCGCCTGGCCTCCTGCAACATGGACACGACGTCCCTCATCGGCGGGCGCTCCTGCGGGCACCGGCTGGTGCAGAGCAGCGCCACCCGCAGCGCCAGCGCCATCTCGTCCCGCGCCGCCTTGCCGCCGGCCTGCTGGTCCGCCGCCCACGCCGCCGCGTCCATCACGTCGCCGGCGGTGGCGGCCGCGACCTTGCGCCTCACCCAGTCCACGATGTTGCTCCCCTCGCCGTACTCCGCCTCCACGGACCTCCGGCCGGTCAGGATCTCCAGGAGCACCACGCCGAAGCTGTACACGTCGCTCTTCTCGTCTACTTGCAGAGTGTACGTGTACTCTGCATCGATTATATATTCACACGGACCATCATTAGCCAATCGTAGGTACGTGACAAATGTCCATGTCGCGACGACCGACGAACGAGGCATACCTGGTGCGATATAGCCGTAGGAGCCGGCGATGACGGACATGGGCGCGGCGCCGTGGAGCGCCTTGGCAACGCCGAAGTCGGCCACGCGCGCCTCCATGTCGGCGTCGAGCAGGATGTTGCTGGGCTTGAGGTCGCGGTGCGCGACCGCCGGCACGCAGTCGTGGTGCAGGTAGCTCACGCCCTGCGCCACGCCCACGGCGATCCGGTGCCGCGCGTCCCAGTCCAGCCCCGCCCTGCCCTCGGCGCCGTGCAGGAGGTCGTCCAGGCTGCCGTTGGGCATGTACTCGTAGAGCAGCAGCGTCGCCTCGCCATCGGTGCACCACCCCAGCAGCCGGACAATGTTGCGGTGCCTGAGGTGCCCCAGCACCTCCACCTCGGCGAGCATGCTCCTGTTGCCGCCGTTGCCGTCCGCGTCAGCTGTCTCCTTCCGCCGCTTCGGTGGCTCCGCCGCCGGAGCGCCTCCCTCCTTCTGCGCCGACGGTTGGCGCCACAGCTTCTTCACCGCGATGACCTCGCTGTTGGGCATCTTCGCGCGGTACACCGTCCCGGACGACCCGGCGCCGATGATACCGTCGCTCCCCTCGACGCACCGCGCCACGTCGTCGGCAGTGAAGTCGAGCCTCTGGAACGCGGTCATCCCCCACGGCCCGACGACCACGTTGGGTCGTGTGCGTGCGCCGCCCCCGCTACCGCGGCCCGGCGCGTCGGTGCCGTCCTCGCGCCACTGCAGCCAGCGAGCGGTGACGGCGAGCACCGCCATCCCCGCGAAGGCCACCGCCACAGCGGAAACCCACATCTCCGCGGTGCGCCGAGCTGAGGTCACCGCGCCGGCGCCTGGTGACGACGCCGACGGCGAGCCAGCGGTCACCAAATGGTTGAAGGACACGTCGAAAGTCTCCAGCGTGGTGCAGTTGGTGAAGCCCGGCGGGACGACGCCGGTGAGCTCGTTCCAGGACAGGTCGATCTCGGTGATGGACGGCAAGGCGGCGAGCTCTGCCGGGATCTCGCCGGTGAGCTGATTGTGCTGCAGCCTCAAGCTCACCAGCCGCTTGCAGGTGCTGATGTCACTGGGGATTGCACCGGTGAGGTCATTCCCTGCCAACTCCAACCGGTACAGATTCGAACACCCCGTGGCACCAAACGCCGGGACCTCGCCGCCCAGGGCGCACTTGCTCGCCGCGAACACCTGCAGGTTCGGCGCCTGCCACGACACGTTCGGGAGCGCGCCGCCGATGGGGTTGCCGGAGATGTTGATGTACTCGAGGCTCGGAGAAGCCACGAGATCAGAAGGAATGCCGCCGGTGAGCGAGTTGGAGCTCAGGTCCAGGTATGTCAGATTGCGGATCACGCCGAACCCGACCGGGATCTCGCCGGACAGGCGGTTGGATTCCAGCCGGACTCGCCAGAGCGACGAGCAGGTGGCGAGGCTCGCCGGGATGGCCGACTCGAAGCGGTTGTCGAAGAGGATGAGGCGGGCGAGACGGTTGCCGGTGCACATCCCGGGAGGAATCGGGCCGGACAGGGAGTTGGTCGACACGTCCACCCGGACGAGCCGCCCGCTCGCGCCCAGCGACTCCGGCAGCCGTCCGGTGAGGGAGTTGTTCCAGAGCTGCAGCACCTCAAGGCTCGGCAGCGCGCCGATCGCCGCCGGGATCGTGCCGGAAAGGAAGTTGCTCATGAGGTTCAGCATCGTGAGGTTGGCGAGTTCACCGAGCCCCGCCGGGATGGCGCTGGCGAGCAGGTTGTCGGACAGATCGATAGCCTGCAGCGCTCGGAGGCGGGACCACCGCGGCGGTATGGCACCGGCGAGCCGGTTCTTGAACAGGAACAGCTTCTCGAGCCGCGCGAGATTGCCGAGCTCCGGCGGCAGCGGGCCGGACAGGTTGGCGACGGCGATGTCGAGGTACTGGAGCCGCGTCAGGTTGCCGAGCTCTGCGGGAACGCCGCCGTCGTAGGCATTGTACCCGATCTCGAGCTGCTCGAGCGACGCGAGGGCGCCGAGCTCCGCCGGGAGCCGCCCGGTTAGCGCGTTCCCGGCGAGGTGCAGGAACCGCAGCGAGCGGAGCTGCCCGATCTCAGGCGGGACGCTCCCGTTGAAGAAGCTGCCGCCGAGGTTGAGCCGCTGGAGCCGACGCAGCTCGCTGAGGCCGCGCGGCAGCGGGCCGACGAAGCAGTTGCTGTACGCATCGAGCACGGCGAGCGCGCCGCCGAGGGCCGCGACGCCGTCGGGGAACGTGCCGTTGAAGAAGTTGTGGCTGACGTCGAGCGACTCCAGCCGCCGGAGCTGGAACACCGCCGCGGCCGGGAACTCCCCCGCGAACGCGTTCGCGCTGAGGTTGAGCGACGTCAGCGTAGGCGCCAGCAGCCTGGCCGCGGTGTCGGAGAATGTGCCGGAGAGGTTGCGGCGGGAGAGGTCGAGCCCGGCGATGTCCCCCGTGGCCGGGTCGCAGGACACGCCCGGCCACGCGCACCACGGCGGCTCCAGAGAACGCGTCGCGCCCGCGGACGCCGTGGACGCGTACGTCCAGGGGCGGAGCGCGCTGGACGGGTCGTGTAGGGAGGACTTGAGGGAGAGCAGCGCGAGGAGGGGCAGTGGAGCTGAGGACGCGGCAGTGGTGATGGCCAGGAGAGGCAGCAGGAGCAGGAGGCTGCCGTGGAGAGGGAGTACTAACGGCGGCGGCCAGGAGGAGGTGTCCGTGGTGGCGGCCATGCTGGCGGAGGCGCGGAGGTGGCGGTGGTGGTGGCATGGAGGAGAGGTAGAGGGCGCGGGTGGTAAAATGGAGAGGAGAAAGGTGGTGACGCACTGGCGAAGGTCATGATGGAGGACGAGGAGGAGGTGGTGGTGGTGGTGGACGACATGAGGAGTGAACTGTGGAGCGGAGAGCGCGCGCTCAGGGGCAGGGCCAGGGGAGGGAGGGAGGGATGGTGGTGCGGTGCGGTGGAGGAGGAGGTGATGATGGCGGTGGTGGTCTGGTCGGGCCGGGCGCTGCAAGAGTGGACGAGTGGCGCGAGACTTTGCTGGTGGACTGGATGGCTTCAAAAGCTTTTCTCTTCTCACCATTGCAGTGCCGGCGGCGGCAATGGCGGCTAGGCTTTTTGGTTGTGCGGTGCATGCACATGCCTATTGCCTCTCATCACAGCTACCACTACTACCACTCTGTGTTCCCTTGTTTTCCAGGTGCTAGGTGTCTGAACGTTTTTCAAAGAGGAACTGAATTTAGTTCAGACACTAAAGTAAAGACTTTCACCACTACTAATCTACTTCCTCCCTCCACCAAAGAATGCAATTCTCACGTTTCGAGAAGTCAAATAGTTTCAACTTTGAGTAAAATTATACGAAAATGTACCAACCTTCGTGAGATAAAATAAGTATCATTAGATTGGTTATAGAATATATTTTTATAATAAATTTATTTCAAGACATAAATGCTAATACTATTTACTATAAACTTGGTCAAAATTGGGCTTGTTGACTGGCACGTTTACCATAATTGCATTCTTTTCTAGATAGAGGAAGTACTATGGGTAAGTTAAGCGGTATTTTTAAATAACATTTCTGTTTAAATAGGGGAAACCGCTAAGTATATTTCAACTTTCAATTTACACGCTAGTTCAATTTCCACCAATGAACTATATAACTGAAGTACCGAACACCCTTCAATGGTTGAAACTAGACAAGTTTACTCATCTAACTAGTTTCAGGGGTGGTTTTATATTTTCTAAGAATAATAAAAACCCAATTTAATCTCTAAAAACTTATAAGTGATTTATTTGAAATAAAAAAAATGAAACCAATATCATTTAAAAAAAAATACTATCTATCTATTGGTGATTTGTTTATAGTTACTTAAATCTTATTTGTTAACAATGTTCTTAATGTCGAGTAATAAAATAATATATAAAAAAGTAAGTTTCAAATAAATCTAAATATATTCACCAACAAATAGATAGCATTTTAAAATAAATAATACTAATTTCATATTTATCTGATGTAAAATAAATCAGTTATGTTTTTTTAGCTATGAAGCTAGATTTTAATTATTTTTTGAAAATAGAAAGCTACACTTGAAATCAGCTAGAGGACCAAATTTGCGTAGTTGCAATACTCGGAGGGCATTGGGTACCCGGTTTCGTGGTTCAAGATTAAAAAAATGCACTACTGTGCAAGCTAGAGGTTACATTCGCTTGGCTTATAAGCCGTACTTTTTCAGCTAACGAACAATATTTTTCTCTCACAATAAATCAGCCAACAATACTTTCAGTCATGGCTTATCAGCCAAGCGAACAGGGCATTTATCCTTTGCAATACTCATTCCATCCCAAAAAAACATATTATGCTAGGTTTGGAGTAAGTCAAAGTTTCTTAATGTTGATGAGATTTATACAAAATAGTATCAACATTTGTATCACTAAAAGTGTTTGTTATATAATAATAAATTATATTATTTATATATCTAAAGACATCATAAATAATATTAGTATAGTATTTCTTGTATATATTTGATCAATTTAGGGCTAATTGACTCCTTAAAAAGCAAGAATGACGTTTTTTAGGGAAAAATGAGTAAGAAAAAAAGGAACATCTAAATTCGAGACGAAGAGCACTGAAAATAGCAGTAAGATTTTATACCCACATTTCCCACCAAGAATTTACAATACGAAGCTGCAAGAGACAAAAGTAACAAGGATGAGGGACTCATGGCCTTTAGCCTTTTTGTGGACTTTGTGGCACCATGTTGAACAGTGCGTGTGTTATTGTGTTTGCTGTACGCGACACCAAGGCAACATAGAAATCTCTTTTGCCCGGCATTTGTCTCTTTCACTTTCCTTCCATATATTCCAGACGACGATCTAGCTATACACCTCGCTTTTTTTTCCCTTTCTCAAAAGAGCTACAGCTAACGGACAAACTAAAGGGTCGCTGGCTGGTGAACGGACGGTGTGGCGTGTGTATGTATGTGCACGGGCCCACGGTGTCAGTGAGAGAGGGGTGGTGCCGCGCCGGCTGCTCGGATTGCATGCTTTGGAGTGAGTGAGGCAGGGGGAAGGAGTGCACTCGATGAGCATGAGCCTGCTGCCAGTGCCAAGACGTTGATATCCTTCTTCCTCCTCCAGACGGGCCTGCTGCCTTGCCTGCCGTGTTCTTTTTGTAACTTTGATGCATGCATCACCTGCTCGGCTGAGTGAGCGTGTCTGCTCATGCTCAATTGCTCCATGGACAGCCCCGGCCCGGGCCCTCTCGTGCAGATTCCCATGCATCCCAGTGGCTACTGGGGACGGCAACCTGCGCGAAAGCGAGCGACGATGTGTCAAAGCTCTTTCTGTTGCTGCCCTTCCCGGCCCTCTCTGAATTTTGGACACTTTGTTTGCTGTCATAGCTTAAAGTTTGAGTTCTCCATCGGCTACTTGTTCTCCACAAATATGCTGTACATGATCCCTGTTTTTTTTTCCTTTGCCCTTAGGGGTTGTAACTTTTTCTTTATTTACCAATAAAAATGGACAACTTCTCGTGTCGGTTCGTTCAAAAAAAATATATCATATATGATCCCCTTACTCGTGGAATATATATAGATATTGACCTCTGCTCCTAATTTTCACTATCAGATTCAACCTATGACCTGCATGCACGATCTCATACTACGTACTATAAGAATGTATATATCCTAGGTATATATCGTAGGTTTAAGTAAAAGTTACTCATCTCACCAGCATTGCCAGATATGAAGCACTCGAGTGTACCAAACCCTGTCATGTGCCCCTGCCTCTCTCTCGAAGCGTTCTGGCCTGGGTGAAGCAACCAAGGCAAATCATGTCTTGCAACTCAGCAGAGATATTTATCATTTCATCGATCCATTTTACCTTCTTTTGCTTGAATCAAGTACTCCCTTCGTTTCAAATTATAGTTCGTTTGACTTTTTTAACCCCAAGTTTAATTACTCGTCTTATTCAAAAAATTCCTGCCAACATAGTCAAATTTAAGTCATTCTCGAAGAACTTTTGTTAATAAAACAAGCCGCAACAAAACAAGTGATATTTTGCATAAATTTTTGAATAAGACGAGTGGTCAAACTTGAGATTAAAAAAGTCAAACGAACTGTAATTTGGAACGGATTTAGTAAATAACAAAAAACATTGCCACAACTTCCATTTGAGCTTATCTGATGCGCACTGTCTTGGTGGCGCGCGGCAAAATGAATGCGGCAGCAGAGCAAAGACGACACAAACCGCGCGTCCAAACAAGTCAGCTCTACAGATCGAAGAAGAGCTAAAGTTTTTCATAGTTTCATGCATGGCGAACAAGCTAGGAGATCCTTCTGAAACCAAGACACAAGGCAGCTAGCAAAGTGCAGTAAAAAAATGTTAGTTGCAACTTTTAATTTGATCCAAATAAGCATTGTCCGTACGTTGCTTTAGCTAATCATTTAATGATAGGGAGGGATTGGATAACTAATCCAGTCATCAGGTCATCCATTATCCAATCAGTTTCATCCTCCATTGTTTTACGTCAGGCTCTGCCGCTGAATGGGTCCCATATAAATATAAACAAATAGTATCCCTCAAAAAAATATAAATAAATAGTATTTGGACTAAAATAAGAGACTAGTTGTTGTGTGAATCAGGCTATAAACTTGTTTGTGGATGACTTGTTTTAGCTTATAGTTGTTGTATGAATCAGGCTATAAACTTGTTCGTGGATGACTTGTTTTAGCTTATAGCTAAATTTTATTGAGCTTGTTCTAAGACCGCATAGGTCATATACCATGGGGTTTAAGTAAAGGTTACCCATCACATTACCCTATCGTAGTACCAGCTGATGAAGCACTCGAGTGTACGTACAAAAAGTGCAAACTGTGTCAACTGTCCTGAGACTAGGTGTAGAAATCAAGGCAAATCATGCCTTCAGACAGGCCTCAGCTTATTGTGGGCCACCTCTAGATGAATCCAAGAAAACCAACAAGCAGAGAGAGAGAGAGAGAGAGATCTATTCGATCATCGTAAAAACACTCATCTCTGCTTCCTTGAACCGAGTAAATTACTATATAAGCATGACGAACTGCTGTTTTGAGCTTATTTTGATGCGCGCTGTCTGCATGGTGCGCGGCAGAATGGATGCCGCAGAGAGACAAAGCCGGACGAGCCAGAGCACTGGAGGAAGAGAGGCAAGAAAGTCTTCATGGTGGAGATATAAATACATGGCATGACAAGCAAAGCAAAGCTTGCATGAGCCATGACCCTGAGAAACCTCAACAGCCAGCCAGAGCCAGCAGAGTGTACCTGACCACTTTTTTCAACTGAGTTACTAGTAGTAGAGGGTAAAAATATAAAATTGGAGTGAAAATACCATGCCCGGAAGTTTTGGGCCGAATGTGTGTAGTATCGTTACTTTGTGCGATGATTGATCGAGCTTAAACATTGTACGGTTGGTGAAGTATAAGAATAGCGCGGCCATGCATGCTTAATTATATATTGGTCTTATAATCCGTATTTTTTAGCTTGTTTTTTTAAGCTGGAACAGTGTTTTTCTCTTACAACAAATCAGTCGGAACAGTGTTTCGGTTTGTTTTTTCAGCGAAGCGAACGGGGCCATATTAGAAGTACCCATAATGTTTGTAGAGCACACAACACAACAGTATCCTTCACCAAAGGCAGGCAGATGCTAAGGGCGTGTTCTTTTCTCTGATTCTAAGACTAGAAACTAAAACAGTAACTAAAATAGTGTTTTGTTTTCAGGAACTAAGGAGGAGGAGAGAGACTGCGAGGGAGGAGAGAGAGAGATAGGGGTACGGGCTGTTTAGTCTCAATTAGCAGCCCCAAGGGACTAGGCCCCGTTCGTTTGGCTGAAAAAACAAGCCAAAACACTGTTCCGGCTGAATTGTTGCGAGAGAAAAACACTGTTCCGGCTAAAAAAAGAAGCCGAACAAGCCGGATTTTAAGACAAGCGAACGGACCGTATATTTTAATCCCTAGTCCCTGGTGTTTGGTTCAAAGAGACTAATTGTGACTAAAATTTAGTCTTCAGACCTTTCTCCCATAGAAAAGAACACGTCCTAGGTATCCACGTGGGTTTCAGAGAGCAAAAGCTAGCAGCCTGTTCGGCTGGGCTGAATCGATCCTATATGATCATGAATTATTACTGTTGACTGGTTTGGTGTGAGAGAAAAATATTGTTCTGACTGAAAATTTATGATCGTTTACGACCAAACGAACATGACGTAGGTCTCACTGGTGACCCAGGGACAGTGTGGGCCACGCAGATTATTGTTCCAAAAGAAAAGAGCTCGAAAGCAATAAGCACATGCATGCATGGTGCACGAAGGTTTGTTCAGACTAGTGTGATTCTGATTGGCTCCCCTGCCCACTGCTACCGTCCTGTTCGCTTGGTTTATAAGCTGTATTTTTTCAGTCAACAAATAATATTTTTCTCTCACAACAAATCAGCCAACAATACTTTCAGTCATGGCTTATCAGCCAAGCGAACATGGCAGTACCTCTTTACCATTTCTTTGGATGTACTACTACTACTGTAGGACCATTTTTTTTCTAATAATCCCCTTGACCTTTGTTGCAACTCTTTTGCCTTTCTGCTGCAGTGCATGTGCTCTGCATTATGGCATTGTATATTAGTATTAGTATACTTGTATCACATTTGCTAGCTGCTTTGCAGAGAAAGCACAAGCTAACTATCTAAGGTAGTTGTCTCTGAAAAAGCTAGGGATTAGACCGCTGAAATAATATATAAGGGAGCGAGGCCTAGGTTAGCAGCTCATGCACCAGTCTTCCCCCCTCCCCATGATGTAATGCAGTAAGATGTGCACATAATTAACAGCTGGAGCTGAGTCTGATAATGAACCACTGCAAGCGATGGATGGGATCATCGGATCTGCAGGGGAACCCTGAGAACGTGTCATCATCGTCGTCGTCGTCATCATCGATGCCACTGATGGCGGCAATTACAATTACAGGAGCTAGCTGTGTTCGTGTGTTTCACTAGCTACTGCTGATGAACTGTTAGTTCATCATCATGCATGATCCTTCTCTCCTCCTTGCATTTGTTTTTTTCTCGATCGGGCATATAGTCCGTTTTTCATTAAGAGGACGTAGAGTTACTTAAACAGTCACAACAACAGACATCCCGGTAACCCAAGATTACCAAGACCCCAAGCACCCGATACAAGAAAAAGCAAGAAAACAACAAGAAAGGCGGAAGGGAGAGGACCCTTCGCCATAGACCTAACCGACTGAACCTGTAGGAAAAAAATTCAACGCAAAGGCTGCACACTCAGAAAACGAAGCCGCAGTGGTAAAGCATCCACTGGAAGAACCAAGATAACGGCGACACAACGACCAGGTAGCCGCTATGATCAACCGCCAAAAGAACCCAGATAACGGCGACAACAGCGACCACGTAGCCGCTGTGGTCAACCGAACGACTGCATCGGCAACTCCAACAGCGACCAGGTAGCCGCTGTGAACCGAGCGACTGCAGCGGCAACATCAATAGCGATCAGGTAGCCGCTGTGAACCGTGCGACTGCGGCTGTAACGTCAACAATGACTAGGTAGCCACTGCGACCAGCAAAATGACCGCAGCAACAACATCAACTGAGGCAGGGCAGACCGATGCGAAGAGTAGAATGAGGCACACACAGGCACAATACAGTAAGGAGCGACATCCGGCGAACGGCGTGGGAGGAGCAGGCGGAGTGCAACAATGAAGCCTTCAACAAGGGAATGACAACTGCGGACACCAACTTCGTTGGGAGAGGCACCCAAGATGGACTTTCGTCCCCCGACTTGCCCCAGCAACCCCAGACGATGAGCAGAAAAATGACGACGCCTCCAAGAAGGTGATGACACTAGCGCGCCACTGTTATCGGGCCAAGGCAAGAAGCCTGGCAGGATTTTCATCCGAAGACTGTTCGCTGGCCACGGTAGGCCAGATCCGATGGACGCCCGCCGCAGGCGCCAGACCCCCATAGCGCAGCCTAGCCACCGCAGTCGTGGACGCCAGCATGACCAAGGCAGGCACGGGGAGGTAGCCGCAGCCTTGGCCGACCGCCGCAGGCGAGCCGCTAGGCTACCGAGGACACCGAACGCCAGGCCAGCCGCAGCGTCCCGATCGCCCACCACGGATCCGTGTCAGGATAGGTCAGATCCGGCCCCGGGGGCCCTAGATCTGCCCCGCCGGCCACTGAAACCGCCGGATCTGCCGGGGAAGGTAACGGTGGAGGAGGGGGAGGGAGCGCAGTCGAGGTGGCCCTGCTACGCCCCAGCCAGCCGCCGGCGACCCCCAGCACAGGCCCGAAGAAGACTATCGGCTGGGCCGACCAAGAGCAAGCGCCATGCGTGCGTACCCAGTCCCGCCCCCGCCGACGACGATGAGGGACTCGTGGATGGCCTAGGCGCCACCAGACGACAGATCCAGCCCCTAGAGGTGCGGATCTAGCCGGCTGCCGCCGTTCGCCGCCACAGGTGAAGGGGTTGAAAGGGGTGGTGGAGGAGCAAGAGAGAGGGAATGGGCGGAAACCGTGGACGAACGCCCTTTTTTGGGGACCGCCGCCGCACGCCGGACGGCGGCGACGGCAGGCCGGAGGGAGGCCAGGAGAGGGGGAGGGAGGGGGGGGGCGAGCTCAAGTGGCCAGCGTGGTCGCCTGAGTCGCTTGTTGGGGGTGCGCTGGGGGAATGGAAAGGCATGATTTTCCCTCCTTGCATTTGTATGTTGTGTATATGCATCTACATGTGTTTCAGAGCCTAACTGCAGGCAGGACTGAATGATACTACTCCTGTGTGCTATGCTAGCTGCAACTTTTCAGCAGGCCCGGCATGGAAATGGAGATGGAACGCAATGATGAGAGTGTGGCAGCCTTTGGACGCGGTGGAAACCCATCGAGCATGGACGCCGGCGTGGGCGTGGCTAAAATAAAGCAGGGGAGGAGGAGGAGAGGCCGGAGTGGTGGTAGGGCAGCCTGGGGGAGCACCGGAGCATGCAGGATGGACGCGTGCAGGCGTCCGATCGATGGTTGCTGCATGAGACACGCGCGGGATTGGGCCGGACGGCTGTGTGCCGGCGGCAGCCCCGGCAGCGGACCAGCGCTGGTGCCTGCTTAGCTTTTCCGTACGTCGCCAGGCAATCGATGCCGCCCGCCCACCGGCCGCCGCTTTATTAGTTTGCTAGCTCGGAAATTTAGGCGCCCAGCGCGACCGAAAGAGGAGCTTCTTTTTACTTAGGCCACGTTTAGTTCATCCAGAATGCTTTGACACTATGCAAAAAGAAGATTTCCCGTCACATCAAATTTGTGGTACATGTATGGAGTATTAAATGTTGACGAAATCAAAAACTAATTGCACAGTTTGGTTGTACTTTGCGAGATGAACATTTTAAGCCTAATTAGTCAATGATTAAACAATTATTATCAAATACAAACGAAATGCTACAGTGCGCTACAGTGCCCGCAAATTTCAGGCGGCGCCAACTTTGGCAGCAACTAAACGCGGCCTAATATGCATCGTACCCCTGCTAGCACTTGGCTGCCGCCTGCCGGTGATCGGTGATGACTGGAAAGAACACCCTCTTTGTTTTTTTTTCCGACCTTTCCTTATCTTCCTTCGGGCGGGGAGGCCAATTGTTATTAATCAGTTGAATGAAGTTACAGCTTCGATAAAATTTTGTTCATTTTGAATGTTCTTACAAAAGTCGTGTTTGTAATGCTGCCGCACATGCTTTGGCGGATCTGGAGTATGCGTGTTCTGAAGGGGAAGAGAGAGTTAGCATCTCTATCCCTTCGGCTGTCAATGTAATTGTGATCGCTGATTCTTCAGCAATCAAGTAATGAAAGTCCCAGAATTCAAAAAAAAAAGTTACCGCTTCTAGAAACACTTTTATTTATCTACCAAATACCAATCATCTATATATGCTTTTTCCAACACTGTTTAAAGTCTTCCTCTCTTTGTATAACACTTATGGTAGTGCACGTCTCACATGTGTTTAAAGTTTTCTGTTGGCCTCTTCGTCCATCTCAGAACAGAATATAAGATGGGCAGAGCAGCTCGTCCCTCCAGCGCTTCAATAACCCAGACAATCGTCCCCTCCAGTGCTCTCGCGAATCGTGGCCGTCTGCGTAGTCCAAATGCCGTTTTTTTACTCGGCTCGCACTTTTTTTTTTCTCTCGTCGCTCATGCTGCTGGACTGGCCGCAGCAGGCTTACTTGCTGCGATGGGCTTACGGGGTCGCCAAACCCACAAGCTCCTCTTGGGTTGTTTGCTCCCTACCACTTGATCAGAAATGAAGGACATCGGGGGCAAGTACATCCGAGGACGTAGTCGTTCCTGAGTTAGAGGAGCTGGTTCCGTGTGGGTTGGGGGAGGGAGTGAGTGTTAAGGGGGCTTGTGCCCCCTCCTTATCAATAGTAGCTTGTGGTTGCTTTTCACTTGCTTTGAAGGAGCTATTTAATTGGAGCCTGTTCGGCAGGACTGAAAAATAAGTTAAAATACTGTTCCAGCTGATTGTTGTGAGAAGAAAATACTGTTCTGACTGAAATCACTGTTTACGTGAACAGTGATTCGTGAGGGGGCTGCCCAGCCAGCCAGCCACCGGGCAGCCAGCCGAACAGCCCCTTGGTTTTGAATTTGTATACATTTAACTATTGTGAAATCAAAGTTAAAAGGCAATGTGAAACTATGACGACCTTAATGTGAAACAATGACTTTGAATGGTGGCCAAATTAATAAGAATAAAAGTGTAGAAATGAAACAGTAAAATTGAAGTAGTCATGTTCTACTTCTTCCCTCTATAAAAGGAAATGTATGGAGTTGAAAGGGGCATCTTCATGTATAGATGTTCATGTACAGAAATCATCCACAAACAATATAGTTGTGTTCCATCTCCCAACGAACTACTGTCCTCTATGTTCTTGTGGTTGTGTACCGTTAACATGAAAACTCGATTTCTAATTTTAACCATATATTTTTATTTTAGAAAAAAATATTATAGGAAAAATCACTTTTCGAACCAGTCAAGCGCTAAAGTTGTGTGGTTTTAACAGTTAGATTGCCAACGATATCTGATTTTGGAGTTTGATGGCCAAAACCATACTCGAATAATAGTTCGATGACCAAAAATAAACTTGTTTCTTGCTTTTTATACACATCGTGAAAAACATACCATAACATCAATGAGAAATGGATTCTTAATAGCTAAGCTTATTATTCCCTTCACCCATTAGACACATGCATAGCTTTGGTGAACGGCATTAGCCACATTAAAAACTATGTGATCAGCACACACTTCGGCCCAAAAAGCTCAATCAACATTGGATTGAAAGATGAAGGAAAAAGTCCACATTACCTCTCTCAACTTTCGCAAAAGTCCATATTTTCTCCCTAAACTCTAAAACTGGGTAAAACACCTCTCTCAACTTTTAAAATCGTTCATCTTACCTCCCTAGCCCTGTTATAAGCAGTTTTGAAGGCGGTTTTGTCTTTTGTCTTTTTTATTTATTTCGGCTAACTCTTTGAAAAATCATAGTAAATCACAGAAAAATCATAAAATATAAAATTCAATTTTGTTGGACTCCACATGAGTAGATCTACACAGTGAACATATAATATGATATGCTTTAGTACAAAGTTTTTGCTGTGGCTTTAGATCTATACTTTTATATAATTAATTAGAATAATTCATAGCTGCAGTTTCTATGGTCCAATTATGATGGAATTTTTATGGTGGGCTAATTATTATATGATTGAACTGTAGTAAAAATTTCATACTCATTGGATCATGTATAGATTAGTTATAGATTTATTTATATTTAACAAGCATAAACCTAAATAAAATCTATAACTAAGTTATACATGATTTAATGAGTATGAAATTTTTACTACAGTTTAAGCATACAATAATTAGCCCACCATAAAAATTTCACCTCAATTGGACCATAGAAATCAGTAGCTATGAATTATTCCATTTAATTACATAAAAGCATAGATCTAAAGCCATAACAAAAACTTTGTACTAAAGCATACCATATTATATGTTCATTGTATAGATCTACTTACGTGAGTCAAAAAATTAGATTTTCCATTTTATGATTTTTCCGTGATTTACTATGATTTTTCAAAGATTCAAATTAAATAAATAAAAAAAAAAAGACAAAACCGCTTTCAAAAAACTGCTTATAACAGGGCCCGGAGATAAGATGAACGGTTTTAAAAATGAGGAGATGTTTTGCCGGTTTTGGAGTTTAAGGAGTAAAATGGATTTTCACGAAAGTTGAAGAGGTAACGTGAACTTTGGAAAGATGTACATGTTACCCTCAACATCAGAAGTCTCTAAGCCCAAAATTAGTAACTCCAGCCCATTTAAGATAAAGGTCCACCCTGAATTTTCGGCCCAACAAGCCCACTTCACACATCGCTAATCCAACGGGTGCAGATAGTCCATTTCGGTTTTTTTATCCAGGAAATAGAAACCGAGTTGATCCGGTTTGATTGGCGACGCAGCAACCACTTGTCATCACTCATCATTCCAGTCCACTCCAATCATCCGCTCCAGGAGCCGGCGGCCGGCGGCGACGAGGGAGATGGCGGCTGCGTCGGCGGCGGAGGTGAGGTACGGGATAGTCGGGGTGGGGATGATGGGGCGGGAGCACCTCCACAACCTCGCCCACCTCGCCGCCGAGGTCGAGCGGGAGCAGTCCGTCCGGGTCCCGGTCACCGGCCTCGCCGACCCCCACCAGGAGTCGCTCCGCCTCGGCCTCCAGCTCGCCGCCGAGCTCGGCCTCCCAGCTCCCCAGGTACTTATATCCCAACCCACCCTCGTAATTATCTGCTAGATTCTGAGTTCTCAAATGTGTTGTCTCCTCTTATAAACTGTGCACAAAAAAAAAAAACAGATTTTGAATAGAATAAATGAATAAATTATGATTAGACTGTGCAAAGCAGAACTATGTGTGTTCTTAGTCGGGTACTAATTACTGAATCGGTAAATCTTAGTAACATCCAAAAGGTTTCAAGACCTTTTCAGGTCACCGCGAGCTGCTGGACAGCGGGCTCTGTGACGCCATCATCGTATCGTCCCCAAACATGACCCACTACGAGATACTCATGGACATCATCGGCCACCGCGAACCGCACCACATTCTTGTCGAGAAGCCGCTGTGCACCACTGTGCAGGACTGCAAGAAGGTAGGTTAGTCCGGTACTTTGATCTGTTGGTTATGTGATTTCGTCATGACCTGCTACTGCTAGCTAGCGCATTCTACTCTGTTTCTTTTGTTGATATCACCTCACTGTTGTCTACCTTCATCCTCATGGACAGATCATCAAACCATACTCTCTAATAGCACAATATGATTCTACCCCGCCAAAATCATAAATCAGTATCATTGTTCTCCTGACCAGGGAACATGGGATTCATGTTGTTGAAGACAACTGTTTTCATTGAGTTTTAGCTTCACTCTGCATGCCACAGACATTCTGTTTTTGTGTATTAGTATCTATGTTGCTATTGCGTTCAAAAAAATAGTGTTGAAGAAAACCGTTTTCATTGTTTCAGCTTCACTCTACATGCCACAGACATTCAGTTTTTGTGTATTAGTATCTATGTTACTATGCCACAGACATTCAGCTTTACATGGGTGTTTTTCTGTTAAAAAATATGCCCAGCTCTTGCCGGTATCTTTTCGGAAAAAAATTACCCATGTTACCAACTAGATATCGTGACCTGCCCTCTGTTTCATTTTGAAATTCACATTCTTTGAATCTCTGTTGACTTTTATGTTTCCATACAGGTCATTGAAGCGGCTAAACAGAGACCAGACATACTCGTGCAAGTTGGATTAGAATACAGGTATATGCCACCAGTTGCTAAGCTGATAGACATCGTTAAGAGCGGTACACTAGGACAAGTCAGAATGGTGGCAATACGCGAACACCGTTTTCCTTTCCTTGTCAAGGTACTGGTACCTGTGTTTAATTGTAATACATACAAGTTCACTTCTTATTGTTTTTAAGTGCTACAACGTGCAGGTGAATAACTGGAATAGATTCAATTGTAACAGTGGGGGAACTCTAGTAGAGAAGTGCTGCCACTTCTTTGATTTGATGAGACTGTTTGCAGCTGCAAATCCAGTTCGTGTGATGGCCTCAGGAGCCATCGATGTTAACCATAAGGATGAAGTTTATGATGGAAAGGTCTGTTTGTCTCACTTCTTGATTAAAATATTTCATTGGATGCATATTCTGTGCATGCATAGCTCTGTGCTCATGCCCATGCAGCCATGCCATTTTCAATAAACATGTTCTGTTTCATCTTTCTCTTCCTACTGAAAGACTTGTGATCAATGTAACAGTGAAAGCCTGAGTGCTTATATTTAGACTCACTGCTCTAGCATTTGTGCAATGTTGCAGTTGGAACTCCAACTCCTAATCCATAACAGTAAATAAACCACAAGCTGAAGGCAGCCTTTAAACATTCCTAGTAGTGGCTAAAAGTTGATTATCTCCTAATGCAGGTACCAGATATTATTGATAATGCATATGTGATAGTAGAATTTGATAATGGCTCTCGTGGCATGCTTGATCTCTGCATGTTTGCTGAAGGAAGTAGAAACGAGCAAGAAATTTGTGTGGTTGGTGACATTGGGAAGGTACAATATAGCTATACGTTTCTTACAATTTTTATTTTTCCAAGTGGTGCCATACTAAACTGTAACCTTTTGCAGATGTGATTCTAGGTAATTTAGTTATACTTAATTGGCTCAGTTTACAGTTTGGTATCCCAAAATTCTTGTCTGATTACTCTGTTTTACTAGTAGTGTGTAGGTACAGTATACAAGTATGTTATCCTTAGAAGAAAGGCCTGAAACTTGAGGGAAAAAATATCACCAATTATAGAAGTACATGTTCCCTTGACTGTGATTCAAGTTGGTTAAACTACACTGGGCTCTAGAATTAGCTTCTGGCACATACCTATGTAAAATTAGGAAGTACAGTTAACTGTGACTTATTCCGTAGTGTGTGGATATGCCTAATACATAACGGAACCATGAACTATTTAGGCTCAAACTAACCATACAAATTATGAACTCGCCAATCCAACAAATGGCTGTGCTTGTTTGTACTAAATATAATCATTAATGCTGGAATAATCACCTTCTTGTACTACCAAGAGGTCTAGGAAAATGTACCAATTTCCTCTTGTTTTGGCACCTTTTTGGGCAAATAATTAAGGTAGCCTCTAGAGTCTAGCTGAGACATTATGAATGCTACCTGCTATGTATTCCAAAGTCTGATCTTGGATGGGGAATCATTGATGAGTAAGCTAGTTCACAAAAAGCTTGGTGATAAAATGCATGAGCATGCACTCTGTTGCATGAAAACAAAGTTCAGGATGAAGATCAAAACTGGTGGTTCTGATTAGCTAGATATCTGGTCGAATCAATAAGGCAAGGGAAGCATCTGGACTGGATTGTTATAGGAGTCCCTGAAAATCTGCAACAATATTATCTCTACAAGAGGCCTAAGGGATATAGTGGTTTTATAATATTCTTGATCAGTTAATTTTCCTGCTTTGAGGGAGAGGGAGGGCTAAATGTCTATTTAAAGTCTGAACTGTGAGTCCCTATCGTGTCACTGTTCATAGTCGACCACAGGTAGCTCAGGTTCCTCTCATCTCTGAGTGATTTTTCAGATGGAAGAAATTGATTTATTCTTGTTGAATCTTGTTTCCTAACAAGGATCTTGAATCTCTGCTATCCTGTCTTTGTTTAAAATTCAGTTCTAGTGAACATGATACATTTTTTTATTGAAACAGGGTGAAACTTTTGTTCCAGAGAGCATTGTCAGGTTTGGAAAGAGAGCAGGAGGCAGAGATGGAGTTGTAACAGTAATGGCGGAAGATGAACGGATCAAGTATGCTCTATTTTTTCTGTCCCATATTAGCATTTATTTTTCATAAGTCCTACAATTTAAAGAATATTTGTACATTCAAATGACAGTCTCAAAAGTAATAATTTTGTTGTTGGCCTTGCCCCTGTACCACCTTTATTTACAGCGCTTGCATATTCGGTGCTTCTTGCACTAGCGTAGTCTGATTCTATATGACCAGATAATCAATGCACACTGAACCAAAAAAAATAAGAAATTTCTATTTAATTTTGCCTTAGGATTAAAGTTAAGATGCACAATGCATAGTTTTGCATACTGCAAGTTTTGGCTTGTATCTTAACCAAGTGTGTGTATCATAGGTATCAAGGTCTTCATCATGGATCCAGCTATTTGGAACACCTCAATTTCTTGTCTGCTATAAGGGCTCAAGGTGCATCTGGACCATCTGTCAACTTAAGTGACGGTCTACTATCTGTTGCCATCGGTGTGGCTGGGCAATTATCCATCGAGAAGGGCCGGTTTGTAACCATGGAAGAGGTCTTAGGTTTGTAGCCTGGTGATAATTCAGGCATGCTAATGTATTGTAAAACCTTTTGTGTATTATTAGGTACATGGACTTAAGAGTGCTCAAGACTGACGAGCTTATGCAAAGTTAGGATAACATTAATACAGGCATTTGAAACAGAGGAATATGACGATAATCTTCAAGCAAATGTCATGGAGTAGCAGGGTTATATTATCTGCAAGTGATATCTTGGACCTGTTGGTTGTGATTAACGGATCAATAAATCTAGAATATGTCATATTATTTCTCTTGATTTCTCTCTCTGAGTTTAAGAGAAGGTTAATGACATATCAACAATATTATTATCTCATATTTTCCTATAAGGTTTTTAGAGCATTGAAGTTATTGATTGATTTGAAGACAGGACGAATCAAGGCGGAGTGTTGAGAAACAAGTCGACCAGTCAGTGATCTTATCCCCATGGATTCACCCTGCGAATTCAACCCATGGATTAGTGACTAAGATTAGCAGTAGCCGTCTATGTAATCGTATGCTTACTATTCTCATGTAAAACACTGACATCCCCTGGATGTGTGTCGGCCATCCCCAAGGTGTCGGTTCGCTGCTTACTCCTCTGTCCTTAAAAGAATAGATTTATAGCAAGTTTGGAACAGACTAGAAAATAGGATAAATGACTTTGTTGCCTCTCATTAAGCTTCTAATTAACTTTAAGTGCACTCACCTCTTGCCGAGAAGCTACACATACGCCGCATGGTGTTTCTAATAATATATTAAATGTTATTGCACCAACTACATCAATACTTACATGTTCGCTTTGCTGAAAGGACAAGCTGAAAAGTAAAGAAAAACAATGTTCCTTCACTGGAAAAATACGACTTATGAGACAAATAAATACACCCGATGGACGTTCATGACGAATAAATAGGTGCGTGACCGCTGGAGACTCTGAGGAAATAAATACATCCGATGGATGGTGAGGGACTAAAAGTTGATTTTTTCAAAGATAAATTTTATCATAGAAATCTATTTTTTCAATGGCAGAGGGAGTACAAAACCTGAGCGATGGAAGCAAGACAGTTCAATTATTTCTCTCTCTCATTCTCGTTCTTACAACTTCAAACAACAACGACAGCCGACACGCCAGCTGTACCAACGAAGAAACAACAATGATAGCCGAGGGATAATTGAGCCCAACACCTATAGGCAAGTTGGACATTAGTAATGAAACAACAATGACAGCCGAGAGATAAAGGAGCCCAAATGCAGCGGCTGTGGGCAAGTTGGGACTGGTCCCTGTGTCGACACAGACTCGTTGACGTTCTTCATTCTTCATCACTGCTCCAACGAGTGTTTGCCACGTTACGGGAGTACCTTCGTGGACGGGAGACACCCTGACCCCGCCTCGCTACAAGGCAAGAAGAAACCACCATAAGTGAACTCCAACAAAGAAGACCGGTGGAAAAGAAGAAGAAAAAGTTTTTCATTTTTATATCCCTATATACGTATTCTCTCTGTTTCAATTTGTAAGTTGTTCTAGCTTTTATTAGATACATAACTTTTACTATATATTTATACATAATGTATATCTAGTTGTGTAGCAAAATCTACGTATCTAGAAAAGACAGAATAACTTACAATTTAGAACTAATGTAATACTATTTGTCTATTGGAATTCGGATGTATTATTGGATACAGATCTTGAAAAATTGAACGTTGGAATCCACTTTTCCAAGCTTTATATGGCTATATTCTCAGTGCATTATGTGTCACTGTTTCAAATGTTATTATGAAACTTACGATACAACTCACCCAAGAAATAGTATCATGATATTATTTCTTACGAGCATCTAAACAATTAATTATCATATATCTTTTATCTATGAAAATGGATCCAAGGGTTGTGCGCGGGCTTCTAATGTCGACGAGGATACAACTTTTATCTCTATCTTCATTAAATCCATGCTAAGTCAGCAAGAAAAAAGAATCTAGGTGGCATCTAGTTAATTAGTATGTACTCACTCCATTAAGAAAAGGATGTAATTCTTGTTTTTCAAGGGCTTTTAAATTTGACCAAAGTTATACGAAAAATACTAACATTTATGATACAAATTAAGTACTATTAAATTAGTTATGGAATATATTTTCTTAATAAACTAATTTGGAGACATAAATGTGAATACTATTACTAACTGTAAACTTGATCAAACTAACTACTATCCATTGGCACAGGCATACGTAATCTTGACGCAAGATAGGTGCACGGTTTGCGCCGAACATACCAAAGGCTCAGAAATCGTTTTGAATGCAACCGATGGAACTCCTAGGTGACGTGGGTCATGTGGAATCTCATTTCGGTCCGTTTGAGGACGGTGTTGGTTTCAATGGTACTCCAAGGTGACGAGGCTCAAGTGCAAGCTCGATTCGGTCTATTTGAAGATAGTTGGAATCTTAACTGAAGATAGGTGCATGGTTTGCGCCGAACGTACCATAGGCTCGGAAGTCATTTTGGACGTACCCGATGGAACACCTAGGAGACATAGGTCATGTGAATCTCGTTTCAGTCTATTTGGAGACAGTGTTACTGTCGGTGCAAGATAGGTGCACGGTTTACGCCAAACGTAACATAGGCTCAGAAAATCATTTTGGACGCACCTGATGGTACTCTAAGGTGACGAGGCTCAAGTGGAAACTCGATTCGGTCTATTTGAAGATAGTGCGAATCATGACGCAAAATAATTTTGCATACTGCAAGTTTTGGCTTGTACCTTAACGAAGTGTGTGTATCATAGGTATCAAGGTCTTCATCATGGATCCAGCTGTTTGGAACACCTCAATTTCTTGTTTGCTATAAGGGCTCAAGGTGCATCTGGACCATCTGTCAACTTAAGTGACGGTCTACTATCTGTTGCCATCGGTGTGGCTGGGCAATTATCCATCGAGAAGGGCCGGTTTGTAACCATGGAAGAGGTCTTAGGTTTGTAGCCTGGTGATAATTCAGGCATGCTAATGTATTGTAAAACCTTTTGTGTATTATTAGGTACATGGACTTAAGAGTGCTCAAGACTGACGAGTTTATGCAAAGTTAGGATAACATTAATACAGGCATTTGAAACAGAGGAATATGATGATAATCTTCAAGCAAATGTCATGGAGTAGCAGGGTTATATTATCTGCAGGTGATATCTTGGACCTGTTGGTTGTGATTAACGGATCAATAAATCTAGAATATGTCATATTATTTCTCTTGATTTCTCTCTCTGAGTTTTAGAGAAGTTTAATGACATATCAACAATATTATTATCTCATATTTTCCTATAAGGTTTTTAGAGCATTGAAGTTATTAATTGATTTCAAGACAGGACGAATCAAGGCGGAGTGTTAGAAACAAGTCGACCGGTCAGTGATCTTATCCCAAATGATTCACCCTGCGAATTCAACCCATGGATTAGTGACTAAGATTAGCAGTAGGTGTCTATGTAATCGTATGCTTACTATTCTCTCATGTAAAACACTGACATCCCCTGGACATGTGTCGGCCATCCCCTAGGTGACGGTTCGATACTTACTCCCTCTCTGTCCTTAAAAGAATAGATTTATAGCAAGTTTGGGACAGACTAGAAAATAGGATAAATGACTTTGTTGCCTCTCATTAAGCTTCTAATTAACTTTAACTGCACTCACCACTTGCCGAGAAGCTACACATACCCCGTATGGTGTTTCTAATAATATATTAAATGTTATTGCACCAACTTCATCAATACTTACATGTTCGTTTTGCTGAAAAGACAAACTGAAAAGTATTGTTCGTTGATTTGTTGTGAGAGAAAAACAATGTTCCTTCACTGAAAAAATACGGCTCATGAGACAAATAAATACATCCGATGGACGTTCATGACGAATAAATAGGCGCATGACCGCTGGAGACTCTGAGGAAATAAATACATCCGATGGATGGTGAGGGACTAAAAGTTGATTTTTTCAAAGATAAATTTTATCATAGAAATCTATTTTTTCAATGGCAGAGGGAGTACAAAACCTGAGCGATGGAAGCAAGACAGTTCAATTATTTCTCTCTCTCATTCTCGTTCTTACAACTTCAAACAACAACGACAGCCGACACGCCAGCTGTACCAACGAAGAAACAACAATGATAGCCGAGGGATAATTGAGCCCAACACCTATAGGCAAGTTGGACATTAGTAATGAAACAACAATGACAGCCGAGAGATAAAGGAGCCCAAATGCAGCGGCTGTGGGCAAGTTGGGACTGGTCCCTGTGTCGACACAGACTCGTTGACGTTCTTCATTCTTCATCACTGCTCCAAGGAGTGTTTGCCACGTTACGGGAGTACCTTCGTGGACGGGAGACACCCTGACCCCGCCTTGCTACAAGGCAAGAATCAACCACCATAGGTGAACTCCAACAAAGAAGACCGGTGGAAAAGAAGAAGAAAAAGTTTTTCATTTTTATATCCCTATATACGTATTCTCTCTGTTTCAATTTGTAAGTTGTTCTAGCTTTTATTAGATACATAACTTTTACTATATATTTATACAGAATGTATATCTAGTTGTGTAGCAAAATCTACATATCTAGAAAAGACAGAATGATTTACAATTTAGAACTAAGAGAATACTATTTGTTTCCGTCAGGATCCGGTTTGCTATTCGGAGTGTTGAGAAACAAGTCGACCGGTCAGTGATCTTATCCCCATGGATTCACCCTACGAATTCAACCCATGGATTAGTGACTAAGATTAGCTGTAGCCGTCTATGTAATCGTATGCTTACTATTCTCTCATGTAAAACACTGACATCCCTTGGACGTGTGTTGGCCATCCCCTAGGTGACAGTTCGCTACTTACTCCCTCTATCCTTAAAAGAACAGATTTATAGCAAGTTTGGGACAGACTAGAAAATTGGATAAATGACTTTGTTGCCTCTCATTAAGCTTCTAATTAACTTTAACTGCACTCACCACTTGCCGAGAAGCTACACATACCCCGTATGGTGTTTCTAATAATATATTAAATGTTATCGCACCAACTACATCAATACTTATATGTTCGCTTCGCTGAAAAGACCAAGCTGAAAAGTACTGTTCGCTGATTTATTGTGAAAAAAAAATAATGTTCCTTCACTGAAAAAAATACGGCTCATGAGACAAATAAATACATCCGATGGACGTTCATGACGAATAAATAGGTGCGTGACGGCTGGAGACTCTGAGGAAATAAATACATCCGATGGATGGTGAGGGACTAAAAGTTGATTTTTTCAAAGATAAATTTTATCATAGAAATATATTTTTTCAAGGGCAGAGTACAAAACCTGAGCGATGGAAGCAAGACAGTTCAATTATTTCTTTCTCTCATTCTCGTTCTTACAACTTCAAACAACAACGACAGCCGACACGCCAGCTGTACCAACGAAGAAACAACAATGATAGCCGAGGGATAATTGAGCCCAACACCTATAGGCAAGTTGGACATTAGTAATGAAACAACAATGACAGCCGAGAGATAAAGGAGCCCAAATGCAGCGGCTGTGGGCAAGTTGGGACTGGTCCCTGTGTCGACACAGACTCGTTGACGTTCTTCATTCTTCATCACTGCTCCAAGGAGTGTTTGCCACGTTACGGGAGTACCTTCGTGGACGGGAGACACCCTGACCCCGCCTCGCTACAAGGCAAGAAGAAACCACCATAAGTGAACTCCAACAAAGAAGACCGGTGGAAAAGAAGAAGAAAAGTTTTTCATTTTAATATCCCTATATATACACGTATTCTCTCTCTGTTTCAATTTGTAAGTTGTTCTTGCTTTTCTTAGATACATAACTTTTATTATATATTTATACAGAATGTATATCTAGTTGTGTAGCAAAATCTACATATCTAGAAAAGACAGAATGACTTACAATTTAGAACTAAGGGAATACTATTTGTTTCCGTCAGGATCCGGTTTGCTATTGGAATTCGGATGTATTATTGGATACAGATCTTGAAAAATTGAAGGTTGGAATCCACTTTTCCAAGCTTTTATAAGGCTTATGTGTCACTGTTTCAAATGTTATTATGAAACTTACGATACAACTCACCCAATAAATAGTATCATGATATTATTTCTTACGAGCATCTAAACAATTAATTATCGTATATCTTTTATCTATGAAAATGGATCCAAGGGTTGTGTGCAGGCTTCTAATGTCGACGAGGATACAACTTTTATCTCTATCTTCATTAAATCCATGCTAAGTCAGCAAAAAAAAAAAAATTCTAGGTGGCATCTAGTTAATTAGTATGTACTCACTCCGTTTAGAAAAGTATGTAATTCTTGTTTTTCAAGGGCTTTTAAATTGGACCAAAGTTATACGAAAAATACTAACATTTATGATACAAATTAAGTACTATTAGATTAGTTATGGAATATATTTTCTTAATAAATTAATTTAGAGACATAAATGTGAATATTATTACTAACTGTAAACTTGATCAAACTAAGGGGGTGTTTGGTTCTTTAGTCGCTTCTAAAATTCATGTCACATCGAATGTTTAGATACTAATAAAAAACATTAAATATAGATTAATTACAAAACCAATTACATTGATGGAGGCTAATTTGCGAGACCATTTTTAAACCTAATTAGTCTGTCATTAGCACATGTTACTGTAGCACTACGTTGTCAAATTATGGACTAATTAGGCTTAAAAGATTCATCTCGCAAATTAGTCGCAAGTTGTGTAATTAGTTTCGTAATTAGTCTATATTTAATACTCCATACATGTGTCTAAACATTCGATGTGACAGGAATTTTAGGAGCCCCTTAGCAACCAAACAGGGCCTAACTACTATCCATTGGCACAGGTATACCTTTCTGGCCTCACTTTCCTAGGGCCGTGTGGAACTGGAAGTCAATCTTCATTAAAAATCGGATAAAAGGATATCCATTGACTCGGTATTAGTCTCATGGGATATGCTCTAGAATGGCTCAGCAAGGCAAAATAAGTTACATAATCTCCAGGATTGCAAATTCCCATAAAAGTCACTTGCTCTGCCCTTTTTAATTGTCGTTCTCATTAAAAAAACATATTTGACTTTAACTACATATATAAGAAAATATCAATATTTATGGTATATAGTTAGTATCATTTGATAGACTGTCTATTTTTCATAACAAATTTATTTGAAGATATAAATGTTACTATTTTTTATAAAACTAGTCAAACTTAAGAAAATATTTGACGACTAGCATGAATAACGACATTTAAAAGGGGAACGAGGGACTATAGGATAAAGGAAGTGACATCCGCGCATCAGGCTATTTTTTGGGGGTACGGATGTGCATGTTTACCAAATGAACGAAAGACATGACGTGAGCCAGTGCTGCACTGGTAAGACACTCCGGCATTCTCCTTGTGAATCGCTTTTTCCTGACACTAAAACAAAAATGTACTCCCTCTATTTTAGAAATTGACTAGGCATGTGTTCTCCAAAACTATAATTATATTTTACATGTAATTTTTTACTAAAAATGTTGGTAGCTTCAAAACTATAACCATAGAAAGTAAGACATTGAAATATGAATTTAATGCATGATATATTTTTTGTTTAATAGAGTTTATATCACAAAATACATCCATATTGAATCGAAAGTCTCCAGCGAACCGACCACGCAAATTAGCAAACATGTATTTTAAATAAAAACCAGAACAACAACAAAAATAAACCATAAATTAACAAACATGCAGATAGCTATTTTTTTTATGTATCTTGGCATGTTTGATATTGCAAATTATGGTTCAATTCAATATGGTTGAGTTAGGACTTGCCTTCACCACGGTGATTTCCCGCCGATGGTTCCTCAGGGACGTCTTGTTGCCTTTCGACTGCCTTCTTGAATACTTTTTTCCTCGAAATTTCATGAGTTAACATCCAATAAGTAAACATTGATAAAACAAATCCAAACAGAAATTTAGAAACTGATGAAATTAAGCAATTATTAGTAGTGATGTATAGACCATAGGTTTGGACAAATTTACACATGGATATATTACAAGCAGAGTTGAAGTAGAGAAGACACAGATCTGGGAAGATTTACCAAAAAAAATAAGTGCAGAAAATAAAGATGAGGATTATTTCAGAAAAAAAAGCAGATAGATTTTCGGATTTCATGGCTGGAAACAAAATAGCTATTTTTTAATTAAAAAAAAGTTAACGCAAGGATAAGGTGAGCTTACTGTCGGAATTTTCCAGTATCTCTAGAGCAACTTCAGGACAGTTGGCTTTGAGTTCCTTGTACCCTTCACTTGAGAGCACATCATCCCTTGTTCTCTCAGAAGAGTTGATAAATTGGATGCATGCACCTTTCAGCTCCCTGCAATGATGATTGTGAGCTAGGGCTATAGTGGTTGTGACACTGTCAACAGTTGGTCTCTTGGAAAGGATGTTTCCACAATACAACTTCATCCTTTTCATGTCATATTTGTCGGCAGCCGCCAATAAACTCTTAGCCATTTCCTCATTTCTGTGTTCTTTCAGCAATGAATCTGTGTAGATGAAGTGACGCAGGGCCTTGAAAACAGCGGGCTCCATGTCTTGAATAACAACTGTGCTGCTGTTATCAGGAATAGCCCTCCTGTCCCTCATTGTTTGTCCATCGAGATGAGGCTGAGTAGCAGTAGTTTTTAAGGCCGGACAACGAATGTCAAGGATGAGCTTGTGGGCACGGAACTCCTCAGATTTAACCTTGAATGTGATATCCCCATCGTCCCGATCGCGGGACAACAAATTTCCAAGATGAGATGACAAGTCTGAGGGCGGCACTTGAACAACGACGACGGGGTTGGAACTGACAGCAGTCTCCTTCAACTGTGATTCCTTTATAACAGTGACAAAGCATTGGATCTTAAGAGAATCGTTCCGAAGATACCTAGGTAGATCGCTTTTCTTCTTGAATTTGTCAGTTCCGCAGGTGGATGAAGCTTCAGCTGTTAACACAGTCGTTGACTTGATGGCGGCTTCGTCTTCAGTGAGCCTAAACTCGTACGCCAGCCTCACCTTGGTGAACTCACTCATGAGCTCCAGTTGCACTCCCACGTAATCTTTGCACTCTTCCCCGTTGCCGGTTCCGTCAGGGTAGTAGCGGATGCGCCAGTCATGGCCGCCGACAGTGAACCTGGTGGAGCAGATGTATCCTCCATCGCCGAGGTCGCTGTGCTGGCTGTAGTCGCTTATCTCCAATGTGTGTACCTCACTGTCCGTCACCGAGCTGCATATCGACGCTGATGCCCTTGGCCTCGCCTGGGATGCCATTGCTACCCAGCTTTTCTCTAGAGTTTGTTGTGGATCGGATCAGAGTACTGGCAGCGGGGTTGGGGTTGGAAGGAAGGGTGCATGAGAAACGTCTTTTATAGACAAGAGTTTCCGACATGGCTTGTCTATTATATTACTTCTCAATTTATATGTTGTTTTGCCTAAAAAACTAAAACGACCTATAATTTGAAACAGAGGGTGGTATTTATGATTGACACTAATACAAAATCAAATTTTGCTGATGCTTGTGATTTTTTTTACTGGCAGTTAATGCTGTATAGGCGCCAGTAAAAAGAAAATTGATGGCCTATGCTATGAACCGCCAGTGTAATTCACTTTTACTAGCTGATTTTTTAAGTCTACTGCATTCTAGTGGCGGTAGATTTAAGAAAACAACTAATAAAATCAGTCTACCTTCCTATTTTAAGGTACAGTCAGACTATTTACCGGCACACTCAATAAATTCTCACCTCATAAAACTAATCTCTACACCTAAAAAGACACTAACGTCATCATCTACCTGATGATACCAAATCTTGATCGTTGCTCACGTGTCCGTGACCGATAAGAATCATTCTCCAGTCAAAGCTCACGCGTCCGCGTCCTACCAAGATCCAATTCAAAAATCGGATCCACTTCCGCGTTCAATACGAAGTCCTCAAAGCACACGTCCGTGTCTGATACTGAGGTTCAGACTAAAAAATTATGACCACGGTGCAACACACGGACATATGTCTAGTTAATAGATAAAGGAAATGAGTACCACTTTCAAAGGCAGAGCTTTTAAGAGGACCGTCTCTGAAAATCATAGGCCCAGCCCATCTGCTTTTCTCTCTTATTTTTCCCACAGCCCATGTTCACCTTCATCCATGTGTCTTTCACTTCCGTCACCCACCGCCTCATATAGCTTTTCAAGGAGTTAACTAATTTTAAATTTGGCTAGATTTATATAAAAAATAGTATCAATGCTTAATTATATATCTACAAATATTTTTGTTATAAAAAATAATATGAAATTAATCTAATGATACTTATTTAATATCATAAATATCTATACTTTATAATGTATATTTGGTCAAATTTGAGATTGTGTGTAGAGGTACATATCAGATTAGGACAGGACAACGGGTCTCACCAAACCAGCCTTGACGAGGTTGTTGTGACATGTTCTGACAACTCATATGGTAGTTATGTAGAGATTGCGCAAGAAAGCCTCAAAGTTAGGGTAGACTAGCTGGTCAACCCTCACCCACAGAGTCAGCCTCATTGGTGCTATTCCAACCAGCAGCTTCAACCTCTCCTTCAAAAATACTGGCAATAAGCTTTTCTTCTCCCTCCAACCGAAAGTAAAACTTGCAAGCATGTGAAGCCAATTGATAAAACTAGTTTGGGGTGGCTTTAATGGCTTCTAATGAAGATCGGCGTGCTGTATACTAGAGCAGGTACAATAATTAGCTTATAGCCAAGCAAATGCTGATGTGGAGGAGAGAAGGAAGGAGAGAGAGAGAGAGGAGAGCTTGGCTCTCATGCAAGCAACAAGCTGGGCACGGATGCATATGCAGTAGTGGGTCCGTGCACTAAGTGAATGTGAGAAATATTAGGAAAGAGAAGATGAGGTACGGGTAAAACTAACAATAAAAAAGTTTCTTATAGACAAATAAAAGACTACTATTGTATAGCTTAGCTCTTGCAACTTGGCTAATAGCAAAATACTTAGCTCTATTATTGGCCTTGCTCTTAGAGAAACCCAAGCTATAATAAACCCGACCAATGAGGCTCTAGTGCATGCATGTATCCCTCCACAGCCAGACAAGAAAATTATTACTACGTGAGACTACTTGGATTAGTTACGTACGTACGTGTTGCTGGCCCAGGCTGGCCGTAAGCTATGTGGTCTAGAGTCTAGATCTAGATCATATGAACGCGCGTGATGATTAGACCAGTCAAACGGTTGTTGGTTAAAATTAGTCGCTAATCATGTCGGGGGACCATCCTGTCGAGGTTAATATAGCAGCTATATATTAGTAATGTGCGTGCAGTGACAATCTAGTAATACTGGCAGTACCTTCTCAACGTTACGTTCTGGTAAAGATTCTGCCGCTGATGCTCAGACTTCGGAGGACCAGACAAGCCGAGGAATTGTAGAAGCAGCGTGAGATGCGCGTACTCAACTCAAGTACAAACCGTGATCATGTGGCATGCTTTGATCTCTGCATGTTTGCTCAAGCAAGTAGCAACGAATTACAAGATGTTTTTGTGGTTAGTGATATTTGGAAGGTACAAATAAATACAGCTGTATGATTCTTTTCCAATTTTTATTTTCCAAGTGTGCCATATTAAACTGTAACCATTTGCAGACGTGATTCTCAGTTGTACTTAGGACCTGTTTGGATAAAGAGCTAATCTCTAGTGAGCTGGTGGGCTAATTTCTTTTAGATAAGTTTTCAACTAGTTTTTAGCCAACTAGCCAACTAACCTTGGCTAATTTTAGCTAATTTTTAGCCCAATTAGTAACTAGTCCTAGCTTATCCAAACAGGCCCTTAATTGGCCCGGTTTACCATTTGGTACCTCAAAGGCCCAAAATTCTTGTCTAACTACTCTGTTACTAGTAGTAGTGTAGTTATAGACTACAAGTATGTTATTAAAAACAACAACAAAATCACTCACCCGTCGAGAACGTACTCCCAGGGGCTCGTCACGCCCCGAACAGCAACATCAGAATCTATGGAGTGCCATGAGAGTCTCTTGGCGACTTCCCTCCACCCCCCACGCCGCCCCCTACACTTCTGGAGTTCGAGGCCGTGGGAGAAGAGGACCAGCAGGAGACCCAGCAGCAGGAAGTTCTAGAAGGCGAAGAACAGGCCCTGGAAGAGTTGCCTGAGTGCCCCGACCACCGATCCTCAACTTTTATGAAAGGCAAGCCCCGAAACATTCTAAGCCTTCTACGTTTTACAAATACCAATTTGAGTTCTTTATGTTTGATGCATTATGTTGTAGGAGTTGTTTGAAAACACTTGATGCATATGACCTCCTTGTCTAGAAATATATATACCTTGAATCCTGTGTAGGTCTAGGATCAAATTAATGCCTAACCATGCTTAGCTCGGTAGAAGTCAGGTGATTTCTTGTCACTTGCGAGCTATAGGTGCATTCCTAGTCACGGTTGGCTATATTTGCTATCGTGGAAAAGAACCATGTGATGATGTAATTGGAGGTCGGACGGAATCTATGTTGTTGGTTGACTCATGTGATTCCGTCTGTGACGATTAAGGACCGCATCGTTGTTGGTCCTCGGTCATTTTGAACACAGCCTTTCACTTAGCTGGCTAGATAACTTGTTCTGACCGCGAAGCCGAGTAGCTCAACTCAGGCCAGGAGTCGTTCTGTTTGAGTGCGCACACTGGAGGTAGTAAGGATATGCGGAGAGCCGGATGTGAGCCCAAGGGTAGGCTGGGCCTGAGCATCCTGGCAGCTGGTGAGTCCCTGAGGGTGCAGCGCTGATCGAACCCACGAAGTTGAGTCCTGAGTTGTACCAAAGGTGACCCGACGTGACCCCGATGGGGGAAGTGCGGGTTTGTGTTAGGATTCTGCCCAGCTGGTTGCAATCGATTCGAATCACCGTCTCTCCCGGATAGTGAGAAACTTGACTGAGCTTCCTTCTATCATAGTAAGAACAATGATAGTGAAATGGCTATGATGGTGATATAATAAATGGCTATGGTTACTATTGTTGTGCTACATACTTGTATACCACATGTTTGTCATAGGTTAGTTGCTAATCTAGAGTTGAGTTGCTATAATTAACTTGATGACCGAATTATAAAATATGTACTTCAACTAGTGGCTTTTTATGCAAAATGTTGTCAAGCTAGCTCCACTTATAAAGTCTTGCATGATCCTTGGTGTCGCTTTATTCTTGATTTATGACGGGTAAATCTAGCTGAGTACCTTCTCATACTCAGGGTTTATTTCCCACTTGTTGCAGATGGTACAATGTATCATGGGTACTGCAAGAACTGCTTCTCTCAAGCTGTGGACGAGGAGGGTGGCCGCGGGCACGACCCTTCTGTGTTGTCTTACCTATGATGCTTTTGTCGAACTTGATCATGAACTGGCATGTATTTGAAACGTGTGTGTGATGATGGTTTCAAAACTATATTGCTTCCGCTACTGCAGTTGAACTTGGTGTTGTAATATTTATATTGGAACTCCGATGTACGATGAACTATTTGTGAAGTTTATGTAACATATGACATGGATGTTGAATCATGTATGATCTTGGTTGGTAAGTTGGATGTTTCGAGGTCCTTTGTGACACTCGATGGACTACCAGGTTTATATGGGCTCAAGTATGACAGCGCGATCGCTCCGGTGGTTGATATTGTACTTGTGCTATTATAAATTGGTCGGTTCTGCTACAACTGGCATCTAAGCAAGGTTCAACATTTCTTGTCATAGGTGTAATTAAAACAAAGGTTTTTGTTTTACAAAACCAATTTTGGCAACTTATAGCTATATATATATAGGTGTTCAAATCTGAAATTTGAATCTAAAGTGTGCCAGTGATCATTTCCTTTATGCCCATATAAGAATTTTAGGTGGCTTAGTAAGTACTAACTTTGGGGGTTTGCTTTCTTGCAATTTTTATTTCGTCGTCAATAGGGCGTGCTATTGTATGGGTGCCATTCATTTGAATGGTAATGTATGGATCAATATACCTCTACGCCCAGGTAAGATGGTGAGTGGCATGGCCGCAAGATGTGAGCGTGCAGTCTAAGGGGAGAGGTAGTTGTGATACTAAAGTATATATAAGCCTCATATATATACGGAGGTATTTAATTGTGGGTTAGTTTTGATATACTGTATATGTATATTTATATGTAAGTATGGATGTATTTACATATGGGTAGCTTTGGTACGGAAGTATATATATTGGGTATATATATATGGAAGTATTTAGCTTGCAACTTAGAGACTAGATTTTCATTTCCGCATATATATAATTGTGGGGTTGGGCTGAAATGAAATTCTTCTGTATGTACACTAACAGCGAAACGTGTAGCCCGACTAGTTACACTTATATTATGAGAGAATGTATGTATATCACCATGTATATCGTTAGAACCTTAATGTTTTCCTAAGTTTGTGAGGACGTACGGAACGTGCATGCATCATGATAACTCATTCATTTACATTTTTGCATTGTTCCTCCCCTTATAAGTTTCTTATCCCATTAAATAAGTCTTTTCTAATGCAAGACTTGTTCTCACAAGAGTTGCACCATTTTTGGTATAGATGGCAGCACCAGGAGCACCAGCTAGGAACGATACGTTCCTGGGTTTGTTTGGCACCCCCGCTTTGCTTTGGAGGGTGTTGCACTTCATGGGGTACATGGAGCTGCCTCGCTACTTTTGGACACATGAGTATGTGGAGGGGCAGCCATGGTACGAGGTGCAGGTGACCATTCCTGCTCGTGCACAACCACCGCAGTGGCAGGAATGGAGAGCTGAGCCCGAGGGGAAGTCCCCTTGGAAAGGTGCATGGGTGGCAGCCTTTGAGATTTTGAACAAGATCTGTCAGCAACATGGTGATGAGCTCACGGGTAGTGCCGCTGGGACCTTTCCTCAGGTGGATCCGTCAGTTACAGCTTGGGTACAGGCTAATCGCAATGCTTTGGTACGGGGCCAGAGTTTGAGTCGTACTAAGTGCCTTGTTTGCGGTGATGCAGATGATCAATGCGAGATAGGACACTCGGTATTTCTGGCAGGAGTCTTATACCATCTGTGTGGACAAGCTTATGAGAGCTGAGGCCGCATAGCGGAAGCTGAGGAGGTGTGTACGCAAGCACATGAGGATAGCTAGGGAGGCTCTTTAGGACACGGATGATGCTCTGACAGCACTGGGGGCCATCCAGGCTCTGATGGTATAGGTAGGACAGCAGAGGGATGAGTCCAACCTTCGCGTAGCGGCATTAGAGGAAGCCAGGACCAGGACTATGGTGCTAGCTGGTCGTCAGGAGATAGAGTTTGGTCAGAGGGAGGAGTACCTGTGTCAACTTCAGCTGGCCCAAAATACCATTGCAGAACTTCAGCACGATGTCCTCCACCTCAACAATATCCTTGACCCCATTCCTCCCCCAGATGTAGAGGAGGAGGACCCAGACATCTTGATTGAGGATGATGGTTGGGAAGAGTTTGAGGTCGAGCCAGAGGAGAATGTTGAGCCCGTGGAGGACAACGATGATGATCCTATGTCCAAAATCGATAGTGACCACTTGGACGAGTAGAGTAGCAGTAGTGACTAGCTAGTTATGCTAGATGTTATCTTTTGCGATTTTAAGTAGTGGACATGTCCTAGGTCTTGATCTAGTTTAGTGCGACCTTTGATGTAACCTTGCAACCTAATATGGCTGATCAGTGATGATGTAATGACGCTGAAAAGGTCCAGTCTTACTAAACTGGCAATTTTGGGTTGTATGTGAACGTGTTACTGGTGTACCAAGTAATATAATTGGCGATGTTGTGTTGTGGAAATGAATTATTGTGCCGCTGACTTTATTGTATGAATTTATTCTCTCTAGTGAATTTAGTTTGGCATAAGTATAAAATCCTTCTACAATTATTTGGCATCATCCAATAATTGCTTATTGTTGCACTTCTGTAGATGATGCGCACCCATGGTCAGGTGTTGACTGGAAGTCAGGATGGTAACAGCAATCCACCACCACCCCCGCTGCCCACAACAACAGAGTTCTTTGCTCAGTTTCTGGGGAACTAGCGTGCTATGGAGGAAATGCTGCGTAATATTGTGTAGAATACCGCACGCAGGGGACATCAGCGTCAGGGTCCGGAACCTAACCAGTATAGCACATTCAAGGATTTCTTGGACATGAAGCCACCTATCTTCAAGGAAGTAGAGGAACCACTACAAGCTAATGAGTGGTTAAACACAATTTAGTAGAAGTTTTGCCTTCTGAGGGTCACAAATCAGATGAAAGCTGAGTATGCCTCACATTAGCTGCAGGGACCCGCAGGTATATGGTGGACCCACTACTTGTCTACCTTACCTACCAGTGCTAATGTCAGTTGGGATCAGTTCAAGACAGCCTTTAGGGGACATCACATACCCCTAGGACTTATGAGGATGAAGGCCACAGAGTTTATGAAGCTCACTCAGGGAACCAAGACCCTCACTGAATACATGCATGCTTTCAACAACTTATCGATGTATGCTCCTGAGTTTGGTAATACCGA